>CM035793.1:17011375-17431375 GCA_020466265.1 Siphamia tubifer | reverse complement strand
ACCACCACCAGAGCCAAAACAACAACCCCTGACCACCAAGAGATTCTCACTGGGAAATTCTTGATTGTACCAAGACCCAAAGTTAAAGGAGTCATTCCATTGTTATTTCATTAATATTACTGTGTTCTCCATTGTTATTGATGACATTGTGTGTTGGTTCTATTTTATTTTTTTTTTAAATGTCCAGATTGTTTTATTTCAAGCTGTTTTTGTAGGATAGAAAAATGACTTCAGGTGGAACAACAGAGTTTACCAGTACTTCCTCATACATGTCCATGACGCAGTCACGAGGCGTCTCTGATTGGTTCAGAGTGTGTGAAGGAACACTCCCGCTTCCCCTCTCGCTCTGTGTGTGTTTACCATCCCAGAGTAGCATCCACTTAGGTTTCGTGCCATTGCTTGTTTTGAAAATATACAGGGGGGAAAAAAACACGCTTTATTTTCCACAGAACCACACATGAACCAGTTTGCTTCGCCATATTTTTTTTTTTCAAGTTTGTGCAGCAACTGTGGTACCGTCTTCACTTGTAGATGCTAATGCTACTTCCGAATCGCTGCAATAGGGGACGGGCTTAACCCCACGTGACTGACGCCCACTTATTTTTCTTATGAAATGTCTTTTTTTTTTCAGGTTATTCACACCTTTTTTGTTTGGATAGTTTATAATGTAAGGATTTGCATAATTCAATGTTTGTTTTTTTTTGTTGCACAGACAAAAATTTGAAGTTGTCATTATTTATAGGTTATTATGCTATTATTTTAAAGGTCCGGCCCAGTTGACATCAAATCAAGCTGAATGTGGCCCCTGAAAGAAAATTAGTTTGAGACCCCTGAATTAGAGACATGAAAGTAGCTCCGTGATGAACTGGCTAAACACATCTATGGTGTACCCATGGTTGAATGGATATATGCAGGGTATCCCAAAAGATTTGACATAATTTCATCATATAAATAGAAAAGCACTCAGAAACTGAAGACCTATGCCAGGCAGATACCCACCCCCCACCCCCTACACCCTCAATCACCTCCAAAATGTTATCATTTATTCCTTGTGCCAGTATTAACATTTTCTGAAAATGTCATGAAAATCCATCCATAACCTTTTGACTTATCTTACTAACAGACAAACAAACCCCAGTGAAAACATAACCTCCATCATTTTTTGACAGAGGTAATAATTTGTGTAAAATGTGTTTGGTCTTTTAATTCAAAAAGTGTAATATTTTTTTACTGTGTTGCTTGCAGGAATAGACATGCCATTTACTACAACAGAAAAAAAAAGGTTTTCTGTGTATTGAAGTATGTAAAAAGTCAGTCAAATGTTAATTTATTATTACATTTCATAAACAGGAACGCAGATTTGGACGTGGCATCGAAGGCTGTTTGTGTCAGAAAAAAAGGACTCCACCACCGGCTGGATGTGTGCCACGTCACAAGCGTCGCAAACATTCAACATTTATAATAACTTTGGTACCTTATAAAAGTACCATCCACCAGACTTTTTCATTTGAAAGTTGTAGAATAAAACATATTATGTCCAAAATAAATCCTCTTAAGTATCATTTCTCCTGTCTATATAGCAACTCTGAAATTATGTCTATTTTTTGTTGTTGTACACTCTGTATATATTAACTAAATACTAACCTACTCATAACTCATTCACAAAAATGTACTAACTCACACAGTTCATCTGCTAACACACCCATATATTGTAAAGGATGAGTCGACAGAGGAACCAGAGGAGCATCATTCATGTCGGCTTCCCTACAGCTGTTTTAAACCTGGCACTTTCTGATTTGACTGTCACTATATTCGCTCTTTAGAAGTGAAATGACCATAACTGTACAAAAGACAAAAGATAAGAATGCATCGGTAAAATATCATCTTTAAGACACTTTTATATTGGCTTTGTTTCAGAGTTGAGTTCATTACATTTAGGATTTTCTTGGATTTTGATCTTGGAATTTACTAGATAATAATAATAATAATAATAATAATAATAATAATAATAATAATAATAATAATAATAATAATAATAATAATAATAATAATAATAATAATAATAATAATAATAATAACAATAATAATAATAATAATAATAATAATAATAATAATAATAATAATTTATATGGTGCTTTTTTTGGCCACTCAAAAGTACTTTACATTATTCATTACCCATTATTCATTCACTCTCACATTCTCATTCTTGTGGTGGTGAACTACATTTGTAGCCACAGTTGCCCTGGGGCAGAAGCGTATCTGCCATTCTGCACTGTCGTTTTCTTAATTTTACTACCTTTTATACATTTTAATAGTTTTTAGTAATATATTCATATATTTTATCTCGTACTTGAGTTTTTATTTTGTCTTTTATATTTGTGTGTTTTTCCACTGCTGGAAGTTGTCTTTTAAATTTCGTTGTGCACGGTGTTGCGTATGATGACAATAAAGATCGTTCTATTCTATTCACCTACAGCTGCTCTGACCACGACTGAACATTCATACACCAGTGTGAGAGACACTGGAGGCAAGGAGGGTGAAGTGTCTTGCCCAAGGACACAATGGGATTTGAACTCCCAACCCTTTGGATATTGGACGACCTCCTCTGCCAACTGAGCCATGGCTGCCATGTAATCAATATAGACAATGCAATAAAAATACACAAATATCAGTTAACAACTTAAATAAATATGATTGAGTTTATTATACAACTGGATTAGTTTTATAATGTAATGATAGTAACTCATTGTTCAGTGACAAACATACAATAATAGTTCAATACTAATTTAATTTAGACTCTTAACCAATAAAGAGCCTGAGCTTCTTTTGTGGGAGTTCCCAAATGAATTTTACTCTATTTAACCTTTTTACATTGATTTATCACTGTTTATTATAATATTATCATCTGTATTTGGCTTTTCTCTTGTGTAAATGATATACGTTCCTATGTTGAACTCAATGATAATTTAGGTGTTCATGAATATGTAGAAAAAATTCAGAAGTTATCATATCAGAAAAAGAAAAAAAATTAAGAAAAAGTTTTTTAGGCAATGAGCAAATATGAATGAGTGAGTGAATGTAAAAAATAAATGTCTCTATCCACTGTATGTTTTTGAGTTTTACTGGTGAATCAGTGTAGTAGAAGATGATAGTGTTTCCAAAGTCTCTGAACATCCAAATGTGTCATATGTGATGACCATGAAAAGATTACAAATGGTATTTTACACTAATAAAACTGGTCTACAAGTAAAATGCTTCTGGAATAAAATTAATTAAATGTTACCACATGTGTGTTACTGATAAAGAAAACTCAAGTCTTAAATGCTGATTGACTCAAGTTTCCAAGATAAGTCTGGGGTCAAAATGTGAAATTCTTAAAATGAACAAGACAATAGGTTTTATTCCAAAGGAATATTGGTCTCAGATCTACGTCAAAACACTGTCTGCACATTATGATCCATTCACTTTACAGGAATAACACACCATCATATATATTAAATATATGAGCTAACCAGCACTTGTGTCATTTGTTTTATGATTCATTTAATTAACTTATGTAAGATTTGGCACAATGTCTGAAGTAGATACTTTCTACAGAATTGTAGACCAGTGTTAGTCACATGCATTGAAGGGATTAATGAATCAGCAGGTATTCTTTTAGTCAGCGATGACTGTTTGACTCTTTATGCATTCATATTAAATAATGGGTAACCCCTCTGTTTGACCTCAGATACACAAAATGACCTTCTAAAAATACACATCCACTGCCTTATATTTGACTTATTGTTTGCTAACATCACCCTATTCTCCAACAAACAGAAACAAAGAACTCAACCACAAACATACACAAAATGACTGATTTCCTGTTGTGCTATCCAAACAATTACTCTTTTTAAGCCTCTAGCATTGTTATATATATTTTATTCTGCCAGTTGTTGACCCAGACAAAACAGGTCTGCAACCCATTTAGGGCCCCTGATCCACAGTTTGGGAATTCAGCTTTTCACTATAACACAACAAGGAAACAAGCATTTCCCCATTAAATGGCACACTCACCACATTCTCAATAGGCCTATGTTTAGTTACACAATGGTCCCTCTCTCTCTGTGGACTTTACACTGTGTGTTGTGCGTGACCTGGGACTTTTTCATACTGATAGTCCTATAGATCTAAGCACGATAAGAGACCAGTGTGGTTTTGTAACATAAACATGGAGAAACCTCATAAGCTTTCATCAATATACCTTTTAAAGTTCCCCATTTTCAGCCAGAATTAAACATTCAAACAGCTTAAATCCAATAAAGGAACTTTGTATAGAGGGGCAGTAAATTAAGTTAGGAGAAATAGCCCGTGTGTTTGAACGAGCCGTGCCGGTCTATGATAAAGTGTGTGTTTATATTCCTAAAGCGGGGCCACTGTGATATTGTCTGGTATGTGGAGAGTTATAAGAAGCTTGTGCTTAACTCAATCTGCAAGAAAAACAGCCTCAGGCAGGAGCACAGAGAGAATTCGTATAAGTTCGTTCCTGTCTTCCTGCTTCTTTTTGTGTGCGTTTTGTTCTCTTCCGCTTTTTCTCACTTGTTTATAGTTCATTTTCAAACTTTCAGTCAGACGTATTTCTTCTGACTTCATCCCTTAGCACCACTAATCCCCATGAATAAGATATTCATTCCCCTCCGTCTCCTCTTCTCGGCATGAGGTATGAGCCCATCAGGGGAACTGACTGGTCATTTTTATGGAGGTGAATGTGGTGGCTCGTGCTCCAGCTGTAGGTCGTTGTCATCTGGGGACGAGGTCAGTCTGAGAGGTCATAGGTCAAGCCTGATGGGTGCAGTTGGCACCGTCCTCAGGGAATGCCTGTGTGAGTGTTCATTATGCTCAGTTTATGGGCTGCCAACTGGAGCTCTGTTCTGACTTCCTCACTACTCTGTCATTGTCTTCCTGCTTTTTTTTTTTTTTTTTTTTTTTTAAATAAGAGGGCATTTATATTTATTACAATTTCTTTAAAAAAATACTATTATGTGCTAAACCCTTCCTCCTGTATTTCAGTTTTACTCATGATTTAAAAAACATGCAGCTTTGCTCGCTAACTTTATTTGGTCCAGAAGAAAAACAAGCTTTCTTTTTCTGTATCATTTTCATGTTAAATTACTTCTATTTATGTATAGCTCCAAAAATAATAATTACACCTGCAGATTTTGTAAGGGATAATGTATTGCACACCCGTTACTATCAGAAAAATATTTCCAGATGGGCCAAACAGCACCCTCACACCGAAAGCGGAGGGGTGTTGTTCCGACCCAAAGGGAATACATTATCCTGCTTATTCGACGGGTTATTACAGTTTATTACTGCTACTACTCCAACAGATTGGATAAAATAGCCATTACAATGTAGCAAAGTGACTGAACTACCTGCGGAGTGATATGGTGCCATGAATCTGAAATGACAATACTCGTTGCCAATTGCAGCGGGCGGTTATCAAAAAAAATCTTGTATTACAATAATATTGTTCCACTATAGTTAGAACTATAGTTATTCTATGACCCTCTAGAATGTTGCAACAGCTCCCATTGACTTTGAATGGACGTTCCCAGCATTCTGCGAGCATATTTTTTTTGGTAACCGCCCGCTGCCAATGGCAACGAGTTTTGTCACTTCAGATTCACAGTACCATATCACTACACTGGTAGTTCCGCCACTTTGAAAGTAAATATTTGCTACGTTGTAATGGCTATTTTATCCAGTCTGTTAGAGTAGTAGCAGTAATAAGCTATAATAACCCATAGAATAAGCGGGATAATGTATTGCCCATGCGTTACTATCAGAAAAATATTTCCCGACAGGTGGCGGAGGGAAATATTTTTCTGATAGCCACGCATGGGCAATATATTATCCCACTTAACATTATCCCACAGAACATTATCCCTTACAAATTCTACAAAACAATTCTTCAAATATCCATTATTGGAATATTAAGCCTGTTCTTCTGCTTCATGTTCAGAAATGATGTCCTGCTTGTGCTGAGGAAATCTGTTGGCTTCTCTTAAGTCTGATTTATGACTTTTTACATCGTGCTGACTTTGTTACAGGAGCCCAGTAATTATTTTCCAAGGCTGTATTCATTAGTAAAGAAAAATGGGACAATTACTTGCATATCTTTTGAAAATATCTACAAATTATATATTTATATATGTCTGGACAATAAAGGTGTGCATATATGAGTTTCCATTCCACAGATATTAATTTAATTACATATGTGACTTCAACACAAGCTTTCATACTGATGTCAGACATGAGTTGAAAGCGGGACACACAGGAATCTATAGGTGAAAACAGTAAAAAACAAACAAACAAACAAATAAACAAACAAACAAAAACTCCCTGCCACACATACAGGCAATACAATACGTTTCAGGTTTAGATGAAACACAGATAATTAGCTCTAATGGAAACCAGACTTGCCAGTGTAACCTCTGTGTGTGTGTGTGTGTGTGTGTGTGTGTTTGTGTATGTTTATGTGTGTGTGTCTGTCAGCTTAACTTCCTCTCCCCCTGTCTCTTTGTGGGCTTGTAACCTCATAATGGGGAACTTCAGAGAAAGAAATGGATGGAATTGAGGGAGACACAAAGCTGAAAGAAGTGAAAAATAAAAAATAAAGTTCAGAACACAAGTATAGGTCTTTGCTGGGACCTAAAATGAACCTTAAATTCTGACTTTGTATCATCGCAGATGTCTGAAAAATCAATTTTTGCAAAGATTTACAGCTCATGGCATTATGAAAACACACAGGCCTGCACCTTTGACATTTAGATCACGTTTAGGACCACAAGTCCAAAGAAGGGAGATAGTAAGTGTGATTAATGAGTAGGAGAGAGTGTGTGTCTGTGTCAGTCATCAAAGGCACTATAAATCATAGCACACTTAAATCCAGAGAGCCAGATGCCTTCACACTGATAACAAGCAGTCATCCCATTACCTTAAACATCAAAGAGGGGCAGGAGCACAGTTGCAGGAGCCTTCTTCCCCCTCTTTTTTCTCTCTGTGGAATGTATTTCCCTGTTTGGTAGGCGTGAGAAATCTCCCTCTGTGTGTGTATAACCTATATGTGTGTATGTGCGTATGTGTTTTGAAGCCTCAGAGGTGACATTCCTCTGTGTCAGAGCAACAGCCTCAAGTTTAAGATAACACGGCCACGGTGATCTAAGGGTGGGAATCGATTCCCCCCGGTGGCTGATGAGGGCCTTGGGTCAGAGCTGATGGCTTTACCTTCCGCACGCAACCGGTGATGCAAAAACACAGTAATGGTCCCATAATCATCCCTCAGAAACCCTATGGACAAATGTACAACCCACTGGTGAATATGTATTGACTGCAGTATCTTTCATCTGTTGTCTGATTGATGGAACATTAGTGCGTCTGTCATATAACCTATTCCTGTAGGAGCTTCAATCCAGAGTGAAATACAGGCTCTAAAATGTATTTATTGTTATAAGGGAAGAACAAATTTGGCTTGTGGATGACAGGAGAAAAATACTATAAAGTCCAAGCTTTATTTATTAGATTACAATCAATTTAAGTGTATTGCCATTACAGAAGTATAAAATGGCATTAGGGATGTAAGAGCAAAAATTGCTGGTAAAAAGAATGCAAATAACAAAAAGCTAACAGTTCTGTTTTAAAACAAATATATGATTAAATATAAAGTTCTGCACATACAACTGTATAAATATAACTAGAGCTATAGGTGCATTATTTGTTTCAGGAGTTAAATGACTATTATTGAGAGAGATGATGTGAACATTAATAATCAGATTTTTAAAAGGCAGGCTTATTGGCTACTTTGTGTTCAGAACTTTTCATACTTTGCAAAACCTCTTATCAAAACTGAAATTGTTTGTATTTCAAAAGTATTGTAGTTTATGAGCCACAACTTAAGTGAAGGAAACAGTAAAAGTCAGGCAGAGTTCTATAACATGTGTGACAGGTGATTTGATGTTTTTATTCATGAAAGATAACTCATTCTGCTTTTGTCTGATTCAGGTGTTTGTATGAAATCTTCCAGGTCCTAGTTTGGATTATGATCCACATCCAAATTGTTATGTGTCAGAAGTCTTCGGGTAACTGGTGTAGCACCTGCAGGAGACTCCCATGTTGACCTGTGGCTCAGAGGACATCTGGGAATATCGTGCATGCCTCCCACAGCTCCACAACCACCCTGTTCAAACAGACCACCAGCTAATTATGGCTTTCCCAGATCCCTGAGCTCAAGAAATCACTACAGAATAAGCTGTGGGTATGAGATGTTTTCTTTTGCCCCCTCCATTGTGGTTTAGTTAACTGGGGATTCAGCAACAACCAGTAAAAATAAACTTTCTGCACAGACCTTGAATATGGAGACTATGGGAAATGAGTTTGTTTCAAATATTTCAGGTATTCTTTAGTATTCAGGACATTTTATTACTCTGTCTTTCGTTAGACAAATCACAGCTTAAAACTCCATTAAAAATCCAAACACCTCAGAGGTTTAAAATACATCCATTCTGTTTATTCAAGATATCACAATATATATTTACAATACTCAAAATGAGCAAACTCCAGATCCATTTAGCATTCTGTGATATCCCACAATAAATATATTTTATTGGTGTGGGAAAGAATTTCAAAGTTGTGTAGAAAAATAAATACAAAATACTTCATTTGCTGTGAGACACTGTCACAGGGAATGTGTGGAATGGATTGTCATGTTTGTCTCATGTTTCAAAATATAGCAGTTCCACAGAGTCCTTTCTTGTTTTTACAACATTCATAGTCGTAGTGGTCTTTCTTCTTCTTTCTTCATATTTGTTCTGTTCTAAGTGCTCCCTTGCAAATGTTTCAGTCCATGCAATGGGAAAATATGAAAAGCCCACTCTTCTCTGAGGCATGATGCGCAGTGGCTGACTGGGCCTGGGCCTCAACTGTGTTTGACCTGTTTCAGTCTATCAGAAGATTTGGACTGATCCACCGGTTCTTCAGTCTGGATAATCTGGGAAAGAAATATGTTTGGATTTAGGGGAAGAAAAAAAAACAATGACCAGAAAACAAAAGCATGTCTTGTAATAAAGATAACAAAGTGATGTTAAAGGCAGAATATTTGTGCTGTGCATAATTTTCTCAACTTAAAACAACCTCATTGTGTCATGTCAGTTCTTTTCATGGTGTGTGCAAGTAATATTTCAAGTGGTGAAACCTTTTGGCTGTTGTACAAATAATGTGCGTAACCTTAGATGTTGGTTCCCTCCACTGGGACAGTTCAAGTTTTCAGAACAAAAATAGAAGGGAAAAATACATTTAGGTGGCTTTTGGTGGTACTGTCCAGTATTTCGGCAACTGTGCCTCTTCTCTACTCATGTATTATATTATTATTTTCTATTTGAGAGTTGTGCGTAAAATGCGCGTAAAAAGGAACGTCTTGGCACAACTTGTTTTCTTAGTAATAGTAAAATGAACTCAGCTTACCTTGGTGTTCCAACGCTATCAGCTGGGTTAGTGGGACGTAGTAGACAGAGAACACGCGCCCCCCATCCTCCAGACCGAGAACGCGTAGCTCAAACGTTCGTGCGCCACGTAGCTGCAGCTGGATCCTCGCGCATCCAACTCATCGCTCTGCAGAACCTGGCAAAGAAAATCGATGTACCGAGCCGCCAGCTTCAGCGTCTGTATTTTGCTGAGTTTGTCCGACGGGAGGGTGGGAATGATCTTACGTAACGACGTGAAAGCCTCGTTGAGGGACTGCGTCCGTTGCCTCTCGCGGATGTTGGCCATCACGCGCTGCGTCTGGAGGTCATCGAAGGAGCGCGCCGGGCTGCTGCTGGCTTCACTGCCGCCACTCCCGGCACTGCCGCTGCCTCCACCGTCACAGATCTTCCTGCATTTCTTTTTCCCGGGGCTCAGACTCTCTACGTCCCCCTCCTCGTCCTCATCCGCACTCCTCCGCGTTGCCCGGCGCTTCCTTGCGCCTCTTCTCGGAAGCTGACGGTCCGTCTCCTCCTCACTGTTCCCCGCACTGTCCATTGGGGAGGAGTCCTCTTCTCGCATACTCTTTCTTCAAAAACTTTTCTGTGGTCTTGAGGACCGTTATGATCTCCTGTAACACCGAATCCTACCTCTCCGTCTACTGTCAACAAACACAACACGTTATCAGGCCTGTGTATGGCTTCTGGTCGGTGTTATGGTAATATTCATAAGCCACAGAGAAGGAGAGGAGTCTGCCAGACTAGGAGGGCCGGGGCTCTTATAGGGGAGCGGGCAGGAGGATTTTGGGGAGCTCTGTGATTGGGTGAGAGGGATTGTAACATAATACTGCAGGAGAAACAGGACTAGCTATAATATCAGAAATATCAGGGTGGATATGTGCAAGGACTGTAAAACTGTCTGTACTTAAGAGGGGATGAACTGTGCCTGTCCCACCCTAAGATATGTCTGCCTAAAATACTTCTGGAGGTTTTACACAGTCAGAGGGATTTTACAGAAAATTAGAAGATAGAAAAAAAACAAAACTTCACATCTGCATAAGGGAATGGTTGATAGTCTGACAACACTTTAACTGTATTTATGTTGACTTTATTTTAATTTGAAAATGTTTCAATGAGTCTAAGTTGAGTGTAAATGTCTAAATCCACATATACTGAAACTTATATTGTAAAAGAAACCCTTCATATATGTGAACATCTATCATTTTGTAATTCATTTGTTAATAGATTTAATGTTTTCCTGTCAGGAAACATGAACTGATTTCATATATTTTCTGTGGCAGAAAACTCAAGGCCTCGTCTCCCCATGCAGGTCTAGACGCTGAGATGGAGGCAGTGTTGGCGGTGGGACTACCAGACCTGCTAAAACACAGGAGGTTGTCACAGCAGGAGGTCTCTGGTCGTAAGACCGAGGTGTTTATTTTCCCGTCAGCGGCCCCGCGTTGAGGTATGCGCTTAAATGGGTCTGACTCCCGCAGGGATCTCAACACCACGGCTCAGGTTTAAAAGCCAGGCCGTCCCAGGGAGCTCACAGGGCGGATCCGCGCTCACAGCGGGGTCGCCAAGGCGGTGTAGGGCTGCATCAGCAATACAAACACAAGAGGTGATAGAAATATACAGGGGAGATGAGAACTATTTCCACATAGATCCTATACATACATGCTCAGGTATACACATGAGCAGCCACATAAGATTCTGTTTGATCAAAACGTGTTCCTAAAAGTAAATGTATTTTTTGGAGGTGGTCTGTGGTGTCAGTTGTAACTGGGGAAGGTCATGTGACTAAGGAGGGTGACAAATGAGGAGAGCCACAACCCACCCGGCCTTTGAGGGCTATCTCTTCTTCTTTCATCTATCAACCCTGCGTATCTGAAGCTGCTGTCCAGAAGTTACGCATCAACACCCTAAATCGATTTACACCTCAGTGCCAAAGATAATATCCAGCGTCATGAAGTGACTCGTGGATTTGTGATTCAAATCCACTCAATCTTAACCTCATTTACACTTGACAAGGTTGACAGGCCGATTGGGGGATAATAAATTCTACCTCATTTGCTCCTAGTTTTCGTTTGTGGGAGAAAAGACAAACTACAGAGGTGGACCAGGTGAGGTGTCTGTGCGCTCTCCAAGGTGCTGAAAAAAAAATCACACCTCTGCTTCAGGTCAACTCAATATTCTGATGCAAAAATATCAGAGGAATAGCTTGTACTGAGGGTGTAACTGGTTAAAGGTAAGACTGTCAGGTTAAGCTAAATGGCAATTACATGTCAACTTTTAACACTATGACAATATATAGGAATGGGCTTTTTTTTAACATCCTTACAATTTGACATAACCTCAAACATTATTGTGAAATATTTGAATACAAATATTTTTGTGTTTCAGAAGGTGTAGCTACTTACATCAGACAGATACTAACAAATTCTTTTTTTTTGTTAATTGTTATTTATCTGGTTATCTGTTTTTTGTGATGCATGCACCACATATAACATCAGACCTCCCAAGTTCCAAATATTTACTTACCCCTCGAACAATTCCCTCTTTCCGAACTATTGAGTGAAAATTTGTAATTTATGAGTAAAAAATGCTAGAAAATTAATGAGGTGATATAAATTAAATATAAGAGGTTTGTTTTGTGTGCCCAGATCAGGGCTATAAATTAAAGGCCTATTGGAGTCCAGAGGTCACATGATCCACATACTATTGAATGAAAACGTGTAATTTGTGAGTAAAATAGCTAGAAATTTTCAAAAGTTATGAATTATTCATTAATATATTTATTTATTCATTTGAGATGCATATACAATTGAAATAATGGAGAATTTTTGGGGTTTTTTTTGTCTTGCTGGTCAATTAATTTTTTTGACAGTCCCTAAAATCCCGGGCAGTAAAGGAGGTCTGTGTCTGCTCCTGAAGCCACTCCACTGGGGTAAGGCTGAGCGGACAGCCGCTGATGCTTGTGGAGAAGGTGGACATGGATCGAATATCAGACTGTAGCAGCTCACTGGGCATAAGATTGATCGGAGAGTCGGTGGAGAGGTGCCTTTGCTATAAAGTCTCTAATAAAAGCGCACATAAAATGTTGGAGCGGCTATAGTGATAATAATAATAATAATAATAATAATAATAATAATAATAATAATAATAATAATAATAATAATAATAATAATGATGATGATGATGATGATGATGATGATGATGATGATGATGATGATGATACTAATAATAATAATAGTAATAATAATAATAATAATAATAATAATAATAATAATAATAATAATAATAATAATAATAATAATAATTATAATAATAATTATAATAATAATAATAATAATAATAATAATAATAATAATAATAATAATAATAATAATAATAATAAAAAATAGTTCAAAATCCGGGATATTTTATCTGACTCGCGTGCATATATGAGGAAGTCTCCCGGAACTTCCGGGGAAACTTGGGATGTCTGGAACATATAAAATGAGCAGAACCTATTCATTTATTTCTTGACATCTTTTATGCTGTATATCGGGGAATCCAAAAACTCCACTACAACACTTTGATCACAGCTAATTATTAAACCAAGTCATTTCCATGAAACGTAAATGTCAATGTGAAAAACGTAGTAGTTCCCTGTAAGTATTTCTTAAATATATTGGCTCAGTCTATAATAAATCATTTAGCAGGTACATTTTCATTGCTGTGATCAGCATCAACAATACAGTCCATAGATTATATATAGCGTTCATATACTGGAACTCAGGTATTCTCCAGCAGTTCCGTCATGAAAGAGATATAGATGATGGCCAAACGGAGGGTCTCAATGCGGGACAGTCTCTTCTCGTAGGCAAATGTGGGAACTTTCCTCCTCAGTTCATCAAACGCCTCATTCAGGCTGAACATCCTCTTCCTCTCTCGGACATTAGCCGCTTGTCGTTGGACCACAGTGATGATCCTCCTCCGTTTGGACTTGCTGCTGGGCCCGTGCGTCCCGCGGCTGCAGTACCTCGGTGCACCCATCATGTTGACCTCCGCAGTGCGCACGCCGTTCTCCAGGTCTCCACCCCAGGGAGAGTCGCTCCTGTGCGCCTGGTTCAATCCAAACTGGGAATCCACCTGTTGTTTGGGCACTAAAGCATACTTTGGAGGCAGCTCCATCAGGTTCATGTCACTGACCAAATGAATGGTAGAGTTTACTAAACGCTCCTGCATCTCTGCATTCATAGTCCAAATGCAGACTCGCACAGAATGAGCTCTGCTTTATTTGTCCGTTGTTATCAAACCTTCAAGGATGACTAGAATCACTCATCACAGGACTGTTGCTGTGACGCATCTCAACAAGTGAATCCACCTCTGTCCAAATCCGGTCAGTGCACAACAGGGTAAGATCCTCTTTGGCTGGAGTCCAAGGGCCATTCCTGCTGTTTTAATAACTCTCCCATACAATCTCAATGCACCACGTCTTTCATGTCCTCTCTGTGTCTAAATGGAGTCAATTTCTGACTTTATCCGACCGATGACTGTGTTAAATCCAAAAGTGAAGCTTAAAACGACCAAGAGGAAACTGGAGGGCCTCACCAATTGATGCACTGTCCTCCTGGAGGCCCTTAATGAGCTTCTGAAGAACGGAGGCTCTTGACAGAAGGTCATACAGTCTTGTTTGCACTTTCCTCTCTGCTTCAGGGGCTAAATAATGACACTTTTATCACTTAAACAGGCCAGGAGAAGACCAAATAGAACATTCTCTAACAGTCACTATACACCACAAGCTTTTCTGTTGCAAATTGAAGCAAATAACTGTCCGTTCCCATGGCAAGACAGAGTCCACACTGCAGAGACCGCAAAAATAAGTGTGGGCTTTAATCCCTATAGGAAAGAGTGCTTGGTCATTATGAGGAAATCTGCAGTAATGACACCAAATGACCTACTGTTACATTTGTTAATGTTCAGTTGCTCAGTGACATATTAAACTCCTCCACTCTTCTGTTCCTGAGGTTATGTGGAGGGGGACAAATTGCACATTTCATTTGCCAAATAGAATTCCCTTTATGCTTTACCTAAAAAATAATTCAATATATATATTTTTTTTAAAGCAAATGGGAGATTGTACAAGGGAATACACCAGCTCAGAACAAGAAATAAAGTTTTGGCTTTTTGACTAACGCGCTAAAAGAGTCAAAATCAACTATTGTGGTTTAAGGAGGGTTTGCTATTCTGAAACTTGCTGAATTCAGCCCATGCAGTGCTGGTGGTTTTAAAACCCACTCACACATGATGATAAATAGTTCCAAAGGCGTGTAAAAAATAACTTTCAGCTGTCCAGAGCTACACTAAGTTGAAACTAATGGTATTATTCTCCCTTTTGTTTCATCTTTTCTGGGGCTTCGTAGGTTGATGCCAGAACAACAACTTAAGTTTGGCAGAGGTTTGCTTTTTACTGTAAAGTGTTTCTTTCTTTTCTTTTGTTTTTGTTTTTACAAGCAATTGCAACTATCTAAATGCATGAACACAGTGTAAAAAAAAGTACAATTAAGAACTGCTGTACTTTTTCTTTTTAATAATCAGCATTTCTTCAGGGATTATTGAATAATGTTATATTTCTGTTATAATAAATGTAATCTTGTATATCATGTCTAAAGGTTCCAATAATGAATTATATGAATGGTAAACCAACTAGTATATGAGGTTTACTCAGCACTCATTTACTAATCACCTGTAACTTTCCTGGTGTGACATAATGTGTTTTCTGTTAAATAAACAGAACCAATAATAATCAGAATCAAATAATAGGCCTAAGCATTTTTAGCTACAATGACTTTTTCCAACACATACAACAATTCAAATATGGTTTTAGAACTCTGTTAACATATTGATATGTGACACTAATTGTTTCCATTGTTTGTTTGTTTTTTTCTTATAGGAGCCTGAGGTGTTGCTTCTGATATCCTCCTGATACCTATGAAAGTGAGTTTTTTTTTTTTTTTTTTTTTTACATTAAACAATTATCTTAATTGGAAACTGCACAATGCAACCCTTTTTTAAATACATATTTAAAAATATTTGTATTTATTCAGATTAAAATTTTCAGCAGAATGTCATTCACAATGGACATAATGTTTAAGTAAAACTGTAAAAAAAAGTTTGTCCCCTATACAGAGGACAAAAATACATTACTGGGTCTCAGAAGGTTAAGATGCTATTAAAAAAAGAAACATTCTATACTCTGTTTCCACCAACTGGTGTTAAAAATGAACCCAGTGCTAACCACTGCACCACTGTGTCATTCCACTACTACTACTACTACTAATTATTATTATTATTATTATTATTATTACTATTATTACTATTATTACTATTATTACTATTATTATTACTTTCTAATAAGAATTATGTGTTGCACTACTTTATATTAGTTTAAGTCCCCTCCTACAATTAACTCTCTGTATTTGGCAAATACACCTTGTAAACTTACTTTAAGATTAGATCTAGATCTGATCACAATTACTGAGATTTCATATAAAATATTTAAAAACTCCAGTAAAATTCCACTAATCACTGCTGCTGTTGATAATGTTTCATTTATTATTCAATCTGTAGTATTTTAACAGTAAGATTATGTGTCCTTTTTCATTTTAAAACTTAAGTTTCTTAAGAAATATTTATAAAATGCTATATAAATTAGTACAATTTGGAGCACCAGAATGTTTTTTTTTTTTGTAAGTTTAAAAGTAGTGGAAGTGATGCTTAACCCCCCCTCCCATTCATCCAATTACTGAACATTACCTCTACATGTTTATCACTTCAGTAGACACCCATGTTTCTGAACACTAGTTTCAATTGTCAACAATTTGCAGACATAATGTATGAAGGATGATTGCTTTAAGGCAGATTGAATAAACAGTATCTGTGATGACAAATTGTTAAAAAAAATGGTAGATTTTTGCTCATGCTAAATACTTAGAAGAAAGCAAGGTTAATGTCATAACTATGTATGTGGTCATAACTTGGTCTTGGTTTCATTTGCCTCGGAAACAACACTATCAAAAGCCTTTACTGCTTCATGTGTAAAAGAAACACAGACATATTTAAGATAATCAATAAACATAACATATATGTGATTATTTGGACAGCTTTAAAAGAGTATGAAAGAAAGTTTAATGACATATGTGTCATTGTGTTTGTGTGTGATTCTACACTAATCAGTGTTATCAATATTTAATGAGAGATTTTACACTATTTGGGGTGTCACAGTGGTGCAGTGGTTAGTGCTCGTGCCTCACAGACAGAAGGACCCTGGTTTAAATCCCACACCAGACCTTTCTGTGTGGAGTTTGCATGTTCTCCTCGTGTCTGCGTGGGTTTTCTCCAGTTTCCTCTCACCATCCAAACACACTGATAGGTTAATTGGTTAATCTAAGTCACCCATAGGTGTAAATGTGAGAGTGATTGTTTGTCTATATATGTTCAGCCCTGAGATGAACTGGAGACTCATACAGGGTGTACCCCGCCTTCACCCATTGTAGCTGGTATTAGGCCCCCAGTGACCCCTGTGACCCTAATGAGGATGAGGAGATGAGACTTATATTTGATTATCTTGTGGTTTATTCTTACCACTGCTGGTCTGTGGTGTTCTTTAACATTAGTGGTATGGTAGTTTTATTCTTACCATTGTTAGTATGTAATTATTGTAATGTAAGTTAGCTGTTGAATGAACAAATGTACATTGTTTCTCTACTCAAGAGGCAATAAAAACGCCTTAAATTTTGGTTTATTTTTGCTCAGGATGTGAGATGTCCAATTTGAGTTCTCAAGTGACAGTTGGAGTCACTATGGGCGCCTTGTTCCACATGAATGGTCATCATGTAAATCAACATGTTGACTTGTACTCATAATAATACATATTGACTACATCATATGGAATTAGGAGTTCTGCAAGTGCAGTTGTTGAAATGAAGGAGTGGTTGTTTTCCCTATATAGTAAAGACAGGATAAAAGACACATAAGAAACATTGTCAAGTGTAAATGGAACGTGTGTCGGACAAAATGGGATGAGATTGCACAGCCAGAATACCCAGACCTGAAATCAGGCAGCAACTCCAGAATGTTCTGCAGGTAGATTGGCAAGACCCAAGACAACTGCAGACGCTCTGTCAGGTCCATGAGGAGACGCTGTACTGCCTGTGTGAATGTTCATGGGGGGTCACATCCAATACTGACTGTTTTTTAAGTTGATTTTTGAATGTGTGTTCAATTCATTTGTGATTTTGAATTTTCGACTTGTGGTCATTATGTTTAATGCATGTGTTTATTACAGTACAAATCAGCCAAATAATGCATTTATTAATCAAAATCAACCCATCTAATATATTAAAATTGTTAAAATAAAAAGATAACGTTTAGTCAAAAAATATTATCATCATTATTTTTTTATTAATTAAATTGTATTACTGCATTTTTTTTCTTTTTAAAATATTATTACATCCTTAACATTTGTATTTCTGTATTTAAAAACAATATTGACTTTTTCCATTTATTTTCCATTTATTCTTATTGTTTTATTAATTGTTTACATTTTTTATTTACATTGAAAATTTCATTTAATTATTTTTAATACATTTAAAATAGTTTTTATTGTATTTTTTTAGTTAGTTATTAAAAAATAGAAGTTTACTCTCACTACCCAATACATACTTTACCTACAATTGATGATTACAAATTTAGTCCTCATGAGGCATGTAAATGAGTATGTGTGTGTGTGTGTGTGTGTGTGTGTGTGTGTGTGTGTTGTAAGGGATTATTCTGAAGAGTTCTTGTGTGATTACTTCACCAATCCCACTTAAATGCATCATCTCCATCTTTTTCCTGTTTCTTTTTCTCTCTCTCTCTCTCTCTCTCTCTCTCTCTCTCTCTCTCTCTCTCTCTCTCTCTCTCTCTCTCTCTCTCTCTCTCTCTCTCTCTCTCCTTGTGTTTTCCTGGCAGGCAGATAAACATGATGGGACATTCCGTCGGTTGTCGTGGAAACGCTGAGAAAGCACAGCTGGGTGGGAGAGAATATGAGGTAATCTCACCCTGGGGCTGCTGGGTAAATATTGGTCTTAAATAAGGAGTAAAACCCCAAAAAGAGGCACACAAACAGACACACACCTACAGGGGTTTATTCCAGTTTTGTCTAAGTGGAGACAAACACGACAGACCGACACAGACACCCATTATGACCCACTTCCTGGTTTACTCTGTTATTAATGGTGATATTAATGATAGCTTGAGGTGGGACTACACTGTAAAAAATGACTGTAGAACAGCAAAAAGTTATAAAATTGTGATATAAAAAAACTGTAAGTGTAAATACAATGCAAAGTTGTTTATTTGAGAAGATTTTTGCGTTAACAATTAAATCAAATATAGCTGTAGTTTTTACAGTAGATTTGTATATAGGAATTATGTACAGGGTGTCCCAAAAGTCTCCATACATATGAAAAATAAATGTATAATAAATGACATAAACCATTTTTTATTTATATAATATGCCCTATATGACTGCTATTTTGTCGAGGACACATTTATTTATTCAAATTCATATGAAAAATAAAGAAATATATGTTAAAACCATATATGTATGGAATGTCTTATGTCTCCTATGTATGGACACTTATGGGGCACCCTATATTTCCATTGTTTTAGGAAAATAAAATTGTAAATTGAAAAATAACGGGGTGCTGTGTAAATTGCAAGACCGCAATTAAAACAAGTGGTTCCCGGCACAACAAACCCTGCCCCATTGCACACATTTGACTTAATCTGCCCTATCTCTTATCATTGGGGAAAAGACATTTTTGGTGACTGTGACCTTTGACCTACATTCATAAACAATTAATGGGATCTATTCTGGATCACCTTGTACCTTTCCTGAAAATGTCATGGAAATTGGTTTGGTAGTTTTTGAGCACAGCTGCTGACAGACAAATAGACAAATAGACAAACAGGCAAACATAACCAAAAACAATACCCCTCTCTCTTTCGGGGGCAGGGTAATAACAGCTTTTTTTGTTTTAATATAAAAAGTCAGAAAATAAGTAAACATTTAACATTTTCATATTTAAAATTTAATATATATTGTCCATAGCCCTGTGATGAACTGGCGACTCATACAGGGTGTACTTCGCCCGTTGTAGCTGGAATAGGCCCCCACTGACCCCTGTGACCTTAGAGAGAATAAAGCAGGTTCAGAAAATGAAAGAGAGAGAGATTTTAAAACAGTACAGTTAGCTGTGTTTAGTAGAGTGGGTTGATTAGTAACCAAAAGTTTAGCAGTTCAAATCCCAGCTCCATCTGTCTGAACTCCTGGGTTAAGCACCGTAAGGAACAGTTTACATGTTTAAAATGTTAAATCTACATGTTACTGTTTAAACATATTCATGATTTGATGTGTTTTTTTTTTTTTACAGGATTATTCTTTCAACCACAGCTGTGAGCTTTTTTCCATAAAAACAACAGGATTTTTTTCTACAGTGTAAATGGCACAGATCTGTTGAGCATGAAACTGAAATCCTACGATGACGCACGACTGTTTAGCAACATGAAATGTGTGTTACAATGACTTTAACAGTGACAATGAAGCTTTGCACTACAAATCATACGCTGTAAGGAGTAGACAATCTCACTATAAAAAGGGAAATAAAACTCCAGAGGTTTAATAAATAAATATATTTAACTTTAACTACTCAAAACACACTGGAGATCATTTTAACACATTAAAGTTAAATTAACACATAAATAATTGGACTTTTCAAACAATTTCAGTAAATCAAAAACCTCTGTAGACATGAATAAATCAAAAAGGAAAAGTGTAACAGTAATTAAAAGTACGGAGTTAATTTTGCAGAAACAAAGTGGAAAAAAGGGAAATGATTTAACACTGTATTTACACTCACTTCATTGCTTTATTTGAGATAAAAAAAAAATGACAAGGAAATAAAGTTAATGTAAAAAAAAGCTATTTTACAGAGCAGTAATATTTTCCGAACAAATAATTCAAATGTACTAAAATGATTTAAGTAACTCTATCTAAATATAACCTGTAGTTATAATAGATGTAATATCTAACTGTCCAGATAGTAATCAGTTTATTATGATGAATACAACAAGATTAGATGTCCTTGCGAGATCATAATATGATTACAGCAAATTTTCTACTTTAATGACATCAGGCTAGATTTCAATTCATTCAGATTTTACACATTTGAATCCATTCA
Organism: Siphamia tubifer; assembly: GCA_020466265.1. Classification (NCBI taxonomy): domain Eukaryota; kingdom Metazoa; phylum Chordata; class Actinopteri; order Kurtiformes; family Apogonidae; genus Siphamia; species Siphamia tubifer. The sequence continues at coordinate 17,410,608 of CM035793.1, read as the reverse complement.
GTAATATTCACTGTGATGTTTGAAGTAACCAGTGGGATATTGTGTATTTTGGGTTGTACAATGTGAGTAGGTGGCCTGAAGAGACTGGACTTTAGGGTGTGTACGTGTACTTGGAAAAAAAATGTGTTCAAAAGTGCAGATATGAATAGTGTGTTGTGTTTCTTTGAGGTGAAGTAGTTGTCCTTTGGTGGTGTTTTAATATAGAGGTCACCAGAGAACAGTCTGTGACCAGTGTACTTCTCCAGAGCAGCCAGAGCTGTTCTCACCATGTAAATCTGTCTTCCTTCTCCTCCTCTGGCTCCGTCCACAGTGTGCTATAAGAACACAGCCAAATCTCTCCCACTACCACAGTAAATCTCAAACAAGACACTTCTCTCCTGCTTGGCTTCAGGTTCACTGTCTTTCACTGGGCTGAATGTTTCTTGTCTCTGGCTTTGCTGTACTGTATAGCTCTCCGTGTTCCATTCTGTTAATGCTTGTATTCTCCATTCACTGTTTGATTTAATGCACGTAGGATGCATACCTCATGTGTCTTCTGTTTTTTTTTTTTTTGTTTTTTTTTGTTTTTTTTGTGAACGACCTTACAAAGTTTACCCACTTCGCTCTCGTCCAAGTATAACATAGACTGTATTTAAAAAGCATAAAGGAACATGTTCAGAAATTGGTGTCTTTATAGTTAATTTCCTAATATGTCGTGCTAACAGCCAGAGTCAATATATTCAACGTAATAATTTTATTACATTAAATCTTACAGTTATGCATACTTGAGGGCGTGGCTACTTTGACTGACAGGTGAATGATGCTACATGTAGCTAGCTGCTAGCTGTGAGTTGTTCACTTGTCCACTGAACTGTTAGTCAAGTTGCTGAATCAAACAGATTTTCTCCTTGATTGGGAGCACTCTTTTAATTGTATTTTATCATTTACACACAAAAAATTTGAGGATTCTGTCTTTAAGTCTCATGGTTATTAGTTTTTAATCACGCGGTGGCCATCTTAGGTTTGCGTGGGTAAAAACAGAACGTTGCAAACACAAGAGGAGACGTGTTAGCATTGTTTGACATTTGACATCATCAGAGATGTGGACAGACAAAAAGGAGCAAAAAGGCTACAGGAATTATACCCCAGGATATATTCACCAAATTAAAGGTAAGGACATGAGAAAAAGCAAACAGCAGCTTGCACTAACTGATGCTAACTAACAGTTAGTAGATAATGCTATATTTAAATTATAGTATGAATTAAATGAATTTTCCTGTACACCAAAAGTCTCTGTTCATACTCTGTGTTTTCCTCATTTAGTGTCCGTCACTAGTAAACTTTGTCTATGGTAAACATTATGGTTAGCTTTTTAGCACAACTGAATTCACACTGTGTTGCATTTGCAGGTGAATAAAACATTGAAAATAATGCTAGCTAGATGATGGTTCCTAACATGTTTTAGTTTCTTTGCTTTTGTTTTTATTTAAAATATAGACAAGACTCATTTCATTTATGAATCTTACAGCCTAGTACACAGCTGTAAGTAGTCAATACTACACCAAATACCCTGAAATAATAATAATAATAATTAGTAGTAGTAGTAGTAGTAGTAGTATTGTTATTATAAGCAACATGTACCAGTGTGATATTAAACATCTGTGAGACCTCGGTCACAAATCAATATATTTTAGTTTTTGGATTGGAGAAGAAAGCAAAACATTCAAGCAGCATTTTAAATAGATCTTGGTTCATCTTGTCATCTTGTGGTACTAGAGATGCCAGGCTTCATACAGTAGTTTCATATTATTTGTCTGTCCTGCCTCCTCAGGACTCTGGCTGCAAAGATGTAAGACGTAAGTGCAGGGGTTGAACCTTAACTCCGCCCATTGTTGTCAAAGTATCCTGGAAATAGTGAGTCCTGTGTGAAATAAGCGAATTAACTACAATGGTGAGGCTAAGTCACGCCCTTCTACTTCCGGTCCATGGGTGCTTAGCTCAGAAAAAGAATGAATGGGAGTGAATTGGAGCGAGTCAAGCTAAATTCTGATTCTGTTTGACAAGTGCTCTGAAATTCACATATGATAGCAGTTAATAAGAAATATTTGATGTGGCATAGGCAGACCACCGGTTTTTGATGGGAAGCAAATGTGACGTTAGGTTTTATGTGGGTGGTTAGTTTTGCACTTTTTTTCTTTTTGTGCAATTGATGTGCATTGGATTCTCCATCCTGATTGGCTATTGTCAATTAGTCTCCTCCATGCCTTGTTTCCTACAGTACAGAATGCATTCAGCCTTGACAAATTTACATAAATACTCAATTGCTAGCAGTGTGACCCTGAAGTACTGTATGTTGAACAGTTTTCTCCTACGATAAAACCCATAATGTCGACAAAACATTCTGCACCAACTAAAGCACCTGCGGTCAAAGGCACCCAAAAGACAAAAGAAGATGCTAACCATTGCAGAAAAAGTTAGACTTGCGGACAAAACAGGTTTTGATCTTTGGCTTTATTCTATAATACTCTACTTTTTTTTTTTTTAATCTCTGAAGGTTTGAACTTTGACAGTGTTTAAAGAAGAGAGAAATGTGAGAAAATGTTAATGCCTGTCTGAGGAAATTGTATAAAGTGTGCAGTGAGGGGTTTTACAGCCTTAAAACATATATAATGATTGTAAAAAACAAAGCTGACTACTTTGCGGATTTTGCCTATTTTTTATGTTTAAAGAAAACTTTCTTCTTGTAATGTAATACCATTTTACATAAATAGGGATTTATAGCATATTATAAAATTTTTGATATAGTTAAGTCCATATTTTGTTACATTTTCAGACGTTATTGCTTTTATAGGAAATTATTATACTGTATTTTAGGGTGCTAGAGGTGTGTTTAACATCAGTGTTAGTTCACGTGGTTGGTGTTTTCAGTAATTTAGCTTTAGCTTGAGTTTCAGCCTTTGCTCATCCCCAGCTCTTCTTTCTTTTTCTGTGTATGGTCACTTGTTTACAAATAACAATATGGTGATGGCAATTAAAAGTCATCAATGCAAAGAAATCAATGGGTGACATAAAAAAGGCTGCATCCACTATTTATGCAATTCATATGTTTGTTTTTTTACCTGCACTAACAACGTCATTAAGACAGATTTGTATTTTGAAAATGAGGATTTGAGGGAGGGAGACGGTGGAAGACAGGGGGAGTGAGGACGATGAGTTTAACTTCTGACCCCTTCTTCATTATGTCACTTCAGCTTCTCCCTCACAGTTTTTTTTCTCCTCTTTCCACACCCAGAAGCTGACTCACATATCCCGCCCCCCACATCATCGTGCTGTCTAATTGGCTGAGTGCTGCAGTCAAAGGGCCAGTGATGTGGTGTTTACACAGCTGGGTGGCCAGTGAAAGGTAGGGTCCCTGCATGTGCATGGAAGTTGGAGAAACCCCAATACCACATCATATATCTCCTTGACCCCCCCCCGTTACTCCCTGTCTTCTTTCAAACCTTTGCTCAGTCCTCAACCCCCCCCCCCAAATACACTGACTACCCCTGACCCCACCACTACCACCACCACCACTAGCACACAAAAACTGTCATTGCATGGCTCCCCCACCCATGTCAGCACCTTACCTCCCCTCCCCGACACATTCTGTCTGAGTAATGTCTGTGTTGATTTTCTGAAAAAAAAAAAAAGTGCACATACTCTTTACTGTGTATTTGAAGGGTGTCATGTTTCATTTGTTTTAGGAGGCATATGCTTGACGTTATTGTATGCTGAGGGGCCCACTTTTTGATGATGTTAGGAAATTAGCATGATGCCTTTTGACTGATTATTTTTGTCTGGTTTGTTTGTATAAATCATAATCTCAGCGATAAAAAAAAACAGTCAGTGTACCAGACAGATAACGTAAGTGACAGAGCCTGTTGTAAACTCTCTTTAACTGGAACTCTGCTTCAGAACAGAAGTGAGTTGGCAAACATTCATGGAAGAATGGAACTTTAAAAACGACTAAGCCACATTTATCATTCCTGTTGGAGTGCTGACCAGTAGGAGAACCATCTGCATTAGTGTATGTCATGTTAAGTTTCCTAATACACTTCCTAATAAATTTATTCTTCTACACTGGTAAATGTGACACAGGAACACAGTGGCTCTCAGACTTTCCGTGTCTCCTGCAATTTATCTTTCCTTTCCCAAAACTGGATTATTATGCAATTTGGTACTGAGCAAATATGACATTAATGAAATGCCTTAAATGTTTGATCATATCTTTATTTACCAGTGGATATATCCAGTGTTGGTACGTCCAAACAGTAATATTTTACAGATTACCTACAGGTTACTGTTATTTAAAAGTAATTCCTTACCTACAATATTATTGTCTGAATTAATGTCTGAACTGAACTGAAGTGTAATATATTACAAGACTCCTGTATTATTTTTGAGTTATATACAAACTCTTGTTGTAAATGCCCCCCCCCACACACACACACACAAAATACAAGAGATAGGAGGGCCTTGGGGCACATAGATTTGTGTCCCCATGTACATGTGGACAATAGCTCAGTAACACTATGTCACATGTGTCAAACGTGTGGCATGGGGGCCAAAACCGGTCTGCAAGAGGGTCCAATCCGGTCTGCAGGATCAATTACTGAAATACAAAAATAACACTGAAGATACAAATAATCACATGTGTTCAAATCATTTTAGTTCAGGTTCCACATATAACAAATTTGTTTAGTTTTTCTTTGTTTTAGTGTAAAAAAAAAAGTTAAATGACAGAAAAAATCTTCACATTTACAAACTTTTTAAAATGTTATACTTTAGAAACAGTATGAATAATCTGCATAAATAAGAGCAATATTCAGCCTGTTGCTAAATGTTTTGTGCCAGGGACATGGTAGATAAATCTAAAATTGTAATTATTATTATTATTATTATTATTATTATTATTATTATTATTATTATTATTATTATTATTATTATTATTATTATTATTATTGTTATTGTTATTATTATTATTATTATTATTATTATTATTATTATTATTATTATTATTATTATTAATATAAGTAATCATAGAAACATTAGCTTATCTTCTCATTGCTGATCACAGGGATCATGCTAACTAGTTTCTTAAAGCAGTGTTACTAATGAACACAAGTCAATGTGATTAATGTACTATCTTCTGCCGTCTTCATCTATTGGCTGAACACCAACAGGAAATAGAACTTTACTGACTCATTGTTGATTTCTTAAGGTCTCACAGTCATACAGTTTTTTTTCTTCTTCATTTGAACATTTATGTTATGTGTGTGCTGTAATGCAAGTGCTGTTTTTAAACATGTACTGAGTAAAATATTATTTAAAATACATTAGCAATTACAAACACTGCTGTGTAAGAGCAAAAAGTAATGTTAATACATCACTTTTGTAATGCATTATTCTCCAACTGGATCACAACAAAATCATTTCATCATGATCCAGAGGTGTAGTCCAGGGTATCCAGAAGTAAATAGAGTATACTTATTTTTGTTAGCATTAGGGTATACCCACTTCTGATGGGTAAGGAGGACCAACCCTACCATACTGAGAAATACAGTTAATACAGAAATATAAAAATGGCTTATTTGTCTTCACCATAACTTTCAAAACCATGACGATTTCTTTTATTTCATACCGATGTTAACGGCTGCCATTTTTGACACATTCATATATGGGCTCCTTTTTCCTGTAGGACTATAATCATTCCAAGGAAAAAGGCTCGGGACAGACTCTGGTTTCAAATAGTCTTCCCCAGGATGTAGCGTTCTGATGTGAAGTGTCTGCTGCAGACGTAAGTGCTCCTTTTTTAATTATAAAACTCAGCCCTTCATCCTGCCGAATAGCCTGGACCCATTTTCGTCTAGCTTCACCGTTAACAGGGAAGGAGCTGCTGGGCATTACAAGAACATCCCGGTATGTTACAATAACTTTTTGGTCGATGCTTGGGCCGTCTTTGTCATTTAACTTTTGCCGGAAGTAGGGTTACTCTCTGCTTGCGCATTTCCGATAAAAAATGCCGAAGTTGTGAGAAAGGTCTATAGTAAGTAAATACTACTGCTGGAGTTTTAGGTAAACTAAATAAAATAGTCTTATATGTCACTGTTTCTAAAATGGTGTTCTTCTGGACTACAAAAAAAAGTCAAAATTTAAAAAAAAAGCAAAAATTACAGTATACTCACTTCTCCTGGGACCACTCCACCACTGATCCTTACAGACACAAAGAGTATGTGAACGGAAGTAAAAATTCTTAGGAATGACAATGCTAATCCTTGAAAAATGTTCCCTGTAAAAATTCAAAATGAAACTGAAAACTGTATGAATACACTGATAAGGGTTATATGACAGTAAGACTGATAAGAGTTGTTGTTTATTAATTTACCTCTCCAAGTTGGGTTATGTTTTCCTTATTAACTGTCTACTAGCTGTAATACACAAATTTTAATGAACTTTGGTGGAAGGAGAGAAGATGAACCAAAGACAAATCCATTCATTTTCATGCTAGATAAAGGGATGGAACCATTCTTTCTGCTTCTGATTCCTTCAGTTTCGTACATGTGTCCATGTATCTCAATAAGACAGTACGTCTGTTAGTTGGTCAGTGTCAGGTGGGATGGTGTGGACTCAAATGCAACACACACACACAAAGTGTTAGCTGAGGTGTCTTTTCTTTACAAAGTCCAGTAGTGAGAGGGAGGTGATGAGTTACTGGAGTAGCTGGCATGGTGAGCCAAAGAAACCTGTCTGTCTGTTTGTCTGTCTCCTGGTAAACCCATATATCCTTGATCCTGGTTCCCTGCCTACCTCCACCTGCCTCTCACCTTTACCCTTCCTGCCATGTCGAGCCACATTTTGTAATAAATGTAAATAAATAAATGTAATAGTGTAGCAGCAGCAGTACTTAGCAATTACTACCAGTACACTATTCAAATGTTCCACTAACAGAGAATATACTGTACTTTTTTTTTTTTGTCCTATTTTTTTCATTTTGTTTGATGGAAATGTTCAATGCATTGGGGCAGTTTATTACAAAATGAAAAAAAAAGTTATTACATTTTGGACGTTTATTACAACATGCAAAATTCGGCAACATGACACAAAGGGTGACGGTGAGAGGCAGATGGAGGTAGGCAGGGAACCAGGACAAAGCATAAATGGGTTTAACAGGAGACAGACAGACAGGTTTGTGGATGACAGACTGAAAGCAAACAGACAGGAGACAGGCAGAGGAAATCCAGGATAGAGAAAACACAAACTAGGATGACAGGCTGGAAAGGAAGAGTTATAATGTGACTCAGGACAGAGGGTGAATATATACAGAAGGTGTGATGATGAACTGCAGCTGAGGGAACAGGTGAATGGAGTTGGCTGATGAGGTGGGTGTGGCTGAGTAATAATAATAATAATAATAATAATAATAATAATAATAATAATAATAATAATAATAATAATAATAATAATAATAATAATAATTAATAATAACTCAAACTTATATAGTGCATTTTGGACACTCAAAGATGCTTTACATAACACACAAACAAGCAATGCATTAAAAATTAAATTAAATTAAATTAAATTAAATTAAAACTAAGTGAAAGCCAGTTTGAAAAGAGTTAGTGTTAATTAGGAGCTTGGGATTGGCTGAAAAGATGTGAGAGATGATAGTAATGAGACGCAGGCAGAGGTATTAAAAGTACACACATTTTGTACAACTACTTGTCTGAAAAAAATTTAATTCTATGGTAAAAGTGAAAGTACTGATTCAACTCCTTTACTTAAGTCAAAGTAAAAAAGTACACCTTAATAAAGTTTAAAAAAAAAAAAAAGTAAAAGTGCATTTTTTTTATTTTTTTTTGCCATGGATGAAATAATACTTATTTAACCAGGAAAAATCTGAAATGTTTCAAAAATACCCCAAAATAAAGCCTTTAAAAGTGAGTTACTATGTGGACAATGCATTTGATCGGGTCACTGTTTGTGGGTATGGACAGGAAATTTAGGAAAAATAGGGGGAAAAAGTCACAATTGAGATAAGAGGTAATAAATATGAGATTTTTTAAAAATCATAAAAATGAGATAAGAAATGCATGAGATAAAAAGTCCAAATTCTAAAATAAAAAGTCACCATCATGAGAGAAAAGTCATAATTCTGATATAGAAAGTCACAATTACTCTTCACTGATTTAACCTTTGAAATGTTTAGTGTTAGTGTTTTAGCATTCTGTTTACTTTGAAAAAGTAATGAGTCTATTCTGAGAGTATAAAAAGTGTAAAGTACAGATATTTATGAAAGAATTTACAGAGTACAAAGTTACGAGAAAAATAAATACTCAAGTAAAGTACAAATACCTAAAAAAAACCCACTTAAGTACAGTTACAAAGTACTTATACTTAGTTACTTCCCAACTCTGGGCACAGGTAGGAAATACATCAGACACAGGACGAAGAATAACACAAAATAAGTTAGACAACACAGGAACAAGACTACAGACTGGAGGCAGAAATGACTGAAAAGACGTGATAATGACAGGGTGTGATAGTTAGTTCACATTACATTAAAAAAACATGTTATGGATCCAGGTAAAACAAAATCTCAATAATAATTTAGAAGATTTTTTTCCTCCCAAGTTAGGTACGACCCCTCACTTTAACCTAAGGATGACTTAATGAGATGTTTGTTGTCAAAGGTCAAGGTAGTACATTTTGACTGTAACTCAAGAATTTATACAGAACATTTCACACAAATGTATATAATAGGATGAAGTAACATTACATAGCTTATTAATTCAAAGGTCTCTCTTTATTACACTGTAAAAAAGTGCCTTTGTGTTACTGCTTATAATTTCCACCTCTCAGCTCTGTAACTGCACTGGTCTACAAGTAAAATGCTTCCAGAATAAAACTAACGACATGTTACCTCATGTGTTAGTGATAAAGAAAACTGAAGTCTTAAATGCTGGTAGGCTCAAGTTTCCAAGATAAGTCTCGTCTCGTCATCTGAACCCACTTTATCCTCACTAGGGTCATCGGCGGTCTGTGAGGGACTAATCTAGCTACAATGGGTGAAGGTGGGGTACACCCTGTATGAGTCTCCAGTTCATCTCAGGGCTGAACATATATAGACAAACAATCACTCTCACATTCACACCTATGGACAATTTAGATTAACCAATGAACCTATCAGTGCATGTGTTTGGATGGTGGGAGGAAACTGGAGTACCTGGAGAAAACCTACACAGACACGAGGAGAACATGCAAACTCCACACAGAAAGGTCTAGCATGAGTGCTAACCACTGCACCATCGTGCCGCCCCTAATATGAGTCTTGGGTCAAAATGTGAAATTCTTAGAATTAACAAGAGAATAGGTTTTAGTCCAAAAAATATTGGTCTCAGATCTACCAGATCTACTTCAAAACACTGTCTGCACATTATGATCCATTCACTTTACAGGTTCTTTCTAGTGGAATATTTACAAATCCATTGTATACATGTACATAAACCACAATATATGTGGAATAACACACCATCATATATATTAAAACATGAGCTAACCAGCACTAAAGTCATTTGTTTTCTGATTCATCTTATTAAAGTATGTACGATTTAGCACATTTAATGTCTGGAGCAGATACTTTCTGAAAAATTGTAGAGCAGTGTTTCCAGTTAAACCAGGGTCTGTTTGTGTGTACTTTGTTCTCTACAGTTTCTTCTGAGTCTTCCATTTTTCCCTGCCATCAAAAAAAGATATATTTAGGTCACTTTACTTGTCAATGTCCTTGACAATGGTATTAATGAAGACCTGGAACTGGTCCCTCAGTGCATTCACTGACAGTTAAGTACTAATGCTAATTGCTCATCTAATACTCCTTGCTTTGTGCACTGGAGTGGGTAAAATGTGGAGTCTGAATATCCCCCTATGGATATATTAAAAATAATGAACCCATTCAACACCGTCATCTGCTGTAAAACCTCTTGTTTTATTCTTGTACTCATATGTAATATTGTCACAATAATAATAATAATATTAATATGTATAATCATGTTGTGTATCCTTTTTTTCCTCATAATAAAATATCATCCACCAGTCGTGCGTCACTAGTAAATAAGAAAACACAACGTAGTGAGGTGCACTGATAGTGAATGCATCTGACTGACCTTCCAGTCCTTGTAGTTCTTTTTCTAACACTGAAAGACTGACCCTTTGACTGAATTATTGACTCAGGATTGTGGGATCTTGGCAGATACTATATATTCTCTCTAAGGGCCCCTCTCTTTGTTATTGTGTATTCTGGATATTTTACAGCTGTTTATGATGCAACTGTAACAAATCATTTAACTTTCATGAAACATTACATCTCGCAAAAAACCAAAACTTTCAGTTCCCTTCATGAGTTTCTAACTGGATCAATAATACATGTGAATCAGGTGATCAATACACTTGGACAATCATTGTATTTCTGACTCTGACATGCAGAAAGTCATATGATCTAATCTGCTGTACGCAAGTTTTTCCACTGCAGAGAAATAGGAAAGTCTTTGTATTTTTTAAAATTTTTTTAATGTTTAACATGTTTGTCAAACTCAGTCTCAGTGATTGAAATCTGCCTCCAGCGTTAGGAGACGCTTCACTGATCAAGAGAGTTTCTTTCATCTTCTTGTCAATGTGTTTATAAGTATTTTTCCAGCAATCAGCAGTAACACACACAGCGTCAGCGCTATCGGCCACCCATGTTTTCCTTTCTCTTCTTTCCTTCTCTATCTTTCCCCACTTTCATATGCATACCCTCACCTCTGCAACTTGAAAAGGTTGTCATAAAAATATAATAATAAAATATTTACTTGTGTCCTGGGTATTATCCTACAAAGCTACGCGACTAAACATGAGATCATTTTTTCCAGAGCCATACATTTTTTCCCCCCTCTTGGCTTATTTATTTTTCTGTGGTTTTGAGAGGCTGTGGCTGAAGGTCTGATGATATGCTGTGTGTTCCCCTCCCCACCCCACTCCATGTTTCTGCCTTCTTTTTCGATTTATATGCAAAAGGTATAGGGAGTAATAAAAATATACTTTTTTTACATTAACTTGTTGTTCCATAATAAATCACAGTGTTTGCTTAGACTCTAACTGTCGTGTGCGTGAACATGATTTGGCCTCATTCTTTCAGTATTGTCTTAGTGGATGAAGTTATTATCATAATGGTTACATACACTTAAGATTAGAGCAAGTAATCCTGCTATTTTTTTACCTTTTGTCCTTTTCCTGCCACATTTCCCAAGTGTCTTGGGTGTAGGAGTTACAGTTTGGTCTGAACACTGTCTAGACGCCTATGAGCCTCCCATTACCTCCTGATTATACTGAGCCTTATTAATCTCACTGGGCTGGCTGACCAGAGCAGAGTAGACACACATGCACGCACACACACACACACACACACACACACACACACACACACACACACACACACACAATTAAAAGAAAATGTTCAAATGTATACTTAAAATAGCCCAACAGTGAAGAAAACACACATAATGGATGCTGAATATAACTTCTTGTGGTCATTTTCTAAACATTTCTGCCTAAAAAAACATGCTGAAATAGAACCGCAACAGGATAGGTAGGTGTGCATTTTGCTGGAATGAATGGAGTTTATAAATCCAAACAACAAAAAGTAAAATACTTGAATCCAAAGTGCAGTAGTGCCTGTGGGGACATTGTATTTTTAGAATGTGGAGAGTGAGTAGCTGCCTGGATAAAATGTATTAGTCTATGTTCAAATGACCTAAATACTGCAGTCTGATTTCATATACAAGTTCCTCAAGGTTTTGTCTTGGGCCCAATGCTATTTATGTTTTACAGTGTCTGAAGGACCTGAGCCGAGCCAGCAAGTCCATGTCGGCCCCAGAAGGGTTACATTTGGGCTGCATAGAAGGGTCTTATGTGGGTTTGGCTACAGTTTCTATGGTGTGTTTGCCCATATCAGAATCAGAATCTGAGATCAGAACTGCTCATATTATTTATTTCACCATATTTATTTTTCATGTCATTTGCACTAATTGTCATGCGCTTCTTAAATTCTGTTTTGCAAATATCTTAGTTTGCAGTGCTTTTTTATTTTTAATGTAGATAACTCTGCCTTTTACTGATATTTGTTGTTGTTTTACTGACATTTATTGTCTGTTAATTCTTGTATTGAACCTGAGAGCTCTACTTTAATTTCATTGTATTTGGTACAATGACAATAAAGAGATGATGATTCTGATACGAACAAACACACCATGGAAACTGCAGCCAAACCCACTTGGGACCCTTATGCAGCCTAAATGTAACCCGCCTGGGGCCCACATGGACTTGCTGGTTGTGGATAAGGGTGAATATTTCTCTTGCAAAGTGGTAGTATTACCATTCCTTTTTCTTCTCATTCTAACTGTAACTCTTTCTTCTGAGTGACAGAAAGAACCCCCGCCCCCCCAACCCCCCACTCCCATCTACACACATAACAATAACCTTGCAGCTGCAGCTACACCCTGCAAATGGAAAGTTTTGACCTAGACTGCATGTCTGTTTGTGTGTTTTTCTTTCTTAGGGATTTAGTAATTTTATGCTTCCTCATGCACACGTCTTCCACCATAACAACTTTCCTCCTGACACTATTTTTTAAATGCACTGTTGCAGCTTGCCAAAAAATCCAAGAGAACTTTACTACTGTTTTCTGAACGATATGGTGGATAATGTCAGACCTACCTATAAAGCATAGAGATGCAAGAAATAAATGCTGTACGTGACAGTCCATTTAATGAATTTATTTATGATAAATAAATGTATAGAGTGTACTCTGTTGCCCATAAAGTTGAAATTATTTTTGTTTTGAGACACCTGCCTCTTCATTTTCCTACTTTTCCTACATTAGTAATAAGGTGCATTTATTTGAAACAGTCCCAATTACAATTTATCAAGAATACACATTATTGTCACAATCATTTCATGAGAAGAGCTAAAAAATTATTTTATTCCAGCTTTATGATTAACAATGTACAGTATATGCTCTGTCAGCTTGGCTTATTATCAGGTTTATTTATAACAGGTCAGGTTAGTCATCAAATGAAGAACAAGTATTCAGAGAATGTCTAATCTCGCCCCTATTTTGTGCCAATCTCAAATTTCTATTATAACCTGTTTTTGAATTAGAGCCAATAATGTGATTTTCACCTTTCTGCTAAATCTGACCTTGATCTTTTGCAATATTCAGTGTGTGTAATATTATGATAATATATACAGTATTGATTAAGTTATAGCGTGACATGCTTGACACACACACACACACACACACACACACACACACACTGTGTTACAGAAGTTAATTTGCGACATGTCACCTTTGACCTCCAGAGATCTCAAAAACTATTGGTTGTAGATGATAACACCAATTATGGGAATTGTAGAAATCTTCATTCCGCATCATTGGGTATCAATCTGAAAGTTCTGTGACCCTCCGTTCTTGAATTATAACTGATAATGTGATTTTGACCTTTTAGTTAATTGTGAACTTGACTGACCTTTTACGGAAACAAACTGGTAGTTATGGTTACCAAAATATGTCAAACTAGAAACGTGTTTACAGAGTAACATGTAGATTTAAAACTGAATGTAAACAGTAAATGTTCTGCCTCTTACATAGACTTGCAGGTGTCCACAGTGTTTCCTAAATCCACCAGGACTAAACTGGGAGACATTTAAGGGTTCAGTGTCTTTAGAGTTTTATAAGGACACTTTAACATATGAAGACTCAGAGCTAGGAGTCAAACTGCCAACCCTTTGACCTGCTCTACCAACTGAATCACAGCCACCTGTTATTTTACATGTTAAAAATCTTAATTTGCTACTTCTTTATTACTTTTTTTATTTAGTTATATATATATTAAAGCAAATAGGCTGTTATTTTAACATTGTGTTCTTGCAATTTACATGACACCACATTGTTTTTCAATTATGGTTTTATTTTCTCAACAACAAAAAAAAGAAATAGATAATTTCTAAATACAAATCTGGTTCTGTTCACATACTCTTCCTGTAAAAACTACAGCTACATTTGAATTAACTGTTAGCACAAAACTCTTCTCAAATAAACAACTTTGCATTGTATTCTTACTTATTTTTTTATGTTGCAATTTTCCAACTTTTTGGTGTTAATTCTACATTAATTTTTTACATTATAATTTTAAAGGTGTCATTCCGCTGAAAAACACTTTTCAACACTCCTTTTGGAATCTGATGGGTCACCCTGAGTTACCAACACATGCTGCGTTTGCTGCATGGATTGTCACCTCCACTGGCTGTATTTACCATTCATAGAAAACAACACAGAGAAACGAGCGAGTCAGAAAAAGCCTGTCCACTACACGTCACAAGGACATTGGCGTCACCCACGTGGAGTTAAGCCCATCTGCCATTGCAGCGAATCTGAAGTAGCATTAGCATCTATAAGAGAAGACTGCGCCACAGTTGCTGCACAACCATGAAAAAAAATGAGGGATCAAACTGGTTGATGTGCTCTCTGTGGAAATAAAGTGTTGTTTTTTTTCCCTTTTCAAAACAAGCAATGGCACGAAACCTAACTGGATGCTACTCTGGGAGTGTAAACACACACAGAGCGAAAGGGGAGGGGGGGGTGTTCCTTCACGCATTCTGAGCCAATCAGAGACGCCTCATCACCACATCATCGACATGTATGAGGAACGACCGGAAAACTCTGTTGTTCGACCTCAAGTCATTTTTCTACCCTCCAAGAACAGCTTGAAATAAAGCAATTAGAATTTTTTTTAATAGAACCAACACATAATGTATTCAATAACAAAGAAAAACACAGTAATATTAATGAAATAACAATGGAATAACACCTTTAATATATATTATATCATAGTCAACATACAGTTCTTACAAAAATGCATTTAGTCAAATATACAGAGAGAAAGACGTCAGAAAAACAAACCTTTCACTAATCATTGGCGTTCATCTTCTATAATCTGATCTTATTCATTTACACAAACGCTAAAGGCTCCCAGAGCTACAGAGAAGACAATAGGTATGTGAAACTGGACAAACACACATGAAGACCCAAAAGACTATTCCCCTGAGCAAAATAATGTCACAGGAAACACCCGTCTGTCGTCGCCAGGGTTACTGGGAGCAGGACGGTGGGTGTTGGGTACCAAGGAAACAAACTAACTATGGGAATCAGTCTCACTGAGCAAAAGTAGCATTTACTTTTGGGGGTTAATAGTGGTGTATGTGTGTGTTTGTGTGTGTGTGTGTGTGTGTGTGTGTGTAAACTGAGCCCTTGGGAAAGAGTTTAAGGCTGGAGTCTGTGTGAGCATGGGCTATTTGCCTACCTGAGGGAGCGAGTTGGGCGCGTGAAAAACAGAGATGCAAAGCAGAAGTGCCAAAAATCTCTCAGAAATGCCTTTGAAAATGCCATAAAGGGATTTCATGGATGTCAGTAGGCCTGTGAGAGATGGGCTTTGATATGATTCAGTCCTGGCTGGGCTGCATTGGAGGATATATGGCCACAGTTGTACTGCTCTGACTGGTGGAACACTTAAGGTTTTATGACCCAGTGCCATTTGGGGCTCTGGGATAGAGCAGAGTGCCGACCACATAACTAATTAGGCTTGGCCAAAGGGGGTGTGCAAGGATGGGGATTTGTGGATTGTGGGTTGTGGACGTGGTGTGTCTGCACGAGTGGACAAGTGAGCCAGTAAGTGTGTGGCATGAGTTGTATATATATATATATATATATATATATATATATATATGTGTGTGTGTGTGTGTATGTACGTGTGTCCGTGCATGTGTGTGTGTGTATGTATGTGCGTCCGTGCGTGTGTGTGTGTGTGTGAGTATCCTGAACCTGAAGGATTGCGTCAGGGCACCGTTTGTTCTCCATAAAGACTCCACGGCCTCTTTCATGTAGGAGCTGACACGCCTGGAAATTTTGACACAAGAGATAGAGACACACAGCCAGCCGAACACACTCACACACACACACACACACACTCAGACCACTCCTAGAGAATCAGCGAGAGGCAGACGGAGGTGTACGAATAGATAGTCTGGCCCACTCAACAAAAACAACACTCCTACTATTGTCTCATCTCTCTTGCCCTCCCCTCCTTTTCTCTCCATCCGAGTATCATGAAGATAAACGGCCGTGCCTTGATATGAGAGTCCAGTGGCATGAGACGAGAGGGGGGTGGGTGGGGTGTCAGAAGTGGAATGTGTGTGAACTGCACACCGCCTCATATAAATCAGGGAGACAAGTAGGAGGAGGAGAGGGGAGAGCAGGATGGGGAGAAGAGGGGGGAGTCAGTGTGAGGGAGTGAGAGGAGGAATGACAAGATAAATGAGTGGCGATGGAGGGTGGGGGCACAGGTGCAAGAAAGGTGCAGGGTTGAATTGGGTAAAAGAGTGAAGCAGGGACAGTAGAGGTCATGGAAGGACAGAAGAAGTAAAGCATTTGCAGTTTGTCTTTGCTGTAAAATCCATCGACTAATGGCAGAAATACAATACAGCTAATGTTGGTAAGTTTTTATTAGTGTGAATGAGCTAATAATAACATGAAAAGGAGCAGGTCACAGTACTTGAAGCCTTTAATTTTCTCAAAAAAATAACAGTCCGCTTTATAATCCAAAGCGCCTCATATGTGGATTAATTCTGGTTGTGCTTAGTGAGTTAGAAGCGACTTCTTGTCGGAAACGTGTGGAGTAAAACGTCACCATAATATTACAGTGTCTGTATAAGGACTGAACAGAAAAAGTCAGTGTATTGTGTTGGATTTTACATGTTATAACTGAATAATTTGCCAGTTATTGTGAATACGCAGTTTGATTTAGTGGAATAAGAGTTTTGTTACAACTTAACAAGGTTGGAAGTTACTGTGAATACACTCATTAACGTTTGAACAAAGGCGAGAGCTATTGTGAACTTGTTAAATAAAATTTGACTGACTGTTTTATTTTGCTTAATGTGCCTTATAGTCCAGTGCACTTTATATATGGAGAAAAAAAAAGAAAGTAAACTATTCGCTGACAATGCACCTTATAATCCAGTGCATCCTATACTGTGGAAAATACAGTACTCAGGTTACATTGTTTCTGTACATACAGCTGTTTTCTCTGACACATTGTCATGTGAATGTCCCTCATCAGCCACCGTACAAAACAGTAAAATCAGTATAAAACCCCCATAAAGGTAAATGGCACCTAAAATGGTTTGTGCATTTGTCAAAACTTGCCATTTTCAGGGGGTATACTTGCAGCTCAGAGATTGAAGAGAAAGTGGAAGGAAGGACTTCACAGTGGAAATATTCACCTTTCATCCAGCAGAGCACTTCTACCAAACCCCAGTTAATGTTCCCTTAAAGCTGCAGAGATCAAATCAAGAGGGAGCACCACTTTAAAAATACTTTCCTTCTTTCTGCAGGTTTCAATAGATAAAGACAGACACTCATGACTTGTCTTTATAACAAATCTGTGTCCACATATGACAGATGATGAGCCGTTAATTGCAGCACCTTATCTTTCCTCTTTAAGAAGCTCCTGATAAGCTTGTCTCCTTTTAGCACCTCGCAACTAATTAGACCCCCCCCCCCCCGAAACACACTGGGATTATTGTGCGTGGAGGCTGGGGAAGGGACAAAACAAAACAAACAAAAAAAAGGAAAGAAAACAGATGTTTTACCTGTCCCTCAACACTATTTCACTGGACAGTCAGTTTGTTTAAATACACAAATAAGAGTGTGGACATTTTAATAATGGATAAAAAATATACAGAGATAATCTGTCAAAACATAGACTTCTTTATTTTGGATCAAAATAATACATTTTTCTTGTGTAATCATTTTAGTCAGAAGTCAAAAAAGACATCTTGTAATTGACTGTCCAAAGAGGGAATCTATGCATACATGACTTAACTGTCCATCTTATGTATTTTTAGGACTGAAAATTCTGACTGTGATGCAGTAAAATCATTTATTTTCCCCACAGTTACAATAAGGTAAGTGCTCTTCCAATCTGTTTAAAGCACCGAGATGGGACAAAAATCAAAGCGTGTTTGCCGTCCCTCATCAGTTTTTCATATCCCAGCAGGAGAAAGTGTACCACAACACAAGGCGCAGGGAGGTGTTGAAATCGATTTATTTCTCCTCCTTCTCGTTCTGGCTCTGATCTTTAAAAACCTGTCTGACTTTTAGAGCTGTGATAAACCTGTGAAGAGCAGACTGTTTTTTTTTTTTTCCTTTTCGTTTCCCAGGTGTCAATGTATGAAGCTGTTTTGCTCCCCCTTCAGGCAGTTAAACAGAAATGCATTCCAATGATGACAAAACACATGTGTTTGTGCAGACATGACAATGAAGACTTCTGTTCACCACCATTAAAGATGAGGCGAGAACAGAAATCTTGTTAAAAGTCGTGTTTTCTTTGTTAAGGCACGTTGACATATTCCCCCAGAAACACCATCACCAGTGTGGTCTGTATCGCCTCAAGTAATTCAGACATGTGAGTTCATCTGAAGAATAAAACACAGGAGGCCTTTAGGCGAACTGCTCGACCTCGCTCTTCCTCTTCTTCTTGGACTTTGGTGGTTCTTCACTAAAGCTAGATGTGACATCAGGTTGGTGTTTCCTCTTCTTGCTGGGCTTGTCACTGAGGTAGCCACTGGAGTCACTTCCGTGGACCTCCATGCGAGACAGCTCCACCTCCTCGTCCTCTTCTTTCACCTCCTTCTCCTTCTTCTTTTTCTTCTTCTTCTTTTTCTCAGCAGCGTCGTTACCGTTTTCCTCCCCCACCGTTCCGTTCACCTCAGCTGTTGCTTCACCATCTTGCTGGTACGAAGACGGTGCCGGTATCGTCTCTTCTCTCTCCTCCTCTTTGATTTTGTCTTTCTTCTTTTTCTTCTTCTTTTTCGGGGTGTCAGGAGATACCTGTGGGGGTTCTGGGGTTGGCTCTGGAGCAGGTCCTGCATCCAGTTGGTCTGGCTCTTCTGCTGCGACGCTGGACTCTGTACTTTCAGCGATAGCCAACAGCTCCTGGACCCTGATGTACACAAAGACAAATCACAGTCATCAGTCAAGGACAAACACTTCAGTTATACAGCAAAGTGACGCACATCCTTCACTGCACGGTCAAAAATAACAAAAATAAAACTAGTATATGCAATATTTCACTGCACCACTTTTGGTTTTATTTACAGGAGACATTCACTGGATTAAAGAAGTATAAAATGTTTCAGCTGTAACAGGTTATTTAACAGCTTCTCATGTTTAATGTCTAAAAGATTGGACAATGCCAGCATTGAGAATCATCAGGTTTGTGCCAGAACGGTTCAGGGAGAATGAGACATTATTTTCACACATGCATAAGCCTCTATAAAGTCCAGCTCTAATTGGGGACGTGACAATATCTTGATAGAACAGTCCGATTCTCCATAATCAATAACAAAAAAACAAGGCTTATGCAGTCACGGGCCGACAGTAAGTGTATATCCCAGAAGTCGCCTGCTATACATAAATCTACTCCTGATCATTGTTAGACAATCAATACGAACTGAATTTGAGCTACATCGACCTGATAGCGGCAGAATATTGGCCAGAGAAGCCATTTTTCTCCACAAAACTCGACCTAGTAAATGAAAATGACATCATGTGAATTTTTGATGGTAGCCAGAAAATGGACATTTGTGAGACGATCAATAGGAAACAAGTTTTTATCTTATTTGGGCCATTATTGGTTAATTTATGTAGGAACAAAAAAGATTTTCAATTCATTTTTGTTTGTAGAGCTCTATATCACTATGACATTACCTCACAAGACTTTACAGAATTAGTTGAATCTGAAAATAAACAACAGTTAAATAAACAGGAAACATAGGATTTATAAAACTCATAGAGAAGCTGACATTGATAGAGTTCTTAGTCTCCTAGGTCGGTTATGAAGAGGTAGGAAATCCAACTAAATATATCTTAGTTCACATGAAGGATACTCGGCGGTGGCTATGGAAGCATTCGTGGAAAAAACATTATATCTTTGAAATGCAATGACGGAGATAGAATTACTGCAGCTATGGGTAGAAACAAATATTATGAACCTTATTAAATAAATAAATACACTGAACTGTATGTAAATATTATGTAATCAAACCCAAAGGTGGTGCAGTGAAAAATTGCATTTGTGAGTCTAAAAGAATTCAAAAGGCAGCTGTACCCCCCAACGTTTTATTTGTTTTTTGTAAACATCTCTATTTTTTTTATTTCTTAAACGTGTGTTTTTTTTATTTTAAAAATCTTCATCTTCATCTGTATGTGCTTAAATAGCTTAAAACCCATTTTAACATCTTTCTGTGTTTTAACATATTTTTAAACATATTTGTTTGTCTTCAACATCTTTTGAAATACATTTTCATATCTGTGCATGTTTTTTAACATTTCTTTTAATACACTAACATTTTTGTACATTTCTAACAGTTTTTAAACACCCTTTTAAACATTTTTTTCCCACAATATTTTAATGTGTTTATGTATTTTAAGAAATCTACTTAAAAAATCCACAACAGTTTAAGCTTCCTATCAAATAAGGAGCTAACACCTCTATAATTAATAGATTGTGGGGACGGAGAATTGTCAGGACAAATACATGAAAAGATAAAGTTGAAATAATCAAGCTCAGACCTCCTGTATTTGTTGCTCACCCCAGACTCTGTCCTCTCTCAATTTCACTTGAGGTGTGATTTTGCCACTTGTATGTGATGAAATTAGCTAACCATACAGCTACACTTTTTTCTTTTTAATTCAGGTTTCTTTTTTCTAATGCCACACCTCTTCTAAACTCCCAGGGGAGACCCCCCTCACTATTTGGAAACCCCTGCCTTAATCAAATCCATAAGTGGAAAAAAGATAAATAAAGATATAAAGAAACACTTTACTGAAACATATGAACTCTTTGTTTAAATTTAAAACCCACAAAACATAACATCAGACAGAGTTGGTAACATGGGAACATGTATAATTATTATGGACCGTTACTATTCCACACTTGCCTCGTCCTGTCCAGCTTTCCTCGGATCAGCAGCACTCCTGCCGGGTCAGCGTCCAGTGCAGTCACCTCAAACTCCAACTCTGATCCGATCCTCGGCCCTGCATCCCGCCAGGTTTCCGTGGTGACCAAATGAGGTTTGGGAATGCTGGCATTAAAGCAGCCGTGCACCAGACAACCAACATGGCTTACACCTAATTTGTTCACCTTACCCTGGGATAACACAGAGGGAAAAGGAGAGGCTGAGATGAATGATTGGCGTGATGATGATGTGACCAGTAGTCATCCGTCAAAAATCTAAATTGATGCTTCTATGAAACTGGGTTCATTTGAGCAGTTGGCACTTTTCCAGCTTTTAGGATTCAATAATAAAATAAATGTAGTCATATTTCACCCAAAAATGCACTTAATAATGACCTCATATATATATATATATATATATATATATATATATATATATATATATATATATATATATATGGGCAAACATATTTTTATAAATGCTTCTTATAAAAGGGAATTAAATTAAAGTATGGCAAATCTGATCGACTGTCTTTTTTGTTCACTCTAATGTGTTTTTATTGCAGCAGTAGTGCAGTAATTCACACACGCGCGCGCGCACACACACACACACACACTTGTTCTGAGTCAACACAATGTTTTAAATAAAATATTGGGGCTAATTACAGGACTGAAATTGGGACAGATAAATCTACCTAGGTGTCAGTGCATTTGATTTTGAAATGGTCTTACATACATCAAGAAATAAAAACACTGTTAAATTTGACGATCCTAGTGTTTTTTCTAAACCAGACATGAGTGCTCCAACGTGCTTCTAAACTGGCTACAGAACATGAATCTACACCTGGTTTTAATTTTTAACCCCATGTCCTGTTTTAGGATCAGTTTAATAGAAGAACCCAAATCTATAAATATGCGTCTTACCAGTAATTTATCCCCTTGTTTAGGCTGGAAAACAATAAAATTGGCTTCTATGTTCATGTGAATGTAGCCGCTGTCGTCGTAGATGTCGCCTTTCGGTCCTATTATCCGTATGCTGTCATAAGCCAAAGGCACGCCTCCCAAACTGCAAGAGACAAACACATCACAATGATTTAACATGGCAGGACATGTAGCTGCTGTTTCATCTTAAAGATTAATGCATGTATTATGAATTAATAAAGTTACCGACCAGGACAGATAAGCTTAATATCCCATTATGTTCATGAAATTAATCAGAAAGGTAAAACTAACAGTCTCTAGCCCCTTTTCACATTGTCGTTAGGCTCATGAAGTGCTTTATGAGGGTTCCTACAGCTCAGGGCAAGTTCAATTCAGACTTTTTAAGACTTTTTTAATGCCGTTTGAAGTTAAATTTAAGACCAAGCCGACAATTAACCAATATTGTTAAAAGGAAAAAACACCAAATGAATTACCTGGGGACAGTTTTACCAACTATTTATTTTAAATAGAACATGACTTTTTGTTCCAGTTGCTGCTACATTTATGAACCATTTGCATCAAGAAGCATAACTTTGAAATGTTTAATATTTAATAGTTTAATACTACACCCACAGAATGATGTGCCCTCATTTTCTACTCACCCTAAATTATTTTTGTAATATAGAGAGCCTAAATGTTACCAAATACTTTTTATTTCAAACTAACATAAATCCAAATTTTTAAGACTTGAAAATTCAATTTAAGACATTTTTATGCCAATTAAGGCCTTATTTTTAGAACCATTAATTCAATACCTTTTAAGACTTTTCAAGGATAAACCTTGTTTATAATCTCAAGCTTGAGAAACTCAGGTTTACACTTAAAGGCTTGGTGAAATCATTTAATGCTACTTGGGATTCTTTTTTAAACTAAATACATTCATTAGAGCTTTCTTTGGAATTGGACAATTGATATGAGCACTTATTCTTTTATTTGATGCTATATATTTCTAATTGATATGTAATAAGTGTGTATGTGTGTGTATATATACTCTATATATGTGTATGGATATTTTGTATACACACCCCTCACCTTTTTTTTTGTCCTTCTGGGTAAGTCAAACTGTTTCTTTGTTTGGGTTGTGAATGGCTGGCATTGGGTGGGGGGAGTTGACGCTCAGGTGTGGCAATCGATGTCTGTTCTGTAAATTTTACCTCATGCTGTGCATCACCCTGTCTGTCGAAAATGTTCTAGGTCTAAAGTTATGTGAAAAAAACTGCAGAGGAAAAAGTCAACTATTTGAACATTATAATGTGTTTGTAGTTTATTCTACATGATGCATCATGTGTGCAGTGTTATTGTGTCGTTTGAACACTGACCTAAAAAAAATAAATAATGCTGTTTTAAACATTGACACAAATCTAAGCAGGTGTTTAAAGAATTTAAAAACAATTTTCTCTACTCGTAAGGAAACATGTTATTCCTCTGGTTACTATACTCAGTGATCCATAAAGTTAATTATTTTTTTACAAAGATTGCAAATACAATATTGATGTCAACTATAGAAAACTTGGATCTTTCCCGTTCAAGGTTATCTATCCTGAATTCTTAGGCAAAATATTTGTGTACATTTATTTCCCAAAAACATGATTTCCATTTTACCCTTTCATATGAAGATGTATTGTTTAGTTTCCAATTCCTATAATACTACTAAATCAGATCAATATTACATCATCAATTTAATTCTATCACTTGCATCTTGTCTCAGTTGTTTGCATTTTATTTCAAGTTCTTGTTGGAACTGTTGAAGGTGTTGAACATGTTAAGTGCATACATTCATATTTTTTGCATATTTTCTCACTTTTTTGGTGGTTTTGTTGTATTTTAGAAGAGCTTTTGAATACATTTTGGATTTTTAATCGCTTTTCTGTGTTATGGTTGGGTTTTTAGTATGCTTTATATAATTTTTTCTCCACACTTTTGTATTTCTTAGTGAATTTTGTGGGAAATTTAAGTCCCCTCCACCACCACCAGGACAATATAGAATAAAAATTAATATTTAATCACGATTAATTGAAATTAACCCAAAGCAACCTTGGGATTATTCTGATTACAAATTGTAATCATTTGACAGCTCTTATTACAACAAGTGAATAAACACATGAAAAATAAAATAAAATTACCAGCCATAATAGTGGGATAAAAAGTACAAAATTTATTTTCAAGGTGTAGTAGTATATCAGTAGAAATACAGAGTATCAGGGTTAATATAAACTATTTAAAGTCAGTAAGAAGTTGTTAAAAAATCAGCTGGGGTCGGTTTTAATATATTTAGTTATTTATTTTTACCTCTGAGAAAACCTGAGCAGCTCATTCTCCAGCTCCTCTTGTATGCCTGTCCTCTTTCTGTTCAGATACTGAGGTGGAAGAGCGATGTGTCTGCGGTGCGTGTTCATGACCAGACACGAGTACGGCGACGAAACCAGCTCCGAAGCGGCGGCGAACGACGGGATCGCGCACGGTACCGGGCCTGGGTCAGCACCTCCGCCCGCCACAGCGGTCAATGCGTCCGGTTGGACTGTAGCACAAGTAGCCGGCACTTCACCTGACATATTTACATGTTTTGGGTCATCTTCAGCATGTTGGGAGTTCGCCATGCTGTGTAGAGAGACCGGAAGAACAACAACTAGCCACTTCCGGTTGTATGAAGATTCATCAGTGGTTTAACGTGGGTTTATGTCGCCTCCTGCCGGTGAGGAGGTGGTATGACAAGCTAAACTACAGGTGAAACTGGGGAATTAAACCTGTAGACGTTTGTTGTTTGTACAGGGTAGTTATTACCTACGGCAAAACGGGGTATTTGTCTGTTTGTTTGTTTGTTTGTCTGTCAGGAGGGTTATGCAAAAAGTTCTGAATGGATTTTGAGTAAACTTTCAGGAATGATAGATAATGGGTCAAGGAAGAACCTATTAGATTTTGAGCAATGAAGGTCAAGGTCACACTAAAGGTCAACATCTAAAACATCAGTGGTAATATCTCAGGATTCACACAAAATAGAATACTTTTTTTTGCATACACATCGTCTCACCTTCAGATATCAGATGGGTCAACAGCTATGGCTCAATCACGTTATGTTTTGACGTCATATGACACCATATCCAGCCTTTGGTGAAGGTCTGCTGTCTCTGACTGCCTTGTTTAGTCAATATTATTCATGTCTATTATTCTGGGGTCATTTGTTTACTTTATGTTTGTTTACGGTGTATAATTGGCATCAGCACTTTGTTATTGTAGCTATATAACCTTATTTATAATTGCACTACTTAATGTCTTTTTATTGTGGCTGTGTCACTTTTATTATGATTACAAAAGTTCACAGAATTTCCTTCTGGATTAATAAAGTACATATTTCTATCTATCTATCTATCTATCTATCTATCTATCTATCTATCTATCTATCTATCTATCTATCTATCTATCTATCTATCTGTCTGTCTGTCTGTCTGTCTGTCTGTCTGTCTGTCTGTCTATGTACTTTCTTTTTCAAATTAGTAAGCCAGTGTAAATGCTATACCACTTTTTTATTCTACATTTAATAATTTTTTCTCCAGAAATGACAAAGATTTTTCTTAAATGCATTAAAAACTAAATTCCATAATTTGTTTATTCCTATTAAGATTTATTTAACTAAAAAAAGTATGACACAAATACGTTTTTCTGTGTTTATACAGATAAAGTGCATTTATTGTCAAATATAAATACATTTAGGTTTTGCTGGTTGCAACAAACTCTAATTCATAAGGAGTGTAGAGAAGAAGCAAAACATTTTTGGACAATCCATGCATTTGTGATATATTGCATTAAGATTCCTAAGTCACTGAAATCTACCCAGTATTGTTCCCTTCTCCAACGCCTGATATAGCAGCCCACTGCACCTAGTTACTAGTGATGCAAATGCAGAGGACACATTTCAGTGTGTAATAGATGTTAACACATGTGTAAAACTTACTGACAATAAAGACTATTCTATTCTATATTCTTCTGAGGCTGTGTTTATTTAATCACAACAATACCCAGGCCTCAATCTGCACTGGCTTTAATGGCTCTGATTCATAATCACAGAGTTGGTGCCACCATGGACGACTGAACAGCTCAAGTCTTAAACAGTACGTAAACTGCAAGAATGGAAAAGAACTGTCTATGATTCAAGAGCTTTAATAAAAGGAGTCACTGTAACACAACAGTAAACATCACTCAGTCCAAATGTCTTTGTAGTATTACATGATGTATTGTAAGACATTATACTACATAGAAACCACTGAGAATAAGGTGTTCCTTACCTTAGGGTAATAAAAGTGAAACAAAGGGTTTTAACTGCATGTACAGTGACTACAATGACTATGATGTAGACACAGTCATTGATTCTGTATCGTATTCATACCTGCAATGGCACATAAGATCATTAGGGTGACCTAAGGTGTCAATTAGTGCTAAGACTGCTTACACACACACACACACATACACACACACACACACACTGACATACAAGCAAGCTAATCTAGTGTTACTGCTTTCTGACAGAGCAGCACTGCAGGAGGTCACATGATTCAGCAGTTTATTAACACAGGCATGCACACACACACACACACACACACACACACACACACGCTGTGCAAATCTGGTACTCTTGAGGGCTCCATGGCCCACTCCTGTCTGTTGTCACAGTGATAAATAATGACATGGTTTCTTAGTCAGCAAGAGTTCCCAGTGGCTTCTGCTGCTGTGGGCACACACACACATGCATGCACGCACACACACATGCACTTTTTGTGCTTCTGAGAGCAGACAAACATCCTAATGAGGTATTGAGCAGCATGATATTGTCAGAGCAATTGTATATCTTGGGAAGTTACAGCTGAGTCTGTGTGTGCCTGCATGGAAGTGTATGTAGTAGTTTTTTTTTTTTTATTACTGTCTCACCTTCTGCTTTGTGAAGCACTTTATACGTAAAGGTTTGAAAGGTGCAGTAAAAAAGATTTACTTCTTTACTTAACTTTATGATCAGACTGTGAACTCTGAGTGGAGCCAAAGGGATTACTGTGTTAAACCGAGGTCTCAGAGGAACACAGTGACTTCCTAAATCCTGCATTACATTGATTTTGTTGACAGTGTGGTGTGGTGCAAATTGTCAAAGGGTGTATAAAAAAAAAAACAAACAAAAAAAAACATTTACTGTTAGAATGAATGCGTTACAATATGGTTTCAAACTGAATAAGAATTGAAAACACTGACATGTTTATAGAAATATGCACAGTGTATAAGCTTTAAATAAACACATTAGTCTTCCTTAGCATGACAATATAGATCTAATCTGCATATTCTGGGATCATAAGGTCTAAAACAACATTCAGTTCTGTGTGTGTGTGTGTGTGTGTGTGTGTGAATTACTGCACTACTGCTGCAATAAAAACATATTAGAGTGAACAAAAAAGACAGTCAATCAGATTTGTCATACTTTAATTGAATTCCCTTTTATAAGAAGCATTTATAAAAATATGTTTGATTTATAGATAGGAGAAGATTCCTGATATACAAGCATGGATATACAGTACACTGAGCAACACTGTGTTTTCAAAGCATTCCTTTATCAGACGATACATACAGTACAGTTTACTGAGGGCTATCTGAAGATCTGCATTCCCTAAACCCATTACAAGACAGACAGAGAATAAGGAGGTCGACTGAAATAGCTGTAGCTCTTCAAAATAAGTGGATCAGTTGCATGCTCGGTTTGTGCTCATCACTTTTTAGGCATCTGAATGGATAAAATCTATCCGTCCTGTTCATTCGATTAAAGGTCAGACGACGCCACGCAGATGTTTGTCACCTGAATTGTCACCCGAATGGCAGCTCTCCATCCTGACTTTGGTTTGATGTGAGCAACGGGGAGTGGAATCCATGTTTGCATATTTACTGGCCTACATCTTACCATCAAAATGTCCTTCTGACTTCAGCAGCAGAGCAATGGGTTCCAAGGCCACAGACCTGGGTGCACTCCCTGCGGTCAGAATACATATACGCTGAAGGATATGTAGAAGTACAAATACATGCTGTTTTTGTTTATTGACAGCAAGCAACTCAAAAGCTGTCTCTGTTCAAGTGTGCGCAAGTCGCCTTTGGTTGTCATGGTGATGTAGCGGTGTGTCCATTATAGGAGATCTGAGGAATGCCGTTACTGGAGTTGTCCAGGACCTCCTGCTAGAGACACAGAACATACTGTAAGGCTCCAGATCATGTAACATTCACTGGACACCTGCTGGAAATAGATTGTGGTTGAATAAAGGAATTCAATATACAATAAAGGCAATAAACACATCATATATTTATTGTAAAAAAACAGTCAAGTAGGCCAATAAATGCATACAGGTTTCTCAAAAACAGACGATTCCATCTGACTCATTACCAACCTGATGGCAGAAGGAATAAAGGAAACTGAGTATCTGTTTGTTCTCATCTGAGACACAGAATGACATCACCCTGAAGGCATTAAAGCAAGTGTTAAGGACAGGGTCTGGTTGACTCTAGATGTTTTCTGCAGACTTTCTAGACCACCTGCTTCTTCCACAGTAAGTTTAAGTCCTGTAGCTGGAGCGTAATGATGTTGCAGAAACTGTTCTTATCATTAACATCATCATCATCATCGGGTCGACCTAGGTCGGCATTGCATGACACGCTTTCTCCAGTCCTCTTTGTTCGACATGGCGTTATCAAGCTCCTGTGGATTACATCCTGTGTCATCCGCCAGTTGGTCAATGTATGATCTTACAGGTCGTCCAGGTTTTTGTTTTCCGTGAGTTGGAGTCCAGAGGAGGACGTCGCTAGCGAGTTCATTCTTGTTCCTCCAGACGTGGCCGGCGAATCTCATTCGTTGTGTTCTGATGGTTTGGCTTATAGGTGGTGTGTTGCCATATAGTTCTTCGTTCGTCGTGTGTTCTTTCCAGGACACATTCAGAGCTGCTCGAAGCATTCGTGTGTATGTGCCATCGAGTTTGTCTTCTAAGCTTGTTGTGAGTGTCCAGGCAGTAGAGCCGTAGAGAAGCACTGACTCAACCGCTGCGCGGAAGAAGTTTTTCTTCAGGTTCTTTGGTAGGTTAGATTTCCAAATTTTGTCAAGCTGGTTTAGCGCTCCCCAGGCTTTTCCAATTCTTATCTCGATATCCCTTTTAGTTGATGCGATGTAACTGCCGAGATATTTGAAGTCTTCGACAACTTTAAGGAGGTTGCCATTGAGGTCGCGTATTTCAAAGGTGATATTTTCAATGTTGATGATGATATATTCTGTCTTCTTGGCGTTGATGTAGAGGCCTATCTCACTAGCTGCTTCTTCGATTTTGTGTAGGAGTTTCATTGCATCCTGGATGTTGTTCGTCAGAACTGCGAGATCGTCAGCATAGTCGACGTCTGTGATGTTAACCGATTTGTGTCTGCGGCTTCTTTGGGGTTTCAGTGTGAAACCGAGTTCTGGATTTTCATCTAGGGCTTTCTTGAGCACGTAATCGAGGCAAATGATGAAGAGATAGGGTGCTAGTGTATCACCTTGAAGTACTCCTGCGATGATGTCAAAGAAGTCTGTGTCGCCATCAGGAGATCTAACCATTGATCTTGTGTTGCGGTAGAGCATCATGATTGCATTTACAGTCTCTTCAGGAATACCATAGGCGAGGAGAATCTCTTTCATTTTCCCCCGATGGATGGAATCGAAGGCTTTGGAGAAATCGATGAAGAGCATGACGAGAGGAAGGTTTTTCCTCTTTGCTTCCTCGAGGATGCGTCTGATGGTGAGGATTTGTCCGATGGTCGACCTTCCCAATCTGAAGCCGTTTTGGTTTTTCCTCAGCACTTTCTCAATAGCTGGTCTAATTCTATTGAGTAGCATCAGGTTGTAGATCTTGGCTGCGATTGCAGTCAGGGTGATGCCGCGGTAGTTAGCTGTGTAACCTAGGTCTCCTTTCTTGGGGAAGGGAAGTAGGCAGCCGTCGACCCATGATTCGATCTCTCTTTGTTCATAGACGTCATTTGTGAAACCGAGGAGGATCTCTCTTATTTCTTCATTCTTCCAGACTTCCGGTGGAATGTCATCAAGACCACAAGATTTTCCATATTGTACTTGTTTTTGGGCTTTGATAAGTTCTTTCATTTCAAACCGTCCAGTTTTGATGTTGAGTAGGGTCGATACCACCGGTGTTATTGGAGTGTCTTTGATCTTAGGTGCAGTTCCAAGGAGGATTATCATTAACACACCATAATAAAAGCAAAGAAAAGGAAAGGTTAAAGGGTTTCAATAAAAGAAGGAGCAGGCGACATGTTGGTGCAGTGGATATCACTCATGTCTCACAGTAAGAAGGTCCTGGGATCAATTCCAACAGCAGTCAATGGGGTTGGGGTCTGCGTGGAGTCCTCTCTGGGTACTCCAGCTTCCTCCCACCCTCAAAAGACATACACTGCAAACATTTAACTCTTACCAAGTGTATTTGTCTCATTCCTAATTAAAATATTGATTAGACTGAGTTACTAAGTTTTAATTGAGATGTAACAACTTATTTTTCAACAATATAGCTTGAAAATGTTATTTTAACAAATATGATAATGTTTACATGTTCCATTGGCAGATTTTTTTTGCTTGAATTAAGAAATCTTTTCAGATTCATATCCCCCTGTTATGTTCCTGGGTCATACTTTCTGTTTAGGTATATTCTGAGTGTGTTTTCTACCCCATCCCTGTAGAGATGCTGTGTTTTGTGCATTCTTGTTTCAGGAAGCTGTTGATTGGAGGGACACAGATGAGCCTCCATTAAAAATGGCCTTTGGACCAGAAGAGACAAGAAGTTCTCTGTCTGCTGTCTGCCAACATCCAATCATAATCCTACACAGTAAATTTTGCAGTGTTAAACCAACACTTAGAGAGTTTATTTAACTTCTTCTAGAGTGTATTTGGTCCCATTGTCTCCAAATTAACACTGCAAAATCTACAGTGTATGTGTTATGATAGTGAGTTCTGAGTTATGTGCATTAGTAGTAGTAGTTTGTTGTAAATATTTGTTAATAGCATTTTTTTTTTCAACAAAGTCCTTAGGGGAAGAGGGGGGTATCTCCTTTTGTTTTAACTTTTTCTTCTACTTTGGATTTGGACGTTAAGGTTAGTTATTGTGCTTTATTTTCAACAGTTATTTTAGGAGAAAATCATTTTTGTTTGTTGTTTTAATCAAGCACTCGCATATCCTCTTTGACTTGTGTGTATTTAAATACATTTTGGACTTTGAATTCACACTAGCATTTTGTGAATTGGGAGAGGTCAAAAAGAGCACATTATGTCTGTCATGGTGAAGCCCTAGGCTGGGATGTAACACCTACCTTTTCTGTCATTTCATGGGAGTGGTGCAATGAGTGTTCCCTCTCTAGGAACATCCTCTGCTGCTCAGAACTCGCCAGCCGGCAAGTCAGCCATGTGGACAAGGTACAAGAGGAGATGCCTGGACATAAAGGAAAAATGGAAACTACTTTACTTACAGTATGAAACTGCTCTCATTTGAAGATATGTTCTCTGAACAAGCAAAAGGTCATGAAATAATAATATGAAACATTTAAATGAACAAGAGTGATATGAAAACCTGGCTCTTTTGTTATTACAATAAACATTTAATTCCATTTTCACTTAATTTATACCTGTCAAAACAGTAAAAGATGAAGAAACCACACACCACCGTTGTAAGGTTTCAGAGTCCAATATTATTTTAATGCCACAAGCTGCTTTAATGGACTGAACACAAGTGTCATACAGTCATAAAATGTGTTGTCACGTGCTGGCGACATGCAAGTTTTTACCCAGACAGGCGAGAGTCATAGCAGCCAGGTGGATGGAGTGCATGGAATTTGGTCGTTTGTTCAGAGCACGAACAAACTGGAAGTTAAGGATCCCACCGATCAGACCACAGATGCAACAAGCAGAAAACAAGATCATCTACAAGTGAGAAAGAGGGAGGCAGAGAAAAGCTTATGCCAATGGAAACAGCAGAATTGATATCTTAGCTACGAAACTGTAAACCAACAGACAAAATGTGATGAGAAGGGAGGTAAACAAACTACTACTGAGGCCCCTGCTTCTATCATTCCTGCTGTTTTGGATGATGACTGCGGAGATGAGTAATGCGTATCAGTCAAAATAAATCTCATTTCCTATTAGAGAATTGGATCACTCTCAAAGCAAACTGTCTCCGCCAGAAATATTGCACCGCTTGTCAATATACTCACATCACTGTATTTGTGTGTGTGTGTATCTTGTTGGTGTAAGTACATAATCAATCACAAATTCCATACTGGAATGGAAATGTTGGAGCAGAAAAAAAATAAATAAATAAGAGAAAATTATTGTCAGTTGAGTCACTTTGAATAACTGTTTTTATTTTATTTTATTAATTGGTTTATTTAACATGCACATTATACTTTGTTTTACATTGGTGTAAATACACTTAATTAGCCTAATGACTAATTTTCTTGTTCAGTCTCTGGGCAGACATTACATTTTCACCTTAAAAGGTAATAGTAAGAAGTTAATCTTTATTTGTTGATTGTGATCTACTAGTGCATTTCTTCAGTGCTTCCAGTGCAGATGCCTTTAGTGCCTTTAACTGCATTGGAAAAGGCCATCTCCAATTTCAGTCATTACCCAGTGAAGTGCGGAAAAGTGGCTCATAGAAGTCTACAGTCCAAGCAACCTAATGTAATCATCACCCCACAGATGGGCATGGAGATAGAGAGGGAAGGGATGAGCAGAGGAAGAAGATGGAGGGATTGTGAGCATCAAAACCACCGAGAGGATTAGATTGGACGGGGAAGGAGTGGAGAGCAGTGATACGGGGAAGAGAGCAGAGGTGGAAGCAAATGAGTAGAAGTACTTCCTTTACTGTACTTAAGTACTTTTTTTTAGGTATCTGTACTTTACTTGAGTATTTATTTTTCTGACAACTTTTTACTTTTACTACAGAGCCCTTTAGGGGACGAAGAAAAAAAAAACAAAGAAACTGTATGTGGTGGTGACAAACACTGACTTAAGATCTCGCGTTAGTTTTGCGAGATATTGCGTTTGTTTTGCATGATCTCGACTTTGTTTTGCGAAATCTCATGACAGAAACTTGAGAAAATGCATGTACTGGGGACAAACACAAACTCGAGGTCTTGACTTTGTTTTGTGTTATCTCAGCAAGAGACAGGAGTTACAAACATGGCAGTCATAAGCTGTGATTTTTTACAGTGGATTTAATTTAAATTCACATTGTGCATTTGATTTTTCGTCGCTTATTTTGTTTGTTTTTTTTCTTGCGAACACAGAGCACTTGTTAACTGGTCCGTTCATTCTCATCAGAATCTCCTGTGGAATCTCACTCACGTAAGTGTCTAAACTTTCCAATGTACTGTCAGCATTAGTTAATCAGTTAGAGTTGAATCAGTACTTCTACTTTTACCAGAGTATTTTTTCACAGTAGTAGCTGTACTGTACTGTACAGAATGTGAATGTGAGTACACTGACCACCTCTGAGAGAGAGAAAGATAGAAAATGGAAAGATGGTGATAGAGATTGTAGACAGGATGGATGGACGGATGGATGAATGGATGGATGGATAGACGTGGATGGATGGATGGATGGATGGATGGATGGATGGATGGATGGATGGATGGATGGATGGATGGATGGATGGATGGATGGACGTGGATGGATGGATGGACGTGGATGGATGGATGGATGGATGGATGGATGGATGGATGGATGGATGGATGGATGGATGGATGGATGGATGGATGGATGGATGGACGTGGATGGATGGATGGACGTGGATGGATGGATGGATGGATGGATGGATGGATGGATGGATGGATGGATGGATGGATGGATGGATGGATGGATGGACGTGGATGGATGGATGGATGGATGGATGGATGGATGGATGGATGGACGTGGATGGATGGATGGATGGATGAATGGATGGATGAATGGATGGATGGATGGATGGATGGACGTGGATGGATGGATGGACGTGGATGGATGGATGGATGGATGGATGGATGGATGGATGGATGGATGGATGGATGGATGGATGGATGGATGGCAGACAGAAGCCGAGGAAGGTTGACACCTCTGTTACAGCCGACTGTGTTGACATTGATCTGTACAGCAGCCTCTCCACACAGGAGAGATAGACAGACAGTCAGACAGACAGATAGACAGAAAGACATGTGGACAGACAGACAAATGGACGGATTGGACAGAAACATGAGGACTCTGAGGTAGCGACTGAAAGGGGGGTGATCACAGAAGGGGGGGGGCAAAGAGCGACAGAAAGAGAAGAGGAGAGGTGACTGCTTGTCTCCTGTACTTTCCTCAGATGTCTCTTTTATTAGAACACACTGTACACACCTGCACAGAGGACGACACACTTACACCTCTGGGTTCTTCGACACACTCTTTGTGCGTGTGTGTGTATGTGTGTGTGTGTGTGTGGAGACAGCATTTGTGACACACAGTCCCCTTTATCTTATGATATTGATCACTGTGACGCACACAAATAACATAAGTGTGTACATATGAAGTTGGATAATACAACCCCTGTTCCCAAAAAGTTGTCACTTTTTGTGAAATGTAAATACATGTAAACAAAAACAGACTTCATTTTCCTCATAATAGAACATGCAAAACATATCAAAGGTTTGTACTAAGTAAATGAACTTAGCTTCAAGAAAACGATGTACAAGTGAATTCAATGAGAGTGAAATGCTTCCAAACAGCAAGAAAAGGTCATGTTTAGCACTGTTTAGCACATAAAGAATAGAATAGAATAGAATAGAATAGAATAGAATAGAATAGAATAGAATAGAATAGAATAGAATAGAACAACAGAACTGAAAAAAACAGAATGGAATGGAACAGAACAGAATAGAACAGATTCATAGACAGACAGGCAGGCAGATATAGATATATAAGTACTGGTGGTAGACTTGAACTTCCTGTTATTGTCTTCCACCTATGTTTGACTGTGCAACTTTGAATTGTGTTTACACATGCACAGATGTGAAAGAATGAAATAAATCACATTTATTCTGTATAGACATCAGATTATCGGGGAGAAATCCAGGTGCGTTAATAATCCAATTTCTCAAAATTAGGTTAATGCTGTTATCAGATGAAGCATATCAGATAGATAGATAGATAGATAGATAGATAGATAGATAGATAGATAGATAGATAGATAGATAGATAGATAGATAGATAGATAGATAGATAGATAGATAGATAGATAGATAGATAGATAGATAGATAGATAGATAGATAGATAGATAGATAGATAGATAGATAGATAGATAGATAGATAGCTGGATGTCAAATAAATGTCAGTTACTGCCAGATTCAGATTAAAAACAAACAGATAATATAATAGCATCCGCCATCACCAAAAATTAGACATGAAGAACATGAAGCTGCTCGTCATTTTAAAAGCTAATATAAAAACAATAGCTTCTTATAGGAAAAAGCTGATGACCAATTAATGAGCTGACAAAACATTCGGCACATTTGGCTAAAAAAATCTTTGACTTTGTTAAGTCTCTCTAATTGAGTCCAAGTAATAAACATGAAATCAATAAACCAATCGGGATGACAAAGCATTAGACTCAATATAATTAAACTATAAATAAAATATGTGGTCAGATGAGTACAGTACAAGGCTGTTGGCTCAGAGTTATGATCTGGGTTTGGATCAGTTGGTTAAATCCAAGTTCAGTAATGTTATGTGTCTAAAATATTAGGTCGACTGAACATATACTGAAGGAACAGTTCTGAACATCAGTACCTTTTTGTCTTCAGTGAGTTCGAAAAGATATTGCAAGATGGCAGTAATAGACCTGAACCCCAGCGAGAATTTGAACAAAGTGGTCCAACACTAATTATTAGTACAATATCTGCAATAAAACTACTTTACTACTTTAGACAGAAATAAATGTTGCATAAGTAACGCATTATATAGTTGCATAAAATACGTCAAATTTCTGATAAGTAATGAAATACAGTAATACTACTACTACTACTACTACTACTACGACTACTACTACTACTAATAATAATAATGATGATGATGATGATGATGATGGATTTGGATTTTCTAACATTCTTTACGTTAGTCACCCATTATTTATTCACTCCCACATCCTCACTCTGGTGGTGGTAAATTACATTTGTAGCTACAGCTGCCCTGGGGAAAATGTGGCGGCCAATTTGCACCAAACGACCCCTCTGAGCACCACCAACCAGTCATACACCACTGTGAGTAACAATATAGGACCAATGGCCTTGTATCTGACTGACAAGTAATATCAAGAATCAATTAGTTGAATTTCTCAGGTTCTATCACAATGCAATTTCTCACAATCAGTGGGTGACCTCAGTTTCTGTCAGTAGAGACTTCTTTAGTCATGTGATCTTGCTGGTTTATGCCAGGTTTTAAGTCATATAAAAGAAAGGAGTCCTGTTTACTGTATATTTTGTAGAAAAAAAAACATGTTAGGAACCACATCATGTAGCTAAGCATTATTTTCAGTGTTTTTTCACCTGCAAGTGCAACAGACACAGTGTGAATTATGTTACGCTAAAAAGCTAACCTGTAGCAACCTAATGTTTACCATGGAGAAAGTTAACTAGTGACTGACACTAAATCAGGAAAACACATATTGTTGATTTACAGAAAAATTCCTTTAATTCATACAATAATGTAAATGTTGAACTAGCATATAGTTAGCGTCAGTTAGCGCAAACTGCTACTTCTTTTTTCATGTCTTTATCTTTAATTTCATTAAAATATCCTTAGATGAAGTTTCTGTAAACTTTTTGCTCCAGGTTTTTTGTCCACATCTGGCGACACGCCTCCTCTTGTGTTTACAACCTTCTGTGTTTTCCTTTCAATATGGCCGCCATGTGATAAGGCTAATAGAAGTGGGCACTACTTTCACTGGAGAAGAACTCAACTAATTCAATGAAAGTCCATATATGACGTCCTATCAGTGTATTAGTGCTCATTAGTAATTTTTAAATTATAATGATATTTGTAAGCATTGCCATCTTATAATCCATCAAAATGCAGCCCATTATAAGTAAAGGCAAATTTTGAAAAGCTAAATTTGTACTGTGAACAAACTTTAAAAACATTGTCCCAAGGAAGATACAAAACATATTTGACATGAATGATCAGGAGTTGAATCAGAGACGACAAAGACATCAATGAAGACAATGACCACGAAGACAAGAAAACAAAGACATTAGAAACTGTGCCTTCCCAATAGCTCATGCCTGGTGTGCTAAAAAGTGAGATCATTGAGGTTATGGATAGTTAGTTGTACTTGTGAGACTTC
Organism: Siphamia tubifer; assembly: GCA_020466265.1. Classification (NCBI taxonomy): domain Eukaryota; kingdom Metazoa; phylum Chordata; class Actinopteri; order Kurtiformes; family Apogonidae; genus Siphamia; species Siphamia tubifer. Next base: position 17,373,112 of record CM035793.1, on the reverse strand, counting down.
AGTGCAATAGGTGTGATTGGCTGGTATGATTTCATGTAATTAATGTTGAGAAATGAGTGCAAATAAGATATGGTATAAGCATTAGAATGACTGCATATGGTATTACAGTACTGTAAAACATTGTTCAAAGGGCAGGATTATTGTACAAACAAAACCTTAACTGTAACATCTGTGCATTTAATATAACAGGTCCTTAAAAGCACAAGTAGCATATAATTTAATTTCCAAACTCCTAGGTCCGAGTCTGCTCAGCCATCTTTTGTCATTCACTTATTTCTTCCCACTGACTGACTGCCATTTTTTTTCTGAAAAGCTAAAGCGTTTCACATGTTGCATCACTATGAAGCCTTCCTGTTTGCCAAAGAAAAAAAATTAAAATAAGTTTGCAAATGCCTTCTGAAGGATGAATCTGAAAACAGATCACTGGCTCTGCATAAACCAAACAAAGAAACTCAGAGGATTTAAATACTTACAATAAGACCAGTCCTCTTCCGAGCACATAGCACTCCACACATCCCACAGACCAAAAACTGGAACAGAAGAGACATTTTCTTGATAAGTATGAAGACACCAAGAAACTTCTCAAGCCATCTGCAATAGAACAATATTTAATTGGTGCCCATCCTAGTGTGTTTACGACAAAGACTATTTATCATCATTACAGCAGGCTTCAGAATACGGAAACATACGCTATGTTTTATATTAAATCGCAATGGGAAACAGAATTCCCGCATGACATTCCTCCAGAAACATAGGAATAGATCTGTTCGGAAGCTCATAGAACGACCTGTTTCAAAAAGTGGAGGGAATACAAATGTACACAACAGGAAAATATGGAATATCAGCCACCAGCAGTTACTAAAGAAAATGTGGAAGAGACAGAATACAACTTTGGACACTCCTTCTGGTCTTGTGATAAGTTTAAAAATATTGGAATAACATCTGCACAGCACTGTTTGACATGCAAGGGATAATGTATTGCACACGCATTACTATCAGAAAAATAACATATTTTTGCGATAGTCGCATGTGGGCAATACATTATCCCGCTTATTACTGCTACTATTCTAACAGACTGGATAAAATAGCCGTTACAATGTAGCGAATATTTACTTTCAAAGTGGCCAAACTACCCGCGGAGTGATATGGTACCGTGAATCTGAAGTGACAAAACTCGTTGCCATTGGCAGCACGCGGTTATCGAAAAAAATCTGCCCGCAGAACGCTGGGAATGTCCATTCAAAGTGAATGGGAGCTGTCGCAACATTCTAGAGGGCCGTAGAATAAATTAAAAATACACACACCTAAGGATAATCAGAATAAGGAGTCCCTGCTTGCTTTGCTTGGAGCCACCCCTGAGGGCTCTGAAAGTAGAAATCTTATATATTTACTTCAAATCCTCTTGGCAGCAATTAAGGGAACCACTGTCAGTTGGTTGACTCCAAATACTGCAACACACCAGTTGTGGAAAAACTGCCCAGGGCAGTGTTTTTCAGCCTTAGGGTTACAACTCCACATGCGGTCACATGGAATTTATAATAATTGATATAAAGAATTACTAATAAAAAATATTTCTTAATGATTCAGTATTTATTATAATAAAAAATAACAAATAATTTCTCTATACAATTTAAGTTTGAATAAAATGCAGGATATAATTAATACCTGAGAGGACATATTTTGACTGAGTTGATCATGTGAGTACATACGTTACTACACTTCAACCTGCTCAGACACAGTTGCAGTCAGAAAACCAGACCTAACAGAGAATGGAAAGTTTTCTTAGCTGACCTGACCCCACGAGGATATCTCCAAGAGATAAATGTCTCCATTTTGAATGTCTGCGGTTGCCAGAAAGTTGTGAAAGTTGTGAAAACGGGTCAGGAGCCAAAAAAGGTTGTGAACCACAGGGGCATGAAACTCTGGAGAGTTGAGGATATAACTCATAATTTAAGGCTGTAGGAGAAACTCCTGAGCAGATGCTTCTGTGTTGTTCAATATTTTGAGTCAAAAGAGCAAGTTTGTTATCCTGCAAATGTGGGGGGGGTGCTGTGATGTATCTGTAGCAGCAAAACTATTAGCTGAATTCATACCAAATTGGGTTTACACATGGCCAGTGACCCAGAATAGATGTGGTTAGACTTTAGGAAATGCAGGTCAATGTTCTTATTTTTTTCAATTAATTTTCAAAATATTTTTTTCCAATTTGATTATAATTGGCAAAATTTCAAATGTCTATAAAACATGAAACTGGCAAATTGGTTTCAATTTACTTCAAATTTGGCACATACATAATATGCTGATATGCTGACTTCAGCACACGTATAGACGTGATGATATCAATTGGATCAATACCAAAATAAGCTACGATATGTGCCAGGGTTTGTTGTGTCTGGCACCACTTTTTTTCCATTTTGTTTGTTTGTGTTGGTGCTGATGTGACACTTTCACTGTGTTGTTTTTTGGATATAATCTTATGTTTGTATGCTGAATGACCGTCTCCAATAAATAACTAGAAAAGCACTCTGAGAGCTAAGACCTCCACCAAAATCTACCAAAATCAAATCATTACCAAACTACCCTGAAAATTTCATCAAAATTTGTCTGTAAGTTTTTTTGTTATCTTGCTAAGTAACAGCCAGACAAACAGACAGACAAACAAGCTCTGGCAAAAACATAACCTTCTTGGCGGTAATAAGTTAAAAAGAGAGAGAAAGAGAGAGAGGCCCAGAATAACATCATCTAAAATGTTTCAGTGATGTTTTAGTTTTAGTTACTGGCAAAGACACTTCCATATGTGAACTTCAATGGTAATGATTTTGTGTGTGTGCTCTGTCTTTTTTCTGTTTACTTGGTACGTAATGATCTACTTGTAAAGACGATGGTGAGACAGTGAGTGGATGTCATGTTGGCGTTACAGTAAACTGGCAGAGAGTGAGCTGACAAGTAGGACAGCACAGTGAGCTGCAGTGTTTTACCACCAGCTTTTGGAAGCAGTGTGTGTGTGTGTGTGTGTGTGTGTGTGTGTGTGAGAAGGGGACGAGTGATGCCAGGCCTGCAATTCTGTTCAGTCTCAAGTTACTATTTTTGTCTTGTTTGAACTTTTATATTTTGTATATATTGTTTCATTATTATCAGGCTGTATACTGTATTTACAGAACATTACAAAATAAAATTTAGTGTATCTGCCGAAGCCAAAAATACATTTCTTACTCACTTTTTTCTGCCATACTCACCTCAGAAATTAGTTTGGGGAGGAATATTAGACTGTCAAATACTGCTAATAATGACAGGTAATGTTTTCCAGTTAATAGTCCCTGACAAAAAACATTGTTTAGGTTCTGATTCAATCCAGCTTATTCACTTTTGACCCCTCTTTAAGGAGGATATCTATCCTCTACTTTTCCTTTAATTTTATGTTTAGGAACTCATGTGTTAATTTTGACATCATGTATTTGATAAAGAAAGAAAAAATGACAGATAGAAATTGATCACATTCACGTTTTGTGTTGGGGTTTGTCAGTCAGGAACACAATGAAAATTACTTTGTGACACATTTTAAGTTTCAGTGTAAAGTTTAGAAAAGGCAGATGGTCTATATTTTACTTTTAAACTACTTATTCTCTAGACTCATCGCTTCTTCTATTCATATTTCTTTGAATAAATAACATTAACTACAAACTATAAATATGGCAGAAAATGCAATCATAATAAAAAGGCTTAATAATAACAGATTAGATTTTTTTATAGCACTTTTCTAGGCACTTAAAGCCCTTTACATTATTGATCCATTATTCATTCACTCTCATATTCTGCCTCTGGTGGTGGTAAACTACATCTGCAGCCACACGTTCCCCAGGGCAGACTGACAGAGGCAAGGAGGGTGAGTTGTCTTTCCCAAGGACACAAAAAAACTGACGAAGACAGAGGAGAATTTGAACTGCCAATCCTGAAGAGATCCTGGATTCTGGATCACTTTCAAATGATTTCTCCATTTACCGCAATGTAAACTTTCAAAGTGATCCAGAATCCAGGATCTGTTCCATATCACCACCAAAATGTAATAATTTGTTCCTTGTGACACTCCTAACACCTCCTGAAAATGTCATTGAAATCCATTCATAGGTTTTTGAGTTATCTTGCTAACTAACACACAGACAAACTGGCAAAAACATAACCTCCTTGGTGGAGGTAAAAATAAATAAATTTAGATTTTAAGTGTATTAAGCCCTGAAGTATAAAGTATATATAAAGTACTGTAACATAAACAGGAAAAGGTGGAAGAAGCAGCTCAAGACTTCACAAATGGTTGGTTACATTTTGCGGGAAAGTCGTGATGATTGGTTAAAATTGCTGAATTCACAGGGATTGGCTGAATTTGCATTGAATTTGCAAATCACAACATTGTGAAATCCTGGAGGGTCTGTTTGAAACATGCAGACGGATAAAAGTTGAGAAGAATTTGTAGAATGATACCATCTCTCTGGTTCATTGGTAAGACGGTGGTATGTTCTCCCAGACAGGGAGACAAACCATCGCTTGAGCCAAACTGTATAAATACTGGTGTACAACTCATTGGTTGTCACGGTAACTCCTTGTGGTAGATGCTCACACTGGATTTGGCGACCCTAAGTCAGTGTGGAGGCAGAGGGGGATGACACTCTATAGTATTTTGGATGTGGCTGCAGTACCAGTTTTGGCCACAATCCTCCATACAGGACCTTTAGTATCAGCCAGATATAGCAGGTCATTATTCAAAAGTCTAAAGGCTGGTTTTTGATCCAAGTCATGGTCATAGCAAACGCTCACCAAACTGCAGAACATAGCCATAGCCGCCTGGGGCCCAGTAATGATGGGATCTGAGGTGCTGTGTCCTGTTCTGACCTATGACCCCACACCTCCTTCTCCACTCTCACCTCTCTGGATGGACCTCCTCAGCACCACCTGTCTTATCTGCTTAGATGTGCCCCCACCCTACTGGATCTGTACAGACTGGAACTACAACTGCAAATGGACGTCCATCAGTCCTGGTGCATCCACAGTCTGTCTGTCCATTTCACCTTCAATGGGCTTTTGGAGTTTTTCTTTGCCAAGAAGAAGGACATTAATCCATTCTCTTTATCTACCGAGTATGTGAGTGATGTTTGTTTTCATATACAAATAATTCTGTGAAGCCCTGTGGTGCAATCTTGTTGTGATATAGGGCTTTAATAAAACTTAATTTAATCAAACATTTAAAACAAAAAAAGACAAAGTTATTTCAACATCTGGATATGGGAGGAAAATTAAGTATAATAAGTATAATAAATAAATACTGGCAATACAAACAAATTAAACTGTTAAGGCAAAAAACAACAACATAAAAATAACATTAAATCACAAGGAACATGATTCGGTTAAAATGTAAAAATACACTAATATAAAATGTTTGGTAATGCCTGAATCATTAATCACCATCAGATATGACTTATTTGTCTATTCAGAGGCTCCATAGTTAACATGGAAACACCATTATTTTCTACAACACTGATTCAACTGACAGTAGTCGTAGATGCTTATTTTTTTGTTCAGTAATTTATTATATTTTGGTGTAAAAGTCCTTTTTTTCTTCAGTTTTCTCAGCTTTGATATAGAAACCTTGAAGGTTTATGAACAGCTACATTATCAGTGAGTTAATGATTGAAAAATAGCTGATTTTCTGAGAGAATAATACAATATCAATATTACAATAATAAATGTTGATAAAAAGCTAATTATTTACTTAGGAAAGCTCTGTTTTTACTTCAACCATCGCATTTCAGAGAATTGACTGTTAAGGTCTTCTCCTCTGTTGCTCTTAACGGGTCGATATGAACACATACAACCTGCACATGCAATAACATTAAAACAATGCATTAGCTCTTCTAAAAATATAAATAAACTGATACATGACTGCAGCTGAAGTCATTACAAAAAGCGTCTACATATGTGGTGGCTGAATCAGCAGCTGCTTCAACATACAGACCTTATGTTACAGTCCTACAGCAGCTGTAACACACGACCACAGATGCAAACCACACAAAACTCCACTGTCATATCATCATTCACTCTCTCCACAGTAATATTACACTCTATTTACACTTCTGCTTTCTTCTACACACTCTTGATGATGATTCCTGACTCTTTTTTTCCCCCATCACCACAACAACTCAAAATTTAGTTCAAGTAAATCAATAAAATATCAAAACCTTCTACATGTCTAGACAGGTAAATAAAAACATGGGTAATAATGAAAGCAGCACATGCAAAGAGGATCCACTCCAGAGCACTGAACAATGATTCAAGCATGAATTAATGCAAGAGATCTGCAGCTCCTGTGCAGAGACATCCACTGTAATGGACTGAAAGACTATATCTACATCTAATGCAAACACACATCTGTCATTCAGTATGAGCTATGCTAAACTAGGGAGATAGTTTACAGGGAAAAAGCTCATCTGGTTTCTTTGTTGTGAAATGACAAGCCCACCAACTCAACAGATTAGTAGTTAAAATATAACAATATATGCATATTTTAGGCTGACAATCCTTAAAAATGTCAATTTATTTCCACCTAATGTTTTTTTTTTTTTTTTTAGTTATACAAGTCTGTGGTCATTTTGAAAATATCTTAAAAATACTCCTTTAAACGGATCATCTACTTCCATCATTTTACATATACTTATCATCTTTGGAAGTGAAGAAGTTAGTTTCCAGGACGTACACAGAGTCCACTCCAGACCGGGGAAGCGTCACCCTGCTGCGGCTTATGTTCGCCCCGGACCCAGCTGATGCCCACGGCTCCCAGGACGATGCTCGCCACACCCAGGCCGACCTCCACCACGGACAACAGGAGCAGGCTCCACAGGATCTTACGACTGGAGCACATCCCGCCCCGGGCATCGCTCCAGCAGCCAGCAGGAGGCAGACGGACGGGGGAGGGGGGGCGATAGGAGTCCGGGTCTCGGTGCGGTGAGAGCGGCTCTAGTGTGCCATTTACCCGGTACAGGGAGGGGGGGGTACATGGGCTTTATCCGAATAAATAAGTCCAAGAAGAGAGGAGAGACTGGAGAGAACTTGAAAGGTTTGGATGTGTAGAAAAAGTAAAGTAGAGGAGGTTGTTTTTGCGGTTTGTCTGGAGTGGAGGAGGGCGATGCGTTCAAGTTCCTGTGGTGCGTTTGAGTAGCCTGGCGCTGTCCAAGGATACCCGCTTTAAACGTGCGCGCGCGCGTTTAAAGCGGGCACACACACACACACACACACACACACACACACACACACACACACACACACACACACACACACACACACACACACACACACACAGACACTTTTACACGTACAAACCAGGACCGAATCTAGGATGAGGTAAATGTCCAGGTCATCATTCCACGCCTACTGTGTGTAAGCTCTTAAAGTGAGTATGGATGGACAGATGGACACCTACAGGCTCATTCAGCTGCAGAGGGTGGAAGATGGCACAAACCCAAATGTGCTTTAAAGGACAAATGTGAGGTGGACAACAAACATTTTCCAGCAAAATGGAATATTTTGTACTATGGGAGCCCAGGTGTGGTTGTAACCCTTTTTGCTTCTGCACCTATAGAACTACACAAACATACAGTAAACAAGTGTTACCAGGACACAACAACCCCCACCCCTTACACACATTTAACCTTTTATAAGAAGCTTAAAAAAAAAAAAAAAAAACTCATACAAAACTGTTGAAGTTTGACCTATTGTTCCCCCAAAATGTAATGAGATCCATAAAGTCAATTTGGTATGATATAACTGAAAAGGTTCTATCTGTACTCTTATCTTTTACTTTATTTTAATTGATTGACATTTATGTTTTATTGACTGCACTAACTTGTGGCTTTTTCTATTTTTGTAAAGCACTGTGAATTGCCCTGCGTAGGAATTGTATTACACAAATAAACCCTGCTTGCTGAATTCAACCATTAGTTTTGCTGATATAGACACATGAAATTTTGTCTATTATAAGTAAATGGGGGTGCAGTGGTTAGCACTCATTCATCACAGCAAGAAGGTCCCTGGTTCGATTCCCACACCAGACCTTTCTGTGTGGAGTTTGCATGTTCTCCCTGTGTGTGCGTGGGTTTTCTCCAGTTTCCTCCCGCCATTCAAACACATGCACTCATAGGTTAACTGGTTAATCTAAATTGTCCATAGGTGTGAATGTGAGAGTGATTGTTTGTCTATATATGTTCAGCCCTGAGATGAACTGGAGACTCATACAGGGTGTACCGCGCCTTCACCCACTGTAGCTGGATTAGGCCCCCAGGGACCCTATGAGGTTAAAGCGGGTTCAGATGACGAGACGATAAGTAAATAGGGAAAAATTATTTAAAAATTCAGGAAAGATTTTTAACTTTGACCTACTTTTCCTAGAATGAAAGTACATCTATAATGCGTTTGTGTACAATAAAATCCAGGCTAAAGATATTTATATTGACTACATCACAAAATGTGATAGAATTATGTACTTAAAAACTTTTTGTTCAAGGTTTTGAAGGATATCAACACATTACTTGAGCCAGATCATCCTTTTTCTACATTATTGCACATCAAATAATACTGCTATTGCACCTTCTGCACCACACTTACATTTAAACAGGTGTTACTTTCGTTTAGTTCTAATGATACCATTCAAACTCCTCTGTTTCACAGTTATGCTAGCACATACCTTATGATTTTAATTTGTAGGAGTTGAAATCATTAATCATTTGCAGCTCTCTCCTTATGATACAAGATAAAAGGCTAAATATAAATGAAGATTCTGTTTTGGTGTGTTTGCGTGTGTGTGTGTGTGTGTTGCATATTCACATATAAAATACATACTGACAAATAAAGACAAAGATTAATTCTTAACCTGTGTATGCACTGTTTGAAATTATTAGAACTAAGAAAATATTATGAGCTGAATGTACGGTGATCGTAGCAACACCATCCATCCCACCATCCCATCTGGTATTGTTCAGCTGTTTATATTAAGTAAGAAGGTTAAACATACATGTTTGCCTGGATAATACAAGATAAGGTTTTACACAATATATAACTCCATCTGCCACCTTATTACTATTGACCGATCCACTGTCTGCCATGAATGAATGAATTAATTATTTTGGTTGTTCACAAAAAAACCAACAACAGCAAAAGAGCTGTACATTTAACAAAATAAAAGTTTTTATAATCAAAAAAGGGTAGGGCTGAAGCAATACATTGTTAAGCCCACCCTGTACATCACATCTCACTCAGCAAACTTTCAAACAATTCATTTATAACAATATGTATTGTATTTTTCCATACCATAAGGTAAACTTAAATCACTTTAATTTTTTCCAAAAAACACAGTGTGCCATATATATATATATATATATATATATATATATATATATATATATATATATATATGTATATATATATATATATATATATATATATATATATATATATATATATATATATATATATATATATATATATACACATATATATATATGTGTGTGTGTGGATTCATTGTGTTTGCGTTTATTTGGAATTTTCACTTTTTATCTCATAAATTTGGACTTTTTATCTGATAATTTAACCTTTTTATCTAATAATTTTGACTTTTTATCTGATAATCTTAATTTTTTATTTCATTATTTGGCTTTTTATCTCATGATTTTGACTTCACTTAATGCACTTTATAGTCAAGTGCGCCTTATAAATAAAAAAATAAAAAAATTACCAACCCATTCATTGACAGTGTACCTTATCATCCAGTGTGCTTTATAGTACAGAAAATAAGGTAAATTATATTCTTTAATCAATTAAACACATTCCTTACTTATGAATGAGACAAATAAATCCTTCTATTAGTCACACAATTCATAAGTATTAATAATTTGACATTTTAAAGGTTTTGAAAGTTTTACTTATCTTGAATTGATCACTGAGATCATTCCATAGTTTTACTCCGACAAATGAAACATCTTTGTTTCATCTTTGTTTGACATTGACCACTAACTATCTATGAATGTTTTTCTTGTCTCGTTCAGTCTTGTTCATCATCTGGATGTGGGAACATATGACTCTGATCTGATCTCAGATAGAGGTGAACAGTGGTATTAAAACTCTATTTATGATTATTTTATCCTTCCTTTTGTCTTAGCTTTCTGTTACTATCACTTATGTCAGCCATGTCCAAACTGTGGCTGCAGGTTTTTTTTCCAACCAACCAAGAGTCCACATTTTGACCAATCTCTGAAGACTGAGATCAGTTGATTAATTGAGTCCGGTCTGGTGTGCTGCTGCTGCTGCTGCTGCTGCTGCTGCTGGCTGCTGCTGCTACTGCTGCTGCTGGTGCTGCTGCTGCTGCTGCTGCTGCTGCTGCTGCTGCTGCTGCAGCAGGGCTGCTGCTGCTGCTGCTGCTGCTGCTGCTGCTGCTGCTGCTGCTGCGTTGGAACAAAACCCTGCAGCCACACCGACCCTCTGTGGAAGAGTTTGGACATGCCTGGCTTATGTTAATGGCTCAGTTTGGACTCTTGTTTTAAATCAACTGTAAAATACACTACAAACAATTATCTACCACCCAGTATATCCTATTAGTTTTAATATTTTAATGTTTAATGTGGACCTCTGTTTTTTTGTTTTTTGTCAGTATACACATTGATGTGCATTCTGTAAGTCACCACCTCTAAACTGAACTGACCTCATGTGTCTGTGTTTGCTTGTTTTGTTTTTGTCCACATATACTGGAAAACAAGGCAAAATGAGAACCCCCAAAAGCTCACATGATTGGTCGAGGAATTAGATGTCAGTGCGTTGGCTGACAATGCACTTAGGATTCCAGTTTTGCTCTAATTATTGTTGTGTAATCATATTTTCATAACTGGTTTGAAACTCCATAATATCAAATACAGCATTTCATAATTTAGTAAAAACATTTTGATTATTATTTTGTTGAAATAGAGGTTCCTGACAAAGTAAAAAAGACTAAATGCAATAAACATATTTTTATGTAGTTATTTTATATTTTTAAAACCTAAAATGAGTCTATGTCAATCCTAAAAAAAGAGAAAGATTAAACAGATCATACAACAAACTCACAAATATCAGCAATACACTTCTATTTATAAAGTTTATAATGCTGAAAGTTATCCACCATAATCACATTTTTTTTTCAATATTAAAGTGATTTTAGCTTTAATTTATGGATTACAGTGTGACAAGTTAAAACAGAAATCTAATAATGAGTGCCTGTTATTTTATTGTCTCCTGACATAAATGAGTCTTAACATGTCATGTTATCATGGTCTGCACCAATGAGCTTCTGTTTTGAAGTAAAATAATATCTGAATCATGTAGAAAGATGAGGCTCACTACTTTAATGTGACATCCCTTAAACACAGAAAATGCATTTGGAGTTCTGAACTGATCAATGATCAATCCACAGAATAAAAGCAGCAACTACAGGATAGAGGTTTATTGAGCTGCTTGTTAACGTCAGCTGATGTTCCTTCATTTGGTCTTCAGGTTTTCACCATCAGTTTCAGTATGAAGCCAACTGAAGACTGCTGAAACAAAGAGACACTTCATTAAAACCTATAGGATGTTTTTTTTTTACATCAATTAATGCATGTTTTATTTCCTGTTTGATCAGCGTAGTCAGGTCTGATCATATTGGTCTAAAGGTCAGTTTCACTTTGTTTCGTCGTTTGAACCTGCTTTATCCTCACTAGGATCACGGGGGTTGCTGGAGAGTCCAGGTGAAGGGGGGGGGGGGGGGGGGGGGGGTACACTCTGTATGAGTCTCCAGTACATCTCAGGGCTGAACATTAGGGGTCTAACGAGACATTCAGCTCACGAGATGAGACGAGACGAGACGAGACATGAGATTTTGGGTTCACAAGATCGAGATGAGATTTTAAAAAAAACTAAATTACAAATTATATGAATGGACAACAGACTTGTATTTAGCTGAGTTACACATGGATTTTATAACTCTGTAAACATCAACTTTGAATGAACTTCTTAATTAACTTCTTTCTCTACAAATTAAAACTCAAATAAAATGTTATTGAATTTAAAATAAAATTATATAGCTCTCCTTTTTTCAAGTGCAGGAAATATGTGCAAAACAAAATAGTCCAACAGTCTAACCAAGTATGTCACTGACATGTCACTTGTTCCTCTACATGAAATAAAATGTTACAAAGGTTAAAAATAAATACATAAAATTATATATTTCTCCTTTTTTCCAAATCAAATCTGGCACCTGACTGTGGAAGTTAAGGTCCAAATAAGGAAATGCACCCCCGTCAGGTGCATACCTCCAGCGGTGGCAGCAACCACAGACCCGTCTGCCCGGACTTCACCACTTCCTAGACTTGCTGTGCCTTCTCACGTCAACCGTATTGCCAGGGCAGGGACCGGCTCACATATAACAGGTGCCAGTGGTCATCTGCATTGTCGGCAACCCACACGACCCATCTTGAAAACACAGGAGTCGAATGCACACACCAGTCAGAGGGTCTCCCAGAAACCCCACGGTGGCCGGCGTGCGCTGGCTAAGGTGGGACCCCGGCCCCGCGGGACCCGGACCTTTTGGTCAGTGGACCATAATGAACCTTGTGTCCAAAACCGGAGAGGGGGGGGTGGGGGGGTCCCAAGCAAATCGCACCCAGGTAACACCAGTATTTTCCGACGTCCAGCTTCCAAACTTCCGGCTGTTTGCTAGATGATAAATCTCGCAAGACAGAATTTTAAGACGAGAAATCTCATCAAATGACATCTCGCGAGATCTTGTCACACAAGATCTCGTCAAACCCCTACTGAACATATATAGACAATCACTCTCACATTCCCACCTATGGGTAATTTAGATTAACCAATTAACCTATCAGTGCATGTGTTTGGATGGTGGGAGGGAACTGGAGAAAACCCACACAGACACGAGGAGAACATGCAAACTCCACACAGAAAGGTCTGGTGTGGGAATCGAACCAGGGTCTTGTCTAAAGGTCAGTGTCCTGTTCAATTCTACTGAAGAAAGCTTTGAATTGAACACTGAGAAGGCGTAAAGTACTTTATGTACAGTTAAATGGTAAATGGTCTGCACTTATAAAGCGTTTTTCCACCTTCATGGTGCTTTACATTGGCTTCACATTCACTCTCTCACACACACACACACACACACACACACACACACACACACACCAGTAGGTTTCTAAGGTATTTTATATAATTATTATTTCCCTTAAAGGGAAGTGTACTTCTGTAAAGATGACAAATGTGTGTTAAAGTTTCATCTGTTTTATCATATGGATTAAACCCAAACTGTATGAATCCCTCAGTGTCACATGCAGCTTTAACCAGGCTGGATGTGCAGCCTGGACATCAGTTACATAAGTGCATTTCAAAGCTGTAGCATGAATAGAACACTGTAGTGGATTGATCTGAAAGACTTTTATTAGGGTGGGATAAGATGCAGCTTTTGGCCTGTTGCCTGAAACACACCATAGCTTCTGATCAATGGCAGTAAATTCCTCTTTTCTCACTGCTCTTTCTGCCAACTTACATTATTTGTCCAGTATGTCATTCTCCCTTCTGATGAATCTCAAACAGCCATTTGTTTTCCAGAACATTTCAGCTTTTTATTTTTCTTTTCTTTTTTACAGACAGTTTTATGTTTGACTGCTCAATTGACCAAGTTGTGATTAATTGTGGACATATTTTGTCTTTAAACTAAGTATACAATTCATTTTATTTTATTTTGAAAATGCTACAAAACATAATAATCCTACTTAGTCCTTGCAAGTGAAACAAATAATGAAACAAAACAAATAAACAAGAAAAAACAAATACATGAAAACAAATTATGACTTCATTTGCACATTCATAAAGGAATGGAAGGAAGTCTAATTTATTTAATCCCACCCCTTCTCCACAAAACTGTCTATGGATTAACATCCTATCAACATAATACTGTATACGAAAAGTGCCCTATGATCAGTTGGAATGACTCCTTTAAGAAGACTGTTAATGATAGTCTAATAACAACAAGCAATTGATTTACATGTAAATATGTTAGTACAGATCAGGTGTTAAGAACAAACCAGTAATGATATGAACTGACTCATATGGAACTAAAACAACAAAACCCATGAATATACAAGAGAACAACTGTGGAATAACTGTCCACTGTAGTGACCAGTATACATCAAGGGGTTAAGTACACTTCTTTTGTCACCAAAAATATAATGTGAATAACCTGTGTACCTAAACTAGGTATGTTAAGTACAGAAAGTATGGATACAGCACATGATCCTCGTGGACCTTTATGTTAAAACGACCAACTTTACGTGTTCACTACCTGGTACAAAATACAGTTTAGGTCACATTAGCAATGTCCCTCTCTATGTTCAGATTATCCTAAGACAGCTCTGCAGAGTTCAGGGAGTGGTCTCTGTGATTGACGGGTGAGTCCGTCTGTGTTGACTTTGATTGACAGCTAGACTCAGCACTGAGCTGCTGAGTTGGACATTCAGAGCAGTTGACAGCAGCTCTGCCATAGTTGTGTTTGAGTTACACTATAAAAACAGTCAGACGCTTCTGTCATGAAGTGTACTGGTTCTTAATTACAGTAAGTAGCACAACATAACTAAACTAGCTGATGTTAGCATTAACTTTCATTCATTTTTATGGTCTGTCAGCTAGCCTGCTAATTAGCTCAGTTAGCCATGATTAATGTTAAATTAAATTAAAGATTTTCTGATGCTAATATTACTGTTACTGAAGATACCAGTGTGTGTTAGCATTTATTTCTATATCTATGAAGCTGACATTTCTTTATGGCATTTATTATTGCACTGTTAGTCAATGTTTTCAGTTTCATGTCATCATGTTTTAATCAGTAATTTTTTTAAGTAACCTGACGGGGAAGGATGCCATGTCAGCATCAATCCAATCAGGAGATGAGTATGAGTATGAATATGAAAACTCATCAAATATAGTGGATTTAGGAATTAAATTTAAATACACTGTCAGTTCTGAATTGTCTTCAGGTCAGTAAGAAATAAATCAGACTGACTGATATTGTCACAAGCTGAGGGTCGTGACCAAAACAAGGATTTTGTGGATACAAGTGATGGAAAAGAGTTTCCTCCACAGGGGGATGATGGGGTTAGGAGTTTGTCCATCTGGGAGGGGCCCGGGGTAGAGCCACTAATCTAACACATCAAGACCTGAAGTGGTTCAGACATTCTGTAATTAAGTAAAAGAACAGCTACTTGTGTGTAAAAATACTTTTGTAAAAGTAGAAGTGTTGATTCAATGCCTTAATTAAAAGTAAAAAAATTGGAATAAAGTAAAACAGCATTTTTTTTGCCTTGGATGAAATACTTATTTGACCCAAAAAAATCTGAAAAGTTTCAAAAGTGTCAAAAAATAAAAACCCTTAAATATGAGTTACTGTCTAGACAATGTGTTTGGTGTCAGTTTTGTAGGTATGAGTGCAAGAAATTGTGGAAAAATTTAGAAAAAAATCATGAGATTTAAAAAAAAAAAAAAAAAAGAAAAGCCTAATTATGAGATTAAAAATCAAATTGTGAGATTAAAATGTCTAACATAAGAGATAAAGTCATAAATATGATACAAAATGCATATTTATGAGAGAGAATTTAAATTATGAGATAAAGTTCAAACTTGGAGATAAAAAGTAAACATTACAAAGGTTGCAATCATGAAATAAGTCAATTATCATATAGCAAGTCTCTCCTCCACTGACTTATTTACTTACAGTCACATCCGTTTAGTTTTCAAAAGTAAAATTAAGAATGTAAGGAGTATAAAATACAGATATTTATGAACAAATGTTGGAAGTAAAAGTAAAAAAGTTGCCAGAAAAATAAATATTCAAGTACAGATACAAAAGAAAATCAATTTAAGGCAGTAACAAAGTATTTATAGTTCGTTACTGCCCACCTGTGACAAATGTTAAAGCTTATGTATGTACGTATATGCTTTTCTGGAGTACACTATAATGATATTAATTTAAGACCTCCATGAAATCAGCTCAATCAATATAATATCCCCAAATCCAAAGGACTCTTGCACATGTAAACTGTGCATGAGTGTGTCTGCACCCTGTTTGATTCTCACTGCTTAAATGAATCAAGTATTATTAAAGTTTAGTGATTTTATAACCACAGAAAATCATTCCTGCACCTAATGTGACTGTATTTCGAGAGTGAAGGAAGCCAAAACTCCTGGGGAAGAATGACATATACCTGTCCAGCACTTCCACTCTTTTCTAGTGGCCCAAGGCAATAGATGGCTGGAAATATATTGAGTCCTATTCAGCTAAGTGGATAAAGAGAGGAGATATCAGGAGGCCCCTGGAACTGCAGCATCCCCAGAGGCCTATTATAAGCTTCTCAGTGGTGCCATCTACTATTTATGTGGCTCTGAATCATTAGAAGATATATGTCTGCTGGCCTATAATGAGTGTAGAACTGGGTACACGTCAATCTGTCATTTCTCCCAGGAGACAGAAGGACTGAGGTAGAGATCGAAAGGCGCTATGGGGCCTTTTCGAGGTCACTTTGTAGCTCACATTCTTTATTGTAGGTGCAACAGGTTATGAAGACACCTCACTGTTGTACACTGATGATTTAGGAGCTACTCATGCAGGCGGTGAGTAACCGTAATGCTTTGACACAATGTTTTCTGACACTAGCTACATCTTTCATCCTGGTACTGAGGCAGAGACTCAATAGCGACTGTACTTCTACTGCGCAGAAGTTTTTCTGTTTTATTATCAGAATTATACTCACTCTTCTTACAAGAGGGGGGGGGTCTGTAAAATTCCGCCTTAAATGCATGTCCAAATGAAAACAGCTATTGCTCTGCTGTTATGAAATGTAGTGGAAAAGGACCAAAGTGCGGACACCAACAGCTTCACACAGGCTCTTTATTCTGAGCTCAAACAGGAAAAGATATGACAATAAGTCATTCAAAAACTCACACTCAAAGTAGTCAAATATCCCAAACAGGTGCAACGATCCGGTGGGTACCGTCTGGAAAAAGCAGGGAGCTCTGTAGAGGTGTGAGGTGAACTGACAAAGGAGACAGGAAAGGAAAGGACTTAAATCGGGAGAAGTGATGAGGACAGGTGTGCGAGGACCAGGTGAAATAATTAAGGTGAAAGGTGACAGGGTGCAGAATGGAAAGACAGAGTGAAGGGAAAAAGAGACAGTGAGTAGGGATATGACATCTGCAACTACAAAGACCATAGTCATGAAACTTCACCTGTGTGAAGATAACACCTGAGAGTTTTATAAATCAACTGTCAGCCATCATATATAGGATGACCACTGGCATGAAAGAGGAAAGGAGGACACTTGTGTCCAAAAAGGAGGACAAAAGCCCTAAAGTTAGGACACATGGGCCTGGGGGGCGCCACTCAGCCTTCACTGTGTCCACTTTGTGCGCTGCTTGGGGAGGGGGGGTTGTGATGGTTCGGCTGAATATTCACGAATATTTACATTGAATAGCGGGTGGGGATTTATGACGATTAATGCAACGATGGAGGACAATTGTATGAAAGGAGGACAAAAGCCGGACACTTGACAGACGTCTGGACAGATGGTCACCCTAATCATAGTTACCTAATAACACTTCAGTGATCAAATACACAGCAGAAAAAGAAAAAAAAAACTGCCTAGATTGAAAATTTAATTTTAGAGTCAATTTAGAGCCTCAAGATGTGATTTGACAGTGAAACTGAATTAATAAATAAATAAGTAAGGACAGCACTACAATTTGGTCACTTAGAGAGCATTTTAGCCAAATACACCCAAATGTGTTTTTTTTATTTTACCTCCTAACTTGATACATACAACAAAATACTGTGTCGAATGTGCCGAACTCAGAACAAGTATTAAAAATCGGAACCAATATTCACTAGTGTGTTTCCCAACCGTATGATAAAACCGTACAGACAAGGACTGGGAGCACTGTCTTCCAGTTCCGCCATGTTAGCATCGCCTTATCTTATGAACGGTCGTATTCTCACGATGTAAAGTTTGTTAAACTCGTTGTCAGGGAAAGTTTTGTCACTTCATTCTGTGGGGTCAGACTGTGGAAAAACCCAGATGTGTACTCATAATTGTCAAATTTCTGAGTGTGTAAACATGTACATTTTTTGCACTCAATGGGTGCCTTCTTACCTGTACAGTGGTAGAGGTGGTGCTCTCACTCCATCAACTCAGCTCACAAGTAGTAAAGAAGGCGACAGAAATGTCAGCAGCCTCTCATTTCTGAGAGTGTACAGTATTGAAATTGGAAGTGTACTTACCTGCTGAAATTTGTACACTTAGTAAGTGCAGAGAGTGTACTCATGACAGTATGGATAATGGAACACAACACTGGTCAGAAAGCAGAACTGCAGTTCAAATAATACTGGACACTGTCAGGTACTGAAGACCACGTGACCCTGACTGGAGCGGTCAGTCGCTGCATTTCCATTAAAGTTTTTCACAAAACAATATCGATATTCCTAAAATTTGCGCTTTGAACATGTTTCCATTGACGGTTGTTCTAAGCAGGAGCGTCGTAACTTTCGTGAAATATCATCCCAAGAGTTTTCACTGCTGTCCATCAGACTGACCATCAATGATTCAGCTCATTCTCTTGTCAGTAAAAGTCCCTGGCGAACTCTTTAAAGGCACCAACATGTCAAATGAACCAGCTGGTTAAGGTTATAGTGGTTTGTACATGTGGTCCCTACATTGTCAGGTCGAAATATTACGTGTAAATATGCTCAGCACTGAAGAAATTATAAATGTATGTAGTGCTTTTTACACAGTACTGCACTTGACACTTTACAGAACAGAAAATATATTTATCTGTAAAAAAAAAAAAAAACAACGTAAATATTCAAAAACTAACAGATAATAAAATGACACCTTCACTTTGCCTCATGTAGGAATCACCCTGATCATCACTCCAAGAGCGTGATCAGGACTGCCTTAGTTCTGGCGTTCCAGTAGCCAATGGTTGTCATGGTTACAGTGACTGTGGCTGTCATTGAGATCATGTGACCACGTACGTCACATCCCGAACCATATATTTGCGGAAAAAGTGTTTCCATTGCACTTTTGCGATAAATTAGAATTACAAAACATCTGAAAAACCACCTCATGAAAGCGTGAAAACTTTTTATCGATATTTGAGGGTTTTCCATTACCAGTTTTTTTATAGCGATATTTACATTTTGTGAATTTCCAAGGGTAATGGAAAAGCAGCTAGTGAGGCTTATACTATACTGGGCTGATTGGGAATGAGCTGCAGCTGGGTGAGCAGGTGAGGAGAGGTGGGCGTGGCCTGCAGGAGGAGTGGGAGGGAGCAGACAGATGGAGTGGGTGTGGTGAGAGAAAGGACAGCAGCAGGGAGTCCAGAGGAAAACCAGTGTTAATGACAGGTTCAGGGAGGAGATGCTAGAGGAACAAACTGTGACCCTCCCCCTGTTTTACTCCCTTTTGGTTTTATAAGTGTAATGACTTTGAGTATAGATATAGTACTCATGAAACTGATCCTGCATATCGTGTTTTCATCAGAACAATGTGATACATGAGATGGAACAAGAGCATGTTCCTCTACAACATCTACACCAGCAGTGGGGTTTTATTTTACTGGAGATTTTTTTTTTGTTTTTTTTTTTAACATTTTTGCTTTTCCGATTGTTATAGAAATATTAATTCATTACAATTTATTCATTTATTTATTGACGATGATGATTTTAGAATATATTTATCAAATTACTTTCCAGAAATTTGCTGATGTGATGTTTTGGTGTGCTGTTAATATAGGAGTTTATTCCTAAATAAAGAAAAGACTGTGATTTTTTTTTTTAAATCACAAACAACAACAACAACTTTGTTCTGTGAAAATAAATGACATCTCATACACTGCAAAAGTGGTTCCCAAAGTTTTTCCAAGTATTCCTAACTCTTGCTTCAGCATTTTTGATTGAAAAATAATTGACGACATGTATTTCTGTGTCAAAGGTGTCTGTTTATATTTACAAAACATTATAAACGACATGTGTTTAACTGTAATTAGGGTTACCAACCATCCCTAGAAAAAGGAATTGTCCCATATTTATTTATTCTATTTCTTTTCTTCCTTTCTTTTTCTTTTCGTTTTTTCTTTTCTTTTCTTTTTTCTTTTCATTTCTTTTCGATGCCCCGTATTTAGAAGAAAAAGATAAACTCAGGCCATTGGGTCAACCAGTCTTGCCAAAGAGGTGTCCCTTATTATTATTATTATTATTATTATTATTATTATTATTATTATTATTATTATAAGCTTAAACAAGATGACTGACAGTAAAACTATTATACCCCCCTGGGCTTCACCACCCAACCCTTTGGGAACGTTTGCAGACATGGGTTGAAAATGCAAAGCAAAGCATGGTCAGCCATCTGCCATTACATCCATTTATGTGGAAGAAATGGGTTAAACACGCACCATTAAGTCACTGTATGACACACACACACACACACACACACACACACACATACTGGTTTTCATGTCTCATCAGGACAAAGTTTGTAATCATCACTTGTGGGTAAAGTAGCCATTGGGTAGTGAGTGTAAACACATCTAAAAAAAAAATACATTTTTAAATAAAAAGATACTAAAAATATTATAAATAAATAAATAAAATACTAAAATTAACATACATTCCCTAAAAAATTGAATCAAATTCCATAACAAATTTACTAATTAAAATAACTAAAATAATAATTAAAAAGTGTATAATAAAATAATAAGAATTAAAAACACATCTTGAAACCTTTGAAAAACACATTCTCACTAAATTTCATGGTGATATTTTAGGTATTCATTCAGTTATAGCATGATATGTCTCTGCGGACACAAACACACACACCCACACACACACACACACACACACACACAAGTAATGTTCTGCAGAGAAAGTAAAAAAAAGAATCTCTGAATCATAAGCAGAAGCAGGTCTTTAATGTTCACTGTTTGTAACAGTTTTATTCTGTTGATTATCAGGTTTTATGATCATGTGCTTTACATCCTCCTTGTCTTGTATTGTTTTCATGTTCATTTCCTATGTTATTTTTTTTGTGTTGTGTGGTTTACATTTTTGGGGTCACACTTTATAATAGCTAGTTACCCATTTTGGTTGTTGTTTTATTACGTTTTCGTCCATATTCTGTTATTTACATCTTTTATATAACTTGATCACATCTTTTGCATTATTTTCTTCTTGTGTCTTTTTCACCATTTTCCTCTTTTGCAAGTTTTAATGTGTTGTCATCTTGTTCAATAAGAGCTCATATCCTATTTTTAATTGTTTTTTTTTCTTGAAATCTTACTAGTGTATTTTCATCTCATTATGTCATGTGAGTGATGTTCACTAATGGATGCACCAAAGACCCAGGACTATTTTTTGTGGTAACTTCCAAATGGATTTTCTCTACATTTAACCATTACCAAATGATTTGTCACCATTTATTGTAAATTATCTTGTGTATTTTGTCAATAAAAGTCAGGTATTTTCTTATATTGAATTTACTGGAGATTTAGGTGTTATAATAATATAATAATAGCTCAGTAAATTCACAGCTTATTTTATCAGAAGAGAAAAAATGGAAGGAAACGTGATTTATTCAGCAAAATATGGAATTAATTTCACAGAAAAATCAAGCATCCACAAAATACATGAGTCAATGTTGTAGGCAACAATCATGAATCCACATTTAACACGAAGATGCTGAATACGGAGCACCTGGAAGGACAACATTAAATAAATAAAGGTATCATGAAAAATGTAAATGCCTCAGGAAAATTCGAAATACATAGATTAAATAAATGAATACATCGGTAATTATTTACTTAAATTAATGAACTCCTTCAACCAAAAAGGGCAGATTTGTTTTATTATTATTACTGGATATGCAGTTGTTGGAAATAAAAACAAAATTCTACTCCTTATATTTTCTAAATAGGCTACTTAATACATTTGTAAGGAACGTTTCACATGCACAATGCTTAGAAACTGCATCATTTGAGTCTCTGTAAAAGAATATACTCGATATTTTCATACAAATGTATTAACCTTAAAATAAAATGCCTACTCAGAAAATGTAAAAAGTAGAAAGTTTGTTTCTTCCAATGTCTGCATATTCTGTAATAAGAAGAAAAATCTGCACCATTCTGAAGAAGGAGTGGGAATAAGACAGGAGAGGTTGTATTTCACCTCTGAGTGATGACTGAGGGAAAGCGCCTGAACCTGAGAGGAGTGTGTGTATGTGTGTGTGTGTGTGTGTGTGTGTGTGTGTTTAGGAGGCTTAGGTTGGGTTTTGCCAAGAAAGACAAGAAAGCAGAAGGAAGGGAAGGGAAGGCAGGAGATAACAGTGGGAGTGAGGAATCGCATCAATCACATTTTATTTATACAGCATCGCATCATAACAAAAGTTATCTTATGACACTGTACATTTGGAGCATGTCTAAACCAGGCACTGAAGCTAGTTATACACACAGCAACAGAATCCCCCAGGACAGAGGTGGTAAAAGTATTGACATTCTATACTTAAGTGGAAGTACAACTACACTGTAAATATGACAGTAGAATTAACAGCCAAAAGTTGTACAATCGTAAGTGAAAATACACTACAAAGTTTTTTATTTGAAAAGATGTTTGTGTTACCGATTAATAGTATAATATATATTATACTATACTATACTAATATTAATAGTATAATATATATTATAACATACTATACTAATATAAATAGTATAATATATATTATACTATACTATACTATACTATACTAATATTAATTGTATAATATATATTATACTATACTAATATTAATAGTATAATATATAATATACTATACTAATATGGCGACACAGTGGTGCAGTGGTTAGCA
Organism: Siphamia tubifer; assembly: GCA_020466265.1. Taxonomy (NCBI): domain Eukaryota; kingdom Metazoa; phylum Chordata; class Actinopteri; order Kurtiformes; family Apogonidae; genus Siphamia; species Siphamia tubifer. The sequence goes on along the minus strand of CM035793.1, from coordinate 17,350,112 downwards.
CTCGTGCCTCACAGCAAGAAGGTCCCTGGTTCTATTCCCACATCAGACCTTTCTGTGTGGAGTTTGCATGTTCTCCCCATGTCTGCGTGGGTTTTCTCCAGGTACTCCAGTTTCTTCCCACCATCCAAACACATGCACTGATAGGTTAATTAGTTAATCTAAATTGTCCATAGGTGTGAATGTGAGAGTGATTGTTTGTCTATATATGTTCAACTCTGAGATGAACTGGAGACTCATACAGGGTGTACCCCACTTTCCTCCATTGTAGCTGGATTAGGCCCCCAGTGACCCCCGCGACCCTATTGAGGATAAAGTGGGTTCAGATGACGAGTACTATACTAATATACTATTAATATAATATATTAATAGTATATTAATGAAACTTTCAAACTTTCCACCAATTCCCACCAGCTTCACCTGGCCCGCACCGTGCAGCTGCAAGTCTTTCCCAATCAGCAGCTACTTAAAGTGTAATGTGAAAGCTTTTTTTCATCCTTAAATTTAGACTTAGTATTGTTTAGATAGTTAATTTTATAACACCTGTGTGAAAATGACCATGATCCATAAACCCTATCTTCATAAAATTAGATTAAAAGATGGTGATTTTACAGGAAATGGAGTTATTCCTTTACCGCAGGGGATACATCATGGGAGGTAAACATATAATGGTGGATGCACTGAATTCTACATTGTGGGTATACGAGTAGAAGTTGAAGTAGTTGCGAGTGAGACATAGTGAGAGCATTTTAAGAGTCAAGATGGTGAATTATTGTGTTTGTGCTGCTTGTGTGAACTGCAGCCTGTCAGGACAATGTGTTCATCATTTTCCTAATAGAAAAAGTAAGAACTTTGCAGCTTGGGTGAGTTTTGTGCAGATGAAAAAAGTCGACTTCACCATTCACTTGTCCAGTTATTTATTAAATGAACGTGCCCGATAGTGTTGCGCGGGCTGGCCAGTGGATATCCGCGGGTGACCCGCGAGTCGGGCGGGCTGGGTCGCAGTATTAATACATATTGTGGATGCGGGTGGGGCAGGTCAGGGACGATCAATACCCGCTGAGGTGTGTGTGTGTGTGTGTGTGTGTGTGCATGCTCGGCTCGCGCATGTGCAAGCCCGTCAGTTCCTGCTTTTTTATCCCAACTTTTTGTTATTTGTTATTAGCGCCAAATCTGCCTGAACACTCAGAGATAAGAGTGAAAATGGCGGACTTGATCAGGGAGAAGATTAAAACAGGCGATGCGAAGGTTGTACGGAAACGTTGTATGTGTTCACTTTATAGAGTGATGATGTGGGTGGAGCCTATTTTATGTGCTGGAGTGCATATTGAGACGTTAGAAAGGAGGCAAAAATTATGCTTCATGACTTTTAACATTAGAAGCGCAAGGTAAAGATGCCGCGAATGTACTATGTGAGTTTAGAGACAAATTTAAGCTCGTGGGTTGATAGCGGGCGGGTTGGGTTTATCGATACCTGACATCATGCGGGTTGGGCGGGGCGGGCCTAGCCACGTCTTGGGTTTGGGCGGGGCGGATTTCTGTAAAACCCCCTAACCGCGCATCACTAGTGCCTGATGTAAACTCATAGCATTAGCCGCTATGCTGCTACTGCGTGTTTTGGCCAATTCACCATTGATTATTCAGGCACCAAATCTCTGCTTCCCGTTTTTTACCCATCATTCCTTTTGAGCATGTGAAGACGTTGATCATGTTTCGTTGTGTAAATCTGACGGCTAGAAACTGCAAAATCCCTGTCTTGAAGTAGCATTAGCAACTGGCTAAGTGCTACAATAACTGTATGGGTGTCATAGCAATACAATGATGTATTTTGCGTTTAGTAAGACAAAATGTTGTTGTTCCTAAAAAAGAACAGCTACAGAGGTGTTTACTGAAAAAACAAACCTGAAAGTATTAACCAAGCGAGATAAAAGATGAAATTATCAATACGGCAAAAGGTCAAGGTCACATTTAGCAGAATGGTCAAAAACACATTATTTGCTCTAATTCAAGAACAGGTTGTCATAGAAACTTGACATTGACAGAAAATAAAGGCAAGATTAGACATTCTCTTAATACTTGTTATATAATTTATTTTCTTAAGATACTTGGAGCTCCAGGGTAAAGATGAAAGAGACACAGGTTTCAGATCCCTGCTCTAAAAAAAAGCCCTGGAGCAAAAGTAAATAGTTGCCAGGAAAAAGAAAATTTTAAAGTACAGATACCTAAAAAATCTACTTAAGTACAGTAACAAAGTACTTGCATTGTATTACTGCACAATTTGACCATTGTCTACTTAAATTAATTATTGCAACAAAGTGAGAATTGAAATAATCAAATATTTTAAGTATTTCAACTTTGATTAAAAACTATTGGTTTTATTCATTAATTTAAACATAATAATTAAATCCCAAATAATGAAATGATTAGTTGAATTATTTTGGATTAAGATTCAGCACATGTTGAGTAAATCCAAATCAATTTTAGGGGTAAAACTGGCCAATATTTACCAGTTATCTGGAAAATACTAATTCAGATATATCAAATATCTGTAAAAAAAAAAAAAATAAAAAAATAAAAAAATTTGACTTACTAAGGTGGAATCAAATGAATTTCCTAAATATCTAGATGATATTATTTATACGTTGTTGACTTTACTGATAAAATATAATTAATTTCTAGTTAGTGATTTTCAGCTGATAACCAAACAAAAATGAGTAAAATGCAATTGATAAATAATTAAAATGTCATTAACTAAACATAACAATATACCAAACTGTACAAAGTCCTTTTTTTCATGTAGAGTTTAATAGAATATATTTTGTTAATATTATTGGTAACTATATTGGTAACTTTCCACCTGTGTCCAGGAGTAAATGTGTGGTGACAGTAGTGAGGAAAAACCTGGAGCAGACTGTGTCAGAGAGGGAGGGAGGGGGAGCAGAAAGGGACAGGAGGTGGAGGAGCTGAAGCATGATTACACAAGCGATCGATAGTGAGAGCTCCTACAAAGACAACCAATTCCAAAATCAATTCGGCATCCGGTTCTCAAAGAAAACATACTTTTAGTCCAACGTTTCTTTGCTGTGACTCGTGGTCTCTCTTTGACTGTTTCTTTCTTTTTATGGCTTATATACAGCAGCACATTACAGCACTTTCCCAGAGTTCCTTTCTCCTCTTGATTCAGAGCCAGCCCTCCCTCTGTCAGCTGCTGACAGGATGCCCAACCTGCTAAGCACAGGATGAGATAAGGTTGTTCACAGGGGTTCAAAGGTCACACGCTGGTTTGGTTGATTAATGCATTTGAAGAGAGGAAAGGTTAGTATGAAGGACCTGCTTGCTTGTTAGGAAAGGTGATGCCACACACATGCACATGAGGCGTCTAATTAGTGCTTTTTACGTGGACAGAATGAAAGGTGGAGAAGTGTTTCCATTCCCTCCAGCTCAAAGTGATCGGATGCAGGTTTTTAATCACCTGTCACATCTGTCCAAAAGCATGAACAGTCACCATGTGAACCATAACGCTGGTGAAGTACTTCCTGTTCGTGTGTTGGAGTCTCACACATGTGTATCAGCAGACTGATGGAAGAACGCCCTTGAACTCACACTAGAGCACACATGCACTGGCAACGCTCCCAGTCACACCAGCACTGGAAAAAATGACCCTCTGAAAACATGTTTTAAAAAATATGTACAAGAATTTTTTTTTTTCCTTGAGTTAAGCAAAAAAAAAAAAAAAAAATACAAAAAAAATCTGCCAGTGGAACAAGTGAAAACGATCTTAGTAAGATTTATTGAAGAAAGATTTTCTGGATGTATTGTCTAAAAAGCAGTTCTTATATCTCATTGAAAAGTGATTCTTTAGCTGATTATGTCTTAAGTGTGATTATATATTTGGACTGGACATCAGATAAATACACTTGTTAAGATTTAGATTTTTTTCCAGTTAACAAAGAGGAAAAATAGACTTTACTGCATTTGTTCCTTTAATGAAGGTGGACAACATAATTTATTCAGAAATGTACACTCAAATGAGCACCTCCAAGACTAGAAAGGAGCAACAAGGAACAAGTTATTTTTATATTTGACTGCTGCTAATTGAACCATTAAAATGGTCACTTTTCACCTATAACTGATTTTTAACAAACTGCACCAACAATTGTTCAATTCTAATAAAAAAAAAGAAAAATGTAATTCAAATTTAGAAGCTCAAAATAGTTATCCATTAACAACCAATTTATGTTTGAATGCATAGTGACATTTATTTTGTATTTATTTAATTTTTTTAATCAATGGATATCTGTACAGATTTTTAAATGCTGTACAGTAGTTGGGAATTTCATATTTTTTACAACTTCAATGCACATTTAATTCAATATACACCCCCCCTTCCAAACCCCCCCTGTTTTTTACAGAAAAAAAAAAACAGTGCTGTAAAAAACCTAAATTGTAACATGCAGATTTAACACTGAATGTAAACAGTAAATGTTCTGCCTCTTACACAGACCTGCAGGTGTCCACAGTGTTTTCTAAATCCACCAAGACTAAACTGAGACACATTTAGGGCTCAGTGTCTTCAGAATTTTGCAAGGACACTTTAACATGTCAACAATCAGAGACAGGATTGGTAATGAGGACCCAAGTGCGGCACGAAATCAACCCAAGGATGTCTTTATTAATATTAGGGAGGGGGAAGGGAGTGTAGGTGTAATCTCAGTTCAGACAGGAACCCAGTGAGGCGCTGAGATACAGGCAGAAACTGAAGAACCGTAAACTATAGTGAACATAAATGGATTCATAGCCATAATGACAGCAGCAGGTCAGTTTACTGGGACAGGAGAGAGGAAGGAGGATCAGGCAGGTTTGGTTCAGGAGCCAGAATAAGGTGGATAAACCACATAGTGACAATGATCTGACACAGACTGTGTGAAAACCTGGGGTTAAATACAACACACTGAGCAGCAGAGACAGGTGATTAATTGAGTGAGAGCAGGTGCGCTGACTAATTGATTGCATGGCAGGTGAATGATATAAGGTGAAAGGTTACCAGGTAGAAGGTCAGGAAACTGGCCCATGACATGGCAACCCTTGGTCAATGGACGACCTGTTCTGGCAACTGAACCACAGCCACCTGTTATTAATATCACCCAACATTGGTTAGGAGAGATGATTGTGTAGGAGAGATCAGTGTGTGTGTGTGTGTGTGTGTGTGTGTCCGCAAAGACATATCATGCTATAACTCAATGAATGCTTGAGATACTTGAGGGTCAATGTTTAATTAGTAAAGATGTGACGTCAACGCAGGTGTCTACAAAAACCATATTACAACAGTGTAAATGACCATTTAATGTCAACCTAATGCTATACAGCACATCCACAAAGAATAGTTAACTTTGGAACATACCTCTGACGAAGTGGTCGCTGCAGACACGAGCATTAGCATTAGCATTAGCATTAGCATTAGCAGACTCTGCTCTTCCTGATCACAAACACAGATTAAAAATCCACTTTTTGCTCTGTTTTTCTGTTAGCTTTTTCCATTTATCACCTTTGTGAATGGCAAACTTTGGTACTCTAAAAACAACGCTTTTCCTCCTCTCCCTTAGAACAATTGGCGCAGCCGCAAACTGCACGAAAAAGGCATTTTCATCAAGCTACTTCACTTCCTGCCCTCCATCTGAAAACTACTGACTATATAGCAATGTGACATCAGGTGAAATCAAACTATTCCAAATAAAGGTTTGGGGAACGGGTGTATTCTGTTCTAGTTATTTGGATTTTAAGAGCTGGAGGTAAAGAAGGTTCTGCAGCTCGACAAGGATCAACCATAGGAACCAGAGGAATTATTCCTGTTGTTCTGCATGTACAGAACGACAGGAATAATGTTAAAGCGGAATTAACTGTTTAGATGTCAGAGGAATTATTGAATTGGGAATTTAAGATCAGTATAAACCAGTGACTTTATTCAGAATTAAGTTATAATTTTCAACTGGAATTAGGTGTTTACATGGTCATCTTAAAGCAGAATTCACTTTTATTTGGAATTAAAGAGGAATAAAAACTCTCAGGTAAACAGGGCTATTGCTTTTCAAGTTACAGCTTTATATTCTCAAAAAAAAAAACAGGAATACATAATTTCTACATTCAAATCTGGTTTCATTGACATACTCTGTACGAACTACACTTGTGTTTTATTTAATTGTTAGCAAAAAAAAGTAATATCAAATAATCAACTTTGCAGTGTATTTTCACATAGTTTTTTATGTTGCAATTTTACAACTTTATTTTGTCAATTCTACAATCATTTTTACAGTGTAAGACAGCAAGACAGAAAGTCTTCTTACAGCGCTCAGCTTTCTACTGTAAAACCAGGATAAACATATGGAGTTACTGTAATTCAGCCACAGACTCAGGAAGAACAGGAACAGAAAGATGAGGCAGAGATGACACGGACTGAACCTGAAACTGAAACACAGAGCACGCTGAGTCAAAGGAAAAGGGACAGTTCTAGGGTGGAAGGTTTAGGGGCATTCATTTGGATTTAATTAGAGAAATGAAGTATAATAATTATAATTATGTTGGTGTTACCCTAGAATGAACCACTCGGGTTTTTTTTTTTAAAGGAGAGTTTATGCAAAGTAGCAACATGCATTTTGTTCTTATTTGATTTTGTCTTTATCATTTTAGCACTTTCTGTTTTGATTTGAAAATTAAAAAGCTTAAATAAGAAAAGAATATTTCTATAATCTATATACATGTATATATAAATCACACAAATTGCAACTGTGAATTAAATGTTCTATATATCCTTGACTTTTAATTATATATATATATATATATATATATATATATAATTAAAAGTCAAGGATATATAGAACATTTAATTCAACTCTCTGGAAGAGGTGGTCTTCTACGTCAACAAGATCTTTCTGAATTAAAAAGTCACAGAAACAATTAAAAGTCAGATTGCTTGCTTTTACACTCTCTTGTTTCTTTTCTGCACTAGTCTATTGCATATACATATATATATATGTCCCCGTGGACACATATCAATGAGGTGCCTTTAATCACAGTTTTGTCCCACTTAAGGTTATTGGTCAATGAGAAAGTTGCTTGTTAGAGTGAACATGTATTAAAGATTCAAAGGTGAAACCTGATGCTGTAGCAGCAGTTTGTGTGTTCTCTGGTCGATAGTCACACACGTTACGTCTGTCTGTCTGTCCATGCATGTTCCATAAACATTATTTGCTTAAAGAGTTCACTTCCTCCTTCACATCTCTCTCTCTTTCTCTCTCTCTCTCTCTCTCTCCTTTTGACATGACTCACCTGTCAGTAAGACGTGTGTTTTTCAGTCTTTTTATTGTCAGCCTTATATTTTAAACACCCACACATGCATGGTCTGTCAGTCCAGAACATACACATGGACTGATCCCAGGCCAGGAAGGCACCAGTGTGTTTTCATGTGTTACTGTTTAAAACAACTAAATGTACAGATATACTCAGTAAAGTAAAAAACTTAAAAGTAAAAACCCTTTTTTCCCCTGAGTAAACATGTCATCTGTTTTGACAATTTAAAAGTTCACAGCTTGGCAGAGGAGGGAAGTAACTAAATAGACATTATTACTGTACTGAAGTAGATGTTTTAGATATCTGGATTTTACTGGAGTATTTCTTTTTTATGGAAACGTTTTACTTTTACTCCCTACATTTGGTCATAAATATCTGTACTTTATACTCTTTACATTCTGAGAATAGACTTGTTACTTTTTCAAACTAAATAGATGTGACACTACAAAAATGAGTCACTTCAGAGGGAAAATCAGTGGAGAGGAAGTGCCTTTGTATATCATTAATTTAGACTTTTTATCTCAGATTTCTGACCTTTTTATCTTATAATTATGCAGTTTTTATCTGATATTTTTTTTTACTATGTTTTAATCCCAAAATGACTTTTTAATCTCAATAATGACTTTTTTTTTCTCCATCATTTCCTGTTCATACCCGATCAAACACATTTTCTAGACAGTAACTCACTTTTAAGAGCTTTTTTTGTTCAGATACTTTTGTAAATTTTCAGATTTTTTTTCCTCTTAAAATGACTATTATTTCATCCACACGAAAACACAATTGCAGTTTTAATTTTTTCTTTGTTACAAATGAGAAGTTATACTTTTTTTTTTCTTTTTTTTTTACTTTTACTTCAGTAAAGGAGTTAAATGAGTACTTGTACTTTTACCAGAGTATTGTTTCCATACAAGTAGCTGTACTTCTACTTAAGGGCAGAATGTGAGTATTTTTCTTGGCTAATAAGTCACAACCTGGACCTACTTTAGCTTTGATTGTGACACACCTTCACCATGGCGTCATTTTCATCACCTTATTTTCTGTCCATAGTCAGAACTGATGATGGGAGATTCCCAACACTATGTTAGGTCTTTTCCCGAAATGATGCCTCACCCTTCCTGAAGGGCTCTGTCACAGTCTGATCCAGATGAATGCTGGCAGTATTTTCTTTAGAAAGATGTGTGTCATCAGGGAATAAAAAAATCCACTCATGTTCAGACCTGGACCTTCAGTATATTGAGGTTCAGTTGATCTCATTATATGGACACAAAATGTTGTTAAACGTAGACCTGACCAACTGAATCAACCCCAGATCATAACACTGCCCCCTCCGGCTCATACTGTAGGCCCTAGGCATGATGGGTAATGAGTCATACCACCTCCATTCTCACTCTGATGCATCCATCATTTTGGAACAAGTTCAGCCACCACATGACTTTTATGAGTTATAAGTCGTAGAATTTGTCATGTAAAACTTGTATTGTACTTGTTTGTGTTTAAGTATTTAAAATTATGTTTAAAAAAACTGCATGTTTATAACGATGTGCTACCTTTGAAAGTGACAATTCAGTATCTGTCCATGGGCAACAGATGAAAGTGAATTGTGTATCTGTGTGTGTGTGTCCACAGAGACATATAATTCATTCAATTATAAGACTATAATTGAATGAAAACTTGAGAAATCATCATGAAATGACAATGACATAACTCATGTACATCTGATGCAATGATCCATTTTATTAAAGGTCAAAGGTCAAGGTCACAATTAACTAAAAAGTCAAAATCACATTATCGGTTATAATTCAAGAACAGAGGGTCACAGAACTTTCAGATTAGTACCAAATGATGCAGAATGAAGATTTCTACTATTTTCATATTTAGTGTTATCACCTATGAACAATAGTTTTTGAGATGTCTAGAGGTCAAAGGTGACATGTCGCAAAATTAACTTCTGTAACACTGTGTGTGTCAAGTATAGACATATCACACTATAACTTAATCAATACTGGATATATTTTTTACAACTGAAGCCACAAAATTATATTAGACTCAGACAATTTATGAACATTTCAGCAAACTTATTTTTCACAAGCAAGGGGCAAAAGTATAGACATGCTCTGAATAACTGTTTTCGGTGCAATGTTCCTGGTAAATAAACCAATAAATGAATAGTCAGTCCTTTTTAATGTTAAAGCTCTTTTTAATATGAAACTAAGTGGTACATCAGTAGTAATAATCCTCAGTTAAATAAAGATTATATCTCTTGACCCTAGAATGGTGGACCAATTGATCTATCTATCTATCTAATCTTAAAAATATAACTGTTGTTTATTTTTTATTCGCATTGTATCTTGTAAATATTTAAAAATTACACTGTGATATTTTCTACAGCTAAGAACCACCTATTATATCATATGGTCTTGTGTTTTTTTGTAATTGTCATAATATTTTTATATAGTGTTGTCTTCTATTTTATCTTATTTTATTTTGTTATTTATTTTTATTTTGTACATTTTTTTTTCTTCATTTTAGTTTTAGGAACATCTACTACATGAGACAACAGATAGAAATTAGCCAATGGTTACATTCTGACTTATTTACACAACTGTGTTTGTACACACTTTCTGTTCATTAACTTTCAATATCCCTCTCAAATAAAATAAATTGAAATTGAAGTTTTTATGCACTTTTATAAATATACATATAGATATCCCATGTATGTGTATATTCTTTCATATTATTTATGTATTTATTTTACAATATTCTTGTCTTCTTGTTTCATTTGATTTAATTCTGGGAGTGACCACACATTATCAGACCCAGCTCTTATTAATTGCCACATTTATGTACTCCCATAAGATATAATGTACACTATAGCATTTATGTACGAAGATTTATGTACTCTAACACAAATAACACACAGAATTCCTATGTGTTCTGCAAAAATGGCAAATAAACTTCTTGAATATTAAAGAAATTCTGATTCAACGTTCAGATTCTGATATGGACAAACACATGTGAGGCCACTATGGACACTGTGGACAAACCCAGTTGGGACTCTTCTTTGCAGCCTAAATGTAAATGTAACCCTTGTGGGGCCCACATGGGAATGATGGCTGGGATCAGAGAAGGAGACGATAAAGGAATCAATGGAAAAAGTCAAATTAAAATCCTCTCCCAAACTGAATAGTGCTCGTAAAAGTTTGTTGGATCTATTTTGGATTATTTTTTTTGATCCATTTCCTGCCTTTTCTGAGTTGTATCTCTCAGCATTTGAGCAGCATCTGCTGTGTGGGCAGCAGCTCTGCCAAGTAAACAAGACTCTTATTAACTATTAAAGACTTCACAGTAGGGACCACAGAAAAAAACACATACACAGACATTAACACAAAGATGCACAAATGCAAGTGCGTTTGAGGAGTGGCTGAGAGTCCCAGAGCAGAGTCAGTTGCCTCTTGTTTCTCCATCCACAGTGAAATTGGATCTCTCCATCCTCTGTACAGGAGTTGTACTCTTAACCAGCAGCAGACTGACAGATGAATGACTTAGTAAGCAGAGTCCCACCCAGCCTGAATCAGCTCAGTCGAGACCTTGAAACTTGACTGTGCTGATTGTTCATGTGAGAGGTCAGAGGTCACACAAAGCATTTAAGACACAGCGTTTAGAAAAAGAGCTTTGGAACCTGAAATTTGACCTCCCCTCCCCTGCACAATCCTTCTGTCCACATTACTAAGAACATAAAGACACCCCTCACTTCTTTTTTGTTTGTTTGTTTGTTTTTCAAACCACTTTTCACTACGCACTGAAAGTAAAACCTGCTGCGAATGATGTCTATGTACGTGAAAAGGCCACAAGAGGGCCCTGTCACACAGTGAGAGGAGGAAAAGGGTCTTAAAATGCTGACAAACAGCAGCTTTACAAGTAAGAAATTATATTTAGAGAAGATAATGTGTGCTAAATACACTTTTAATGTAGATAAAACCATGTTAAATGCTGTTTTAATGTTGTATTTTGAATTTTTACAATTTGTTTTCATCATTCTGTGCATTGTATTTCACAAATGAGAAAGTGGTTATATAGGGTGACCAGATCAAGTTAAATGGACATTCTCTGTGGGACAATATAGGACACATTACCAAAGCTGAAAGGCAGACTTAAATTTGGATATTCTGTCTTCATAATTGAAAACACATTTGGTCTCATCACATCTATTTTACACTGCTTGGCATTTTCCCATGGTGCAGCTGAAAATAACATAATAACCAGGTTGAATAAATCCTCAGGTAGCACTTATTTGTCTGAACAAAACAGACACTAAATCATTCAGAAGACGATTCTAAGTATAACTTGAAAATGTTTAACATCTTGTTCCCGTGCTTAGTATATGAAGCCAAAACTCAGTGATTTTATGGTTTTGTTTGATACTTTACTTGTGTTTTTAATGTGCAAAAAACTCCAAAAATGAAAAAAAAAAAAAAAAATTAACAATTAAAGAAAATGAAACTGCTGGTATGCACTTCATTTTAACTCAATGAACCAAGTAATAGATAATTTAATTTAATTTAAAGCACAGAAATGTACTTCCTGTTTTTGCAGCTTTTCTAAAACCTCTGAACATCATATTGCATTATAAGAAATCCTGACTCAGAAGGTTGGGACCCCAAAAAGGGTCACCTGGAATTCAAATGGGGTTGTCTAAATTTTTTTAGTAATTGATCAAATTAAAAACTTACTAATAAAAAAATATGCTGAGTTGAGAGAGACGATCAAAATATGTGAAATATATGACAAATTGTGTGTGAAAGTGAAGCACTGTGGTACTGTTTATCTGTCAAATCTTCATTGTGCTCACTTTCAGATGCTGCAGCTCTTTCATAATTCATAGTTTGAGTTATTGTTTGTTCCGTATTAATTATCAGCCTTGTAAATACAAGCTGGACTGACTGTACATATCGTTACTGAGGAAAATAAAATTATCACTTAATGCAGTAATAATCTACACCTGGATTTTCTGCCTCTGTTCATAATAATATTCATTATATAGAGTAAATGTGGCCTAAAATGAATGTTTAACTGCAACATAATAAAGAAAACTATTACATGATCAAAAACAAACAAACAATTCACACCTATGGGCTTTATATGGTGGGCGTACATGGAGAAAACCCACACAGACACAGTGAGAACATGCAAACTCCACACAGAAAGGTCTGGTGTGGGAATCAAACCAGCACCCTTCTTGCTGTAAGGGATGAGTGCTAACCACTGCACCACTATGACACCATACGTTCTTGGTTTGTCCATTTTGTTTTTCTGTTTCTTTGTAAGTTTATTTGTTTAGTAACTTTACACAGAAACTACTGGAGTAATTTCTATGACATTTTTGAGAATAGTGTGAAGTGATCCAGATTAGATCCCATTAAATGATAGTGAATGTCGATCAAAGGTCAAGGTCACCAAAATACGTTTTCGCACTGATAAGCAATAGGTCAAATCAGGTAAAATGTGAACAAGGGGGCCCGGGTTTGTTGTGTCAGGCACCAGGTTTTTTTGGGGGGGGTTTTGTTTGTCTGTCTGTTTGTGTGTTTGTTTGTGTGTTTGTGTGTTTGTTTGTTTATTGGTTTGTCAGCAACAACAACAAAAAAAAAAAACAACAAAAACTACTTTACCAATTTTCATGAAATTTTCAGGAAAAGTGTGAGGTGGTCCAGGATAGATCCTATTAAAGTTTAATGAATGTAGGTCAAAAGTCAAGATTTTCACAATGATAAGAAAATAAGGTCAAAACGTGTGTATTTGTTTTATTTCAACCTTTTTGAAAAGAAGACACTAGAGATACAGACATGTGAAAATAGGCATATAGTGCAGCTGTAAATACAAATGAATGTTCAAAGTATATATATATATATATATATATATATGTGTGTGTGTGTGTGTGTGTGTGTGTATACGTGTGTGTGTGTTTATTTTTTTACAAAAATGGCCACTTTACCAACAAGTTATGATTACAAACTTGGTCCTCATAAAACATGGAAAGTAGTGTGTGTGTGTGTGTGTGTGTGTGTGTGTGTGTGTGTGTGTGTGTGTGTGTGTAACAGAACACCCACACTATGGTTGTTTGGATCATTAGTGGCTCCTGCAGGTTCAGTCCAGGTGCACTAAGCTTTGAACTGTCTCTCATGTATGAATGAACAGTTTACAGACTGCATACTGACCAGTACTACTGATATAAAGTTGAGGAGTTTGTGCTTCTCGTCTAAAAGTATAAAGGTTGACTTTATGTTTTTATTCTCCACCTATCCTGGCCCAGCGCTGACCACAGGAGCAGCCCACTGAATGACACACCAGTTCACCCAGGAAGGAAACTCCCTGCTTTCCCGAAGGACGTCTGTTCAAAGTCCACCGAAGCAGCTGCGTGTTTGTGTGCATGTGTTTATGAGAGAGAAGGAGGAAAGAGAGGGACTATGTCAATAGACGCACATTAGCTGACTCCCTCGAGCGTACCACAAAGCATCAAAGCCAGAGTTTCATACTGATACACACACAGCAGTTAGTTTTAATAAAAACAATCCCTCCTTTCTTCCTTTCTCAGAGAGCTTTCTTTAGTGTTTGTGAGTTCTGCTGCCAGTATGAAGGGGAATTAAGAAATGTTGAAATGCAAACTACACATGAGTAGTTCTGCTGAAGGATGACATATCTATCAATGACGCATATGGAGGGCGTTATTTAAGGGACACACATACACACACACACACACACACACACACACACACATACACACACATACACACAGGCACAAACTAAAACCATCAACCATCACATGGACAAATACATTCATGGATTGACATACACACCCACACACAGTTGTAGAGGTGATGTAATAGCTTCCTGGAGCTGCTGATTCCCATGATGAATAACTTTGCTGAAGTGTTTCAGGCCTCAGCCAACTGTAGGACAGTAGACCGAGTGGATGTGGAGCAACAAAAGAAACACAAATCTATTTACACCACTCCCAGTGCTCCCATTACACATCCAACACCCGTGCACTTCTCCAACTGTACTTTATGGCACTCATGCTCTTTTGTTTCACACTGTAAAGTTACATATGTATGTAGACTATATTCTTAGATTATAATTTCACATACTTCAGTGTTTTTTAACCTTAGGGTCGGGACCCCAAATGGGGCCGACTGACTTGTAATTGATTTTTAATTTTTAAACGAGAACTGATTACTATGGTGATTTGAGAGAGACAATCACAATCCATGAAGCACGGTGGTACTGTTTATCTGTCAAATTGGGGGGGTGTCCTCATCCAGTCCTCTAGGGCCGGTGTCCTACATGTTTTAGATATATTTCCCTCTTCCACATGATTCAGTTTAACCCTTTAATAATTAAAATAAGTGACAACACGAGCAAAAATGGCCAAAGTCATCAATAAAATGAATAAAAATGTGTAATAAACTGACAAAATAATTAGTAACATGAAGGAAGTAACACATAAAAATTGAAGAAAAAATTCTGAAATAAAAAGTAAAATGTAGAAAAATAAACAATGAGTAACAAAATGAACAAAAACTTTACTTCGTTCATGTTACTAATTATTTTGTCAGTTTATTACTCATCTTTGTTAATTTTATTGGTAACTTTGGCCATTTTTGTTCATGTTGTTGCTTATTTTAATTCTTTTTACTGTGGAACGGCTAACGTTTCAGGAGTTAAAGGGTTAAATTGAATCATGTGGAAGAAGGAAATATCTAAAACATGTAGGACACTGGCCGTCGAGGACTTAATTTGGACACCTCTGTGTCAAATATTCGCTGTGGTCAGTTTCAGATGGTGCAACTCTTTCATGATTAATAGTTTCAGTTAATGTTCGTTCAGTATTAAGTGTCAGCCTTGTAAATACAAGCTGGAATGATGAGAAGTGGATGTAGATGCAGTAATCTACACCTGGCTTTTCTGCCTCAGCCCATAATAATATATAATAAAAAGAGTAAATTAAACATTTATTATAGCAAATTATTACATGATCAAAACCAAATTAATTTTAGTAACACAATGTTTCTGTTTTAAATGTCTGAGGTCGACAGATATTTGTGATGTTATTATGGGGTCACAAGCCAAAAAACCTTGGAAACAGGGGAACTAATTATATGGCTTAATTAGTTCAGATTTCTACTTTCTACCTGCTGAAAAATAGTTCTACGAGTAAAATTAAAAAAAAAATAAAAAATCCCTCTAGAATAAAAGTAATGAAAGTTTGAAGCTATTAATGAAATATTATGTGAAAATGCAGGTTTGCTGTTGTGTCAAAGATAAAGCCTCAGGTCAAAATATGAAATTATGAGGAATAATGTGATATTGAAATTTACTCAGAGGGAACATTAGTCTCAGATCTACTTAAAAATACTGTTGACACATTACAACACATTCAATTTTCAGGTTATAAAAATTTACATAAACCAATATATGTGTGTAATAACACATCATGGTATATATTAAAAACTGATAACCATCAGTCTTTTGTCATTAGTTTTTCAGTCCATCTTATTAAAGTAAGTACAATTTAGCACATTTAATCTCTGAGGAAAATCATCCCTATAAAATTGGACACCAGTGTTATATCCATTTGCTTTCCTCCTGAGCCAACTGAGTGAACTTTCCAGAAAAAAATTACAAGAGTAAAAAAAACACTTTTTTTTCTTTAGTCAACACACAATGGATACAACAACATTGTGTCAAATTTGTACACATCTTTATGTAAATGTTATGAATATGTTGTAAAAGTCAGTCCAGCAACACTTTCCTTTAATGTGACAAACACTTTGATTTGCATAGACAACAGTGCCCTCTTCCTGTTTTGTATGAACTTTGTTGTTCATTATGTGACATTACAACTGTCCTGTGATAGATAGATAGATAGATAGATAGATAGATAGATAGATAGATAGATAGATAGATAGATAGATAGATAGATAGATAGATAGATAGATAGATAGATAGATAGATAGATAGATAGATAGATAGATAGATAGATAGATAGATAGATAGATAGATAGATAGATAGATAGATAGATAGATAGATAGATAGATAGATAGATAGATAGATAGATAGATAGATAGATAGATAGATAGATAGATAGATAGATAGACTACGTACATAACATTAATAACTATTACTGTTGTACTCCTGTTCACTGTTACTATATCTTTGGGAAATAATGTTTTTACACATCTACTTAAATTTATATATATGTGTTATGAGGAGAAACATAGAGATATGAAAGTGTTTCTAGAAAAACCAGTGAGATTACTGAACAACAGGTCAAGTTTAGATATTAACTGAAGTGAATTACAGCTGAGTGTTCCCACCTTATGAACTGTCAGGTCACTGCCAAATGTTTGACCTGGTCTGTAAGAGTACGACCAAAAGGAGGAAACTCCTATCTCACTATTGTCATCACCTTCATCATTAAAAACTAGAATTTATTAGTCTTTCTACCCAGTGTGTGGAACTCATGTTTATCTTCAATGATTGAGCTCAGTGGTGTTTACATTTCAGTGTCCTTCATACTGTTAACTATCCTGTGAAGTAGAAGAAAACTGAAACACAACGCCTTTGCATATTATTACTGTAGTGCAGCTGATGAATTTCCACAGAACCTGACTACATTCACTATGATACTGACTAAAGGAGGCTGGTTAGATAAGACCTTTTAAGTTGTATTTAAGTCCACACTGTTCCTCCTCTGCATTCACTGGTGTCTCTTCATCCTTCAGGTCAGGTCAAATTTATTTTATTTATTTCCCAGCTATCACCTATGCTGCCAGTAAAAATGTGCTATGACTATTTCCTCATATCTGTGGCTCACAGATTAAAAAAAAAAAAATGAATTTTTAACAAAAATAATAAAAAGAAATACTGATAACAATAAATTCATAACATACATTTGAGGGAAAAGCCCACAAACATTGTCAGTTTAGACCCAAAAGACAATTTCACAGTCTACGTTCACACAAATATACTGTGAATTTTCACATCACTGAATCTTTACCATGAAAACAGTACTAATAAATATAAATATGAATAAATATGACAGTCACTAGGACTAGTACTGGAATTTGTTCAACAAATATGCAGAAATACTAGTCCCATTCACCAGGATTTGTGTATATTTTAAGTCTTAATTACAATTAATATAACCATTTATTTTTGGCTAGTTAGCAAACAGGAAAACGTTAGCAAAGGAATTATTCAGTCACAGTCAGACTGAGGACAACTGGCAAAAGAGTTAATGATTCTTATGATTATGATCATGATGATAATAATAATAATGGATTTGATTTTTATTGTGCTTTTTCTATGAATAAATACTCAAAGCACGTACAGTGGATCCATTATTCATTCACTCACACATCCTTACTCTGGTGGTGGCAAACTTGCGTATGAGTGTGTGTGTGAATGGGTGAATGTGAGGAATTGTAAAGCACTTTGAGCACCAAGTTGTGTATAAAATGCACTATAGTCCATTTACCATTTTTTTTAACCAAACTAGCTCCAATTTATATATATATATATATATATATATATATATATATATATATATATATATATATATATATATATATATATATATATATATATATATATATATATATATATATATATATATATGTGTTTTCACACATGTGCAGATGTTTTTGGTATGAGGATGTTAAGAAGAAAACTATACTAAATACTTCTAATACTTCAAATACTTCTAACATTTCCTACATTTATATGTTTTTTTTTATCCAATTATTTATTCTGAATAAAATAATTCAGAATTAAAGCTATTTCTTTCATGTTTATGTGGTAATTCCTAATAAAAGTTTACATGGGAAATGGGTGTATTCTGCTCTAGTTAATTGGGCTTTAAGAGCTGGAGGTACAGAGGGTTCTGATTGGACAGAATAACCTCTTAACATCTGGATGTCTACTGGAAGAAAACGATCATGTCCACTTCTTTTTTTGCTTTTGTTTCAACGAGCAACATGTTAGACCAGATACTACAAGTGATGTTTGCATTTATTTTTGTGAAAATTAAAAAACAGGAGCTCGATTGAATCATAGGAATCAACAAACTAATGCTGGCAGTACAAAATATGTGCATCATTGCAACAACACCAGGAGCATGTGCAGAACAACAGGAATAATGTTAAAGTGGAACTGTTTATATGTCAGAGAAATTATCGAATTCCAAATTAAGATCAGAATAAACCATTGACTTTATTCAGAATTAAGTTTAATTCAGAATTATCATTTTCAACTGAAATTAGGTGTTTACATGGTCACCTTAAAGCAGGATTAACTTTTATTCAGAATTAAACAGGAATAAAAACCGTCATGTAAACAATGCTATTGAGCAGACACAAAAAACATCCCGTTCGACTGTCAATAAATACCACACAAACAAACCTATCTATCATACACTCACTCGTCACTTCACTGGTACACCTTACTAGTACCAGGTGTGCCTAATGAAGTGGCCATGGGTGTGTCTGCTGCTGTAGTTTGTCTTCTTCAAAGTTTGACGTCCTGTGAGCTCAGACATGTTCTGATTTTTGGCATCAATAAAGCATGTTCACCCAGGGAACTGCCGCTCACTGGATATTTTCTCTTTTTCAAACATTTCTTTAGAAACCCTGGAGATGATTGTGTGTGAAATTCCCACTAGATCAGCACTTTCTCAGATCCTTAGTCCAGCCTGTCTGGCACCAACAACCATGTTCAAAGTCACTTACATCACCTTCCTTTCCCATTCTCATATTCACTTTGAACTTCAGCAGATCATCTCCTCCATGTCTACACTGAGCTGCTGCCTCTTTGGGATATTTGTGTAAACATGTCATTTAAAGCTGTCATTCCATGGTTATTTCTTTAATATTACTGTGTTCTCTATTGTTATTAGAATAGATTATGTGCTGGTTATATTTTTAAAAAACCCATCCAGATTGCTTTGTTTTCAGCTATTTTTTCACGGTAGAAAACTTAAAAAATAAAATATATAAAATATAAAACATTTACCTGTACTTTCTCATACATGTCCATGACATGGTTACGAGGCATCTCTGATTGGCTCAGAATGCGTGAAGGAACACTCCCCCCTACCCTCTCGCTCTCTATGTGTGTTTACCTTTACCAGAGTAGCATCCAGCTAGGTTCCGTGCCGTCACTTGTTCTGAAAACGTGCAGGAAAAAAACAAGGCTTTATTTCCAAAGAGAGCACATGAACCAGTTTGATCCATCATTTTTTCAAGTTTGTGCAGCAGCTACTGTGGTGCCATCTTCTCTTGTAGATGCTAATGCTAATGCTACTTCAGATTCGCTGCAGTGGGGGACTGGTTTAACCCCATGTGGGTGACGCTAAAGTCCATCTGATGTCAGATGGACCGGCATTTTCTGGGTCCCTCGTTCCTCTTGTTGTTTTCTGTGAAAGCAGCAAGTGGAGGTGATGAACCACTGTCAAAGGCAGCATGTGTTGGTAAGTCTGTGTGACCCATCAGATTCCAAAGGGAGCGTGGAAAAGTGGTTTTCAGCAGAATGACACCTTTAATATAATTATCATCCATTTGAATTTACCAGTTGGCAACACAACAAGAACAGGTGTGGCCCATTATGAGCCTCAGCCCCAGGTTTGGGAGCTTTGAAAAGACAGAAATAAAAAGAACACTTCACTTACACAGTAAAATCACCAGTGTTAATATAACACTTAAAGAGTTCATTTTAACATTACCTCAATTAACATATGGTCCCCATCTACAGAGTGCAAAATGTACACTGAACCTAGAGTTACATTTCCAGAGTCAACATTACACTAGTCAGAGTTAATATTTTACACTACACTAATTAGTGTCAATCAAGTTTTACAGTATGTGAGAACACCATAGTGTTATTCACATTCAACAGCGAAGAGTCAAGTTACCACATTTTTTCAGTGCGAGGAAGATGGCGATGCCTGTCAGTTTGAGCGCAGGAGGTTGGTGGGTGGGGGTTTTAAGAGTGATTATTTTTTAACACTGAAAGGTCTCTTACTCTCATTGGTGTTGAATTAAATCTGAGAGAATCAATTTACTTTAACAATGAATATATGACACCGGCAGTGTAAAACCTCTGTTATTTTCACCAACACTGGAAGTTATTTTGTAAATTTTTTCTCGGCCCATTGTTGAAATAAGTGTGAAAGAATTAAAATACTTTGACACTGCACTTTTTTTTACACTGGAAATTTACTCTATAGTGAAGATGTTTTGGTCTGGTTTACTGGAGCTGAACCCAAAAGTGTCTAGTTTGCATTCAGAATGCTACTTCCCAGCCCACAGTGGGAAAGTGAAACTGGATCTAGTTATCTGCAGTAGAACTTGTGCTGCACTCAGACTGTGTATTACCTGAAATTCAAAGCTGATTTACACATGACCGCCGGGTCACTTCAAAACACACATCCACAGAGGTTGTGTAAGGGAAATATAACCTGGGTGGAGAATCGGTGGTGCCGGTGGTATGTGTGGGTGTGTATGTGCAGACTCGACTGCAAACTGAACCACAGGATGGTATATCATTGTTACTCCTCCCTGTAGCTCAAATGTGTTATTTCTCTCTATATAGACCAAGTGGCTCAAAGTCCTTGAGACTGGTGACCTCTTCCCTCCCCACCGTTTTTCCCCTCCGTTTCTCTCTTCTTTTCTCATTGTGAAACTGGCACTGAGCCGGGGAGCTTTTCCGTCGGCCTTGATAGAATTACAGTTACAATTGCACAGCAGCTGGCACCCAGGATATGGATGAGAAACCCAGGGACTCTCCAACATTCCCTAGTGGGCAGAAAAGGGCACGATGAGGAGAATAGATAAGCAGGCCCTCCTGGCACTCCCCTCTTTCTTTTCACTTTCACAATTCAAGGACAAATATGCCTGTGTTTGCAAAGTGTTCCTAGATAACAGTAATACACGGTCATTCTAAATATATCTGATGGGAGGAATGCAGGATATAATATATTATCATTTTCACATTTGCATATTTGGATATTATAAAAACATGAGGCTGGGGATACTGAAAACTGTGCAGCCAAGTATAACCTACATCTGTTTGTAGCAGAATCCCACTTTATTCCTTAATTTAATTTCCTCAAAAAAACATGATACCTCACAATGAGACCTTAAACTCTTAAAGACCCAAATATTACACCAGTGACCTAAAGCATCAACTGCTCTAAAATGTTTAATTACCCAAGAAGCACTCAACACATAAATACATTTAAATAATTGGTGTAAAATACAGTTCATTATCTTTTCATGGTCATCAGATATGATCCAGTTGGATGAGCAGAGGTTCTGTGGTTACCATGGAAACACCATCATCTTCTATAATATTGATTCACCAATAAAGCCTGTGAGTTTAAGAAATGGTAAAAGATGGAAATGTTTATTTATGTTCAATTTATGATTGATTTTACTGAAAAATTCTTTTTTTTCTGTTTTTGGTATGATAATCCTCAAATATCATCTTAGTGTGATGATTAAACTACATGATAAATAAATTGAATGTTAAAAAAAATACCTGATTTGCACTGAAAAATACAAAACAAAGATAGTAATATTAGGATAAATGCTGATATATAATTTAAGAAAAGTTAAATAGAGAAAAAGATTAAACAGAACTGCCATAAAAGTCCCACTGGGTCTTTATGGGTTAAAGTCATTTATAATCTGGAACATCTTGGCTACAATCCACTAAAACCTGTTCATTCCTCCCTTAAGAAACTGTTCTGCCCATCTTTTCAAGGAAATGTATGAATCTTTCCATGGTTACATTCTCAGGAGGAATGTAAAGGATTAGATATCACCACAAATGACAGTAATAAATAGAGGAAGTATCTAAATTGTGTTGGTGTGCCTTAAGATTTAGTGATAGTAATAAAAAATACAGAATATGACACCCATCTAATGTATGTTTTAATACATTTCATTCTATGGTGGATGTATTTCAGTCTTTTCATTGCATATCTTCATATTTGTCTTGTTTGTAACCAGAATGGATTCATCTTTCACAACAGTCACAGATGCAATGGTGTTTGATATACAGGGTGTTCCCCCAAAAAACTGACTTTGAAGTGACTACATGGTTAAGAGAAATTATGGCAATTTTTTTAGGACATTCTGTTCTAGTTATTTTTTAGTCTCTGGGTATTCACAGACTCACAGAAACCTCATTTCAGTGACTGATTACATTGCTCTACAATTCTTTTTAGTATTTTAGGTATCTTCTTCGTACATTAAATGTGTTAAATCTTACATACTTTAATACGATGAATCAGAAAAACAGACAAAAGTGTTGGTTACTTCATGTTTTTAATATATATGATGGTGTGTTATTCCACATATATGGTGGTTTATGTAATTTTGTTTATAACAGATGTATAAATATTCCAGTGTAAAGAACCTGTAAAGGTAATGGATCATAATGTGCAGACAGTGTTTTCAAGTAGATCTGGTAGATCTGAGAACAATATTCATTTGGACTAAAACCTTTTCTCTTGTTCATTCTAAGAATTTCACATTTTGACCCCAGACTTATCTTGGAAACTTGAGCCAACCAACATTTAAGTCTTGAGTTTTCTTTATCAGTAACACACATGTGGTAAAATGTCATTAGTTTTATTCTTTATTCATTTTACTTGTAGAACAGTGTAATAAGTGATGAATTCCACAAAAGTACATTTGTATCCTTGGCCTGAAAAACTTGGAAATATCTAAAAGTAACAATGACCACCTTTTAAGGCAATTAACTGACTTTTAAGCAGAGGTCACAGTACTCACATTCTGTACTTACAGTGAGTAGAAGTACAGATACTGGTGTTAAAAAATACTCTGATAAAAGTAGTAGTAGTAGTAGTAGTAGTAGTAGTAGTACTGATTCAACTCCTTTACTGAAGTAAAAGTAAAAAAGTACTTCTTCTCAAATGTAATAAAGTAAAAAGTCTCATCTCGTTCTCGTCATATGAACCCACTTTATCCTCACTAGGGTCATGGGGGTCTGTGGGGGTCTGTGGGGGTCTGTGGGGGTCTAATCCAGCTACAATGGGTGAAGGTGGGGTACACCCTGTATGAGTCTCCAGTTCATCTCAGGGCTGAACATATATAGACAAACAATCACTCTCACATTCACACCTATGGACAATTTAACCAGTTAACCTATCAGTGCATGGGTTTGGATGGTGGGAGGAAACTGGAGAAAACCCACACTGACACGAGGAGAACATGCAAACTCCACAAAGAAAGGTCTGATGTGGGATTTGAACCAGGGTCCTTCTTGCTGTGAGGCACGAGTGTTAACCACTGAAGTAAAAAAACAAAAAAGCTATTTTACTTTTTAAAGTAAAAAGTTTTGGGTTTTTTTTGCTATGGATGAAATAATACTTATAACCAGGAACATTTTCAAAAAATGTCAGAAAATAAAGCATTTAAAAGTGAGTTTATTTATTGGGTCATGGTTTAGTGGGTATGGAGAGAAACTTTTGAAAAAAATCATAAGTCCTAAATAGGACATTAGAAAAAAAAAAAACATAATTATGAGATTAGTTTAATTTTGCACAGAAACAAGCAATAAAAACATCCTTCAGATAGATTTGATTTTATGCTTGGAGTACATTAGACCCAGCACATTATTTTTCTTTTTTACATTCATCATCCTCATAATGAGTCTTTCTTCTTTTACCAGACTTTTACAAACAAGTAACTTGATCTACATACTTTCGTACCAGCTGTGCAGAAATCTACATAAATTTCAAATGCAGTATAAAGTTCAGTTGTGTTTTAAACATATATTCTATGATAATTTGTAAATGGTTCACATTACATTAAACTGACCTAAATGACTCCAGATATATGTTTTTGGTCCATAATCTTATAAACTCCTCCTCTTTTCTGAAGTTTGAAGTCATTTTGTCCTCCACTATGGTTCTGTTTTATTATTTGGTAAAAATGTAATCACTGATTTTGTTGTGTATTTGTGGTACAAAAGGACACACAGTAACTGTTAAGCATTAAGGCTAATGGCACAGACCAGATTATTTTTCTCTGCAGTTCTAACCAGATGTGACATTTGTGGGCGTTCCTGTCGACTGTATCTGTACTGACCCTGAGGACCAGACTGTTCACCCCTGGGTCTATAGAAGCCTCAGTGTGTGTGTGCTGCCTGGACCACACTGGACTCTGATAATGGGTTTTTTGCACACTTAATATATTTTAAGTTATTTACTGTCTTTAAAAAAATCTGTATTTTGATTAAAATTGCTAAAGTACATTGTGGTCTGCAGCTGGACGTTTACCTCAGCTCTGCTTTCTTCTACTGAGCAACAGATCTACCACTGACCAAAAGTTAGAACAAACAGAAGTAACAAATATTACAAATTAATGTATGATGGTATTAAGGGTTTCTATAGGTATCAGCAAATGTAATTTCATGCTTTTGAATCTTCTTTTTAATGACACTTTAAACAAACCATGTCTCCCTTACACACATTTTACTTGATTTGCCCTATCTCACAGGTGTCAAACTCCAGTGTCCTGCATGTTTTAAATATTTCCCTCTTCCATGTGATTCAATTTAACCCTTTAACTCTAACAAAATAATTGGTAACATGAGCAAAGTAAGACACAAATGGCAGAAAATCAAAGAAAAATACTACAATAAAAAAAAAAATGTAGAAAAATAAACAAAATGAGCAACAAAAACTAATAAATATTTACAAAATGACAAATAATGTTGAAAATAAAAAAAAAAAAAAAAAAAGATTAAGAAGAAAACTACTCCCGACTTGGTCCCAGCAATTTTAATTTTGCCTTTAAAAAATGTTTAAATAAAATAAAAATAAAAAACTCTTGCTTTTTGGCACCTTGTCCATGCACTAAACTAAAAGGAAAATGGTTGAATTTTTCTGAATATTTAAACTAAATCATCCATTCAGAACGCATCAGCACTGACACTTAAAGAGTTAATAATCAGCTCCTCATCAGACTAATAATGATGCAATGGCCTCCAGGTGTAATGGAAGAGGGAAACATCTAAAACATGCAGGACACCGACCCTCGAGGTACCGCACTTTGACACCCCTGCCCCATCTCATATCATTGCAAAAACACATTCACCTTTGACCTACATTCACCAATATTTAATGGAATCTATTCTTGACCACCATGCACGTTTCCTGTAAATTTCATGGAAATTGGTTTAGTAGTTTTTGCCTAAATCTGCAACAAACAAACCAACACACACACACACACACACACACACACACACACACACACACACACACACACACACACACACAAACTGACTCCAAAGCAATACCCCTCTCTGCTTTTAGGGGGTGGGGTACAAATGTAATCCCCATATGCAACTGCAGACCCAGATTGTTTAGCATCTACAGACTTTAAATAGGTATTTGCATTTTAACATTTTTCCAACATTTGCTAATATTCCCTCCACTCTTTTACCACAGCATGTTACTTTCCAAACATCCAGTACCATAAGCAATAGTCAATTAAAAAATTCCACCTGTCAATCATCACACTATACTTATTATCAAAATGACTAAATATTTCTATAATTAAGATAAATCATGAATAACAATGTTTTTTTCAGCAAGAATATTTAATTTATAATGCCTTTGGACATTGAATTTAATGCTTTTTAATGCCATTTTAAGGTTTTAATTTCCACAAAATGCATTCAATGACTTTTAATGACCTGCAGAAACATTAGAATTTTATTGATAGTAACAAATATATCCACAACTGTGTTTTATTAGTTCTACTATAAAGATTCTGTGGTAATAACTCTAGTTGTTGACTGTCTGTCCATCACAGTAAGTCAGTCTGTACTGTCTGAGCAGCAGATGTGGTTTATGTGATGGATTTACGTTCTGTCGTCACCACATTTACCTCGTCTACACACACACACACACACATGACTGACTGAATTAACTGTTGTTGTAATGTTGTACTTGTGATCTGTGAGTTGTTTTCTGTCCAGACAATGACAAACAACAAGTGTGGCATTTCCACAAGATACAATAAATTCAATGATTGGGGTAAAATTTTTGAATTAATAATAAACTTCAGTGCTTGAAAAACTATAAATTATTATTGTTGAAACTGTGATGAACAGAAGCTGCACAGTAAAAAAATGACACCAATGTGTGTGTGTCTATGAACGTACTCCTAAAAATAGGGCTTAAAATGATGTGTTATGTGTGTGTTGACCCTGTAGTGTCTGTTTTTAAGTTACTTTCATGCCCTTTTTAAATTGCTTGAATAAATAAAGTGTATTGAATTGAATTGAATTAAACTGAATTGAATTGAAATGAAATGAATTAAAATTAACTTAATTTAAATTAAATTAAATTAATTGAAACTGGAAAAGAACCCCCCCCCCCTCGACTTAAGAGAGGTCCACCAAGAGGTTATGTTTTTGCCAGAGTTTTAAATGTATTTAAAACTCTGTACATTTCCACCTAAATGTAATCATTTGCAAAGGTGGAAAGTAACTAAGTAAAAGTACTTTGTTACTGTACATAAGTAGATTTTTTTAGGTATCTGTACTGGAAATGTTTTGCTTTTACTCCCTACATTTTTGCATAAATATCTGTATTTATATTCTTTACATTCTCAGAATAGACTCATTACTTTTTCAAAGTAAACAGATGTGACAGGATGAAAAATAAGTGGCTTCAGAGAGAAAATAAGTGGAAGAGAGGAACTGTGACTTTATAATTATAGTTATATGACTGTTATCACACAATTTTGACTTTTTATCTTAAAATTATGCATTTTTTAAATCTCATGTTTATATATATATATATATATATATATATATATATATATATATATATATATATATATATATATATATATATATATATATATATATATATATATATATATATATATATATATATATATGTTTAAAATCTCATGACTTTTTTTTCATCTTAATTGTGACTTTTGTTTCATTTTTCCTATATTTTCTGTCCATATCCACAAAACTAAGTAACTGTGACCTGATCAAACACAATTTCTACACAGTAACTCACTTTTAAAGGATTTATTTTTAAATACTTTTGAATGTTTTCTGATTTTTCCTGGTTAAATAAATATTATTGCATTCATGACAAAAAAAAAAAGTTTTTACTTTTTACTTTTGTACTTGATTACAATTCAGAATTGTACTCTTTTACTTACTTAAGTAGACGAGTTGAATCAGTACTTCTACTTTTACCAGACTATTTAGTAGCTGTACTTATACTTAAGTACAGAATGTGAGTACTTTTACCACTTATGATCATTTGTTCCTTATGACACTCCCAAAACATTATGAAAATTCATCAAAATCCATAGATAAGTTTTTGAGTTAACCCCCCCCCCCCCCCCCCCCCCATTTTTCAGACAAAACACTTTTTTATCTATATATTATTTTGTACGCACCAATCTTGTTGTAACACAGGACACAAAAAAAATTAGTTGTTTTTTTTTTTTTATCTTTTTTTTTTTTTTTTTTTCTCACAGGTACATTTTGGGAATTGAACTACTTATGCAAGGCAGAGTGTTTCACAAAAACGACAGCTGTTGCAAAATCATTCCAGATTTATAAGTGTTTAACTGGGCAGGTTCTGTGTGGACACAGTGGGTTACACACAAAACCTGGAATGAGACTGAGATTCATGAAAAACCTGGATTAGAAAAACTACTGAGATCATCAAATTTAACACAGTGTCTTTTTTTAATTGCAGTATATAAGACCATTACAGACATATTTACAGATCAAATACACTAACAGCTTGGTAACTTTTCCTGTCCAAAGTTTGGTCCTATTTTTTAGCTTCAGTATTTATTTAAAAATCAATTAATATTGAGATGGTTCAGAGGAAAAGTGTAACTGTTTTTGCATTTGGCATATTTTCAAGACTATAAGCCGTTATTTTTTTCTGACGCTGTGACGCTGCAGCTCAAACAACAATGTGGATATTTTATGTTTCACACACTAACAATCAATTCAGCTGTTGAAGAAGGAAATAGAGCTGCTGCAAATAAACTGAACATCACTGAATCAATGGTGAGAAGCTGGAACAAGGTGGGTGTGTTTTATAGTCAGGTGTTATAGTTCGGAAAATATTAGCATCTGAGGTCATCATTACATCCTGAGGAAAAATATGTCTACGTTTGTCTTTTATTATTGGGTCTAAAAAGTTGTAAAAGTGGTAGGTACCAAAATGAACCTAAGCATAGGTGGTAAAAGTACTCACATTCTGTACTGCTACTTGTGCGGAAAAAATACTCTGGTACAAGTATTAATTCAACTCCTTTACTGAAGTAAAAGAAAAAAAAAAAAAAAAAGTACAACTTCTCAATTGGAATAAAATTCTGAAATGTAAAAAAATGCTCAGGATAAAAATAATTTTTATTTTTCCAGGAAAAATCTGAAAAGTTTAAAAAGTATCCAAAAATAAAGCCTTTAACCCTTCAACTACTGACACTTTTGCAGTTCCACAGTAAAAAAGAAATTAAAAAAGCAACAAAATGAACAAAAGTAGCCAAAGTTATCAATAAAAATTACAAAAAATAAATAAACCAACAAAATAATAAGTAACATGAACCACACCACACAGACACAAAATAGAACAAAATTGAAGAAAAATAAAAAAAACAAATGTGAAAAATAAATCTAAATCTAAATAATACATTTATATAAATGTAAGGAGTATAAAGTACATATAGAAATTTAAAGAGTATAAAGTACAGATATTTATATAAATGTAAAGACTATAAAGTACATATAATATGCAAAAATGTAGGGAGTAAAATTAAAAAGTTTCCAGAAAAATAAATACTCAGGTAAAGTAAAGATACCTAAAAAAAAACCCACTTAAGTACAGTATTGAAATAAGTACTTAGTTATTTCCTACTTCTTTGTCATTTAGGAAACAAAAACAGCAGTTTTTGGAGCATTGAGTTCCAGTAAGGAATTTGTCACATCCAACATGGTTGTTTAGTCATTACATTTTGTCAGTAACAGAAGAACTTAATTTCCTCAGGGAGTTGCGACAGAAAAACTAGTATTGTTTGTTTGACGTGTTGGTGCAGTGTGTTTCTGACAGTCCTGCTGGTGGTTGTCTCAAGCGTAGGTGTCCACATGTCTTGTGCGTGTATGGACTGGACCAGTAGATCACCGGTGGCCCGCATGTGTGTCAGCATTGACATGGTTACAACCACGGGGTTTCCTAGGTCATGTCCAGGAGGCAGCAGACGGATGTTTTCTCAAATCTAAGTACAGGCTATCATTCCGAGCATGAAACCGCAAAGGGAATGTTTAATTCTCGCTCCCACTGTGAGATCTTTCCACAGACAGAAGACAAAAGTTGCTTAATATTTTACAAACTTCCTCAGAATACCAGACAGTGGAGAGGCTTCTCATGCAAAAACATCTCTGACATGTCTGTAATCTTCATGAAAGTGGAAGATGGAGGAGGAAGTTGGTTAAGTGTAGTGTTGTTTCAGAAGGGTTTATGGGTATTGTGGTCTTGACATGGAAAACACACAGCTGTGGCTATAGAAGGTGGGGGATTTTGTTTCTGTTATATGACTTTATCTGAGTTAAGTATCATTTTAATATTGAGAAATGATATTTTAACAGGAAGGCAATAAGCTTTTAAAGTGTTTTTCACCAAGCATCAAAAATATTGTGTATTTCACACTAATAAGGAACTTGACTTAACTCATAAAGACTTTTGTGTCAATTCCTAATTCCTTATTTTTTCTATATTTAACATTTCTTAAGTGATTTGTCACTATTTGGTACAATATTATCTTTTGTATTATGCATTTTTCCACTGAAAATCAGTTGTTTCCTCATATTTTATGTACTAATACACTGTAAAAAATTTGATTGCCTCAATTATTTTTAAGTTGATGAAACTTAAAATATGCAAGTTTCCAGAACTTAAAATTTAGATGCTTATTAAAGTATACTTAAATTAAAACATTACTTATTAACTTTTTATTTTAAAGTTCTCTCAGTCCTACTGGGAGACTAAGTTAGGGTTCAGTGTCTTTGTCCAAGGACACTTGGACACTTGGACATGTGGACAGACAGAGCCAGGACATGAACCTCTGACCCTTCAGTCCATTGGACGACCCGCTCTACCAACTGAACCACAGCCGCCCCTGAATAAAATTACTGTTTTGTGATTGTAATTTTTTTTGGTGTGATAGATATTGGTGGTTATTTGGAGTGTTTTAAAATTGTATTTCATCATCTACTACATCAGTTAAGTTATTTTTTTTTCAATCATAGAAATAACAGAACAATATCATTCTCAGTATTTAATGATTTAATTCCACTCAGTTGAACCTCATCTATGTTTTTAAGTTATGTTCACTTATATCCACAATAATTCCCCTTAATTAAAAATTGATTAGATTCGATTCTTTATTGTCATTTCCATGGGTCGCAGGAAAACAAAATGCTGTTTCATACATCCATCATTACATTTCAGTGCTTCAAACAGATTCTACCATGCACTTATTTAGCAGCCTAACTGCAGAGGGAACAAAACTGTTGAGCAGTCGAGTTGTTCGCGCTTTTATGCTGCGCTATCTCTTTCCCGACTGCATCAAGTCAATGGAATATTGGTCTCAGATCTACTTCAAAACACTGCATCAAATCAAATCAGTTTAAAAGAGGGTGTGTACAGTATATATATATATATATGCATGTTACAGCAACTTAAGATATTTCAGTTATTTCTGAAATGTTAAGTATTCACAACTTAATATATTTAATTATTCTGAATGTTCAGGTTTACAGTGTAATATAGATGTTCATAAAGGCTCAGATAAAACTTGATGGTTATTATACCAAAAAATATAGAAAACTGAAGAAAAGGTGACCTTTTTAAATAAAATATTGTCTGCAACTGCTGTTATTCATCCAACTCCATGGGTTTTCCTGGTGAATCAACAGTGTTTCCACATTCACCTCTGAACGACCAAATAGATCATTTTTGATAACAACGAAAAGATGACAAACTGCATTTTACAACAATTATTTACATGTATTGAAATGATTAATGGATTAGCAGCTATTAAACAGTTTAGATCAGTAGTTTTTTGGTGGTCTTTATAGGTTAATGCCCAGTACTTTACTTTTCTATTTATTTAGGGGTTTTTTTTCTCTGTTTTTTTTTTTTTTTCTTTTTCACTTGTAGAAATTACACTGGTCTACAAGTAAAATACTTCTGGAATAAATGAAATTTTACCACATGTGTGTTACTGATAAAGAAAACTCAAGTCTTAAATGCTGGTTGGCTCAAGTTTCAAGATAAGTCTGGGGTCAAAATGTGAAATTCTTAGAATTAACAAGAGAATAAGTTTTAGTCCAAAGGAATATTGGTCTCAGATCTACTTCAAAACACTGTCTGCACATTATGATCCATTCACTTTACAGGTTATTTCTTGTGGAATATTTATAAATCCATTGTATACATGTACATAAACCACCATATATATGGAATAACACACCATCGTATATATTAAAAACATGAAAACATGAGTTAACCAGCACTTGTGTCATTTGTTTTCTGATTAATATTATTAAAATATGTCAAATTTAACATATTTAATGTCTAAAGCAGATACTTTAACATGCTATTATCTGCTATACTGTATCTATCATTATAAAGTGGTAGTATTTTACAACCCTTGTAAGTCTGAAGAAATGTTAGGTCTGTGTCATTTGACAGGAGACATATTCTAGTTTCTGCTCAACACAACTATCAATTTAAACACAATGCAATTTAGCAGTATTTATTATAATTTCTTCTGATTCTGATATTATACTGTCATTATTTTGCCAATTAAAAATAAAATCATTCTTTATGTATTCAATAATTTGTTGCCAAAGGAGCAAGTTATTTTGTTTTTCCCCTCTTCTCTTTCCTCTGAACTCATCGTTTTGTAGGTCAGTTAATACATTATGGGAGACAAACAGATGCAAAATTCATTCCAAGCAGTGGTCTCAGTGGACAAACAAATAGAGCAGACTCATGATGAATCATTACGATGAACAGAGGCAGCGCTGATCTTCTTACAGCTGAATGTGAACAGGCAACAGTTTGCTTTCACTCTCATGATCATTGTTATCTGCAAAAGGCTTTGTCTTAGCAGATTAATAGTAAAGAGTAGCTCTAAAGGGCAATTGCTAAAATGCATATGGACTTGATGACTGATAAGAAGCATTTCTAGCTAAACCATTCCTTTAAAAATAAATGACGCAGTGTCGTCAGCTTTGTTTTATATCACTGTGAAAGTTGTCAAAAATACCCCTGCAGTTACATAGTGAAGTGGTAACAATAGAAACACTCACATAATGTGACTGTGTGACTTCAATTTCAGTTCTGTCTTCTAGGTTTCCATGAGGAAGATTCTTTAGCAAAATATACAGCTACAAATATAACAATGTTCAAACAAAACAGGAAGATGAAAAGATTTCTCTGTTCTATTTTAGGTTTTTATGCATCATAAAGTGAAATGCATATCTGTTAGCATTGTCTCAGTAATTGCAGAAGCTAAATATAAACAGGCCACATCACTTCTGATTTGTACATGGTGCTTTGACAAAGCTGGCATTTAAGTTAAAAATCCACAAGAGCAATGTGTTTGCCTGCTTATGTAAGTGGGTGATAATTAAGGGGAACAAATTCACCTCCTAAATGCCAAGTTCTGACATGCACTGTGGAGGGAAATTCACCTTGATCTGTGTAGGACTGAATCATGATGGCATGCATAACTCTGTAAAACAGTCACTGTGTCCACACATACAGCAAAAAATAACACAACGGGCATTCAGTTAACCAATGTAAATATATATATACTTTATATATAATTTGTATTCACAGCTGCACTATATACTTCAGAAGTCTGTATCTCTAATGTCTTCTTTTCTCAACTGTCAGTGAACAGAAAGATTGAAATAAAGTAAATAAACAAGTGGTGCCGGGCACAACAACCCCTCTCAAACATTTGACCTGATTTACCATATCTCTTATCATTGTGAAAACCTTAACTTTTGACCTACATTCATTACACTTTAATGGGTTTTATCCTGGACAACCTCACACTTTTCCTGAAAATGTCATGAATTTCCTGAAAATATTTTTTGCATAAAGTGGCTGACAAAAAAACATATACACAAACAAACACACAAACAGACAGACAAACTACCAAAAAAAAAACCCACATGTGCCCTATGGTACATGTTTTACCTGATTTTACCTATCACTTATCACTGCAAAAACTCATTTTGGTGACCTTGACCTTTGATCTACAGTCACTATAATTTAATGGGATCTATTCTGGATCACCTCCAGTGGTGGTCAAAGTACTCACACTTTATACTTAAGTACACTGTAGATTTTGCAGTGTTAATTTGGAGACAATGGGACCAAATACACTCAAGAAGAAGTTAAATAAACTCTCTAAGTGTTGATTTAACACTGCAAAATTTACTGTGTAGAAGTACAGCTACTTGTGGGAAAAAATAATCTGGTAAAAGTCAAAGTACTGATTCAACTCCTTTACTTAACTAAACATAAAAAAAAATACAACTTCTCTATTGTAATAAAATATAAAAGTAAAAAGTAGATCTGCATTAGTTTTGCCATGGATGAAATAATACTTATTTAAGCAGGAAAAACCAGAACATTTTTGAAAATATCCAAAAATAAAGCCTTTAAAAGTGAGTTACTGTGTTGATGATGTGTTTTATTGGGTCATGGAACTCTTTAGTGGGCATGGACAGGACATTTAGGAAAAATTCAAGAGTCATGAATAAGAGATTTAAAACCAAAAAAAAAGCAGAATTGTGAAATTTTAAAAAATCTAAATCGTGAGATAAAAAGTAAAATGAGACCAAAGTCAGAATTGTGTGATAGGAAATGGATAATTATGAGACAAAAACTTGAACGTATAATATAGTCAGTCACATTTTCTGATTTACGACTTTTATATTTATATATTTGTCTATTTTGAAAAAGTAATGAGTCTATTCTGAGAATGTAAAGAGTATAAAGTACAGATATTTATACAAACATGTCGGTAGTAAAAG
This sequence comes from Siphamia tubifer, assembly GCA_020466265.1. NCBI lineage: Eukaryota > Metazoa > Chordata > Actinopteri > Kurtiformes > Apogonidae > Siphamia > Siphamia tubifer. The sequence goes on along the minus strand of CM035793.1, from coordinate 17,315,575 downwards.
TAAAAAGTTACTAGAAAAATAAATACTCAAGTAAAGTACAGATACCTAAACACTATACTTAAGTACAATAAAGGGAGTACTTCTACTTAGTTACTTCCACCTCTGATCACCTCAGACCTTTCTCAAAAATGTCATAGAAGTTGCTCCAGTAGTTTCTGTGTAAAGTTGCTAAACAAACAAAAAAAAGAAAGAAACAGAAAATTAAATGGACAAACCACAAAACATAACCAAAAACAACACCCCTCTCTCTTTTTGAGGGGGGCAGGCATCTGGATCAGCATACATTGAACCCATTTTTCCCAACATGAAGAAAAAACTTCTAGCCTACAATAAACCAATGCCAATAAACCCACCAATTTTATCTTTTTTTTTGGTAAACTAGTAAACCCATTTGTTAAGTTTGTTCATTAGACTCTTCTATAAATCAGATTCTGTCACTTGTTTGTACTTTGGTGAATGCTTTAGCTTCAGGGAATCCTCATTTGGCTCTTTGTTTCACCTCTAACCCCTACTTTGTCCTCCCGTCAACTTCATCAGTACAGCCAGAGAATGTGAAGCTGAAAGGAGACTGTGGGAGACACTTCAGAGAGAATCAGCCAGAGGAGTTGACTTTGAACCGAGTATTTGGAAAACAGAGCAGGCAGGTGTCAGAGAGGGAGTGGTGCTTCCAAAGTGGACATAAACTTGAATGGTGTGTGTGTGGCTGGAGAGTGATGAGACCAGACCGGCGTGATGGAAAGCCCAGCCGACTGCTAACACAAACACACCCGGAGGAAGGAGGGAAGGGAGGGGGGGGGGGGGGGGGTTAAAAAAGATGGGGGAGGAATGATTGAGTGTTTTGTGTCGGCATTAGTTCATTTCTGACAGCTGTCACTAGGATGCTGATGCTGACCAGTATTGACAGGACTGGAGAATGTTTACACTAGAGTCCATTATCAAGTTTGCTCAAAGTGAACCAGATCCATACTTTGTCTTCCATGCAGAACCCCCTCCCCTTCTTCCTCCTCCTTCATCCTCCTCCACCCAGCCGGCCATGGGACCAGGCTGGTAAAAGGCTACTATGTGAGTGGAGGAGCTTGAAATCTGAATTTCAGAGATGTTTCACACACTTAAAAGAGAGTGTGGTGTGTGTTTGCATCATTACCATAATTGAGAGTGACTGGTAAGAGGGCATAGATGGGGAGGTGTTGGCACTCCCTCTCCAAAATTCCCGTTTGACAAATTATGTGAATGAATAAGAGGAGAGGCGTAGTTGGCTCTGCTCCAGGTTCCACAGCGACAGATGGGGTCAAACACAGTAGATAAGGGACTAGTATAAGTGTGTGTGTGTGTGTGTGTGTGTGTGTGTGTGTGTGTGTGTGTGTGTGTGTGTGTGTGTGTGTGTGTGTGTGTGTGTGTGTGTGTGTGTGTGTGTGTGTGTGTGTGTTGTGCATAGGTTGTGACTACTGGCATGCTCACAATCACTGTTTAGGCTGTGTGCCAAGTAAAACATGGCTGTTTTCGTTTTCTTTATTTTTTTAATACTAGGACTCAACTGTGCATCAGATCAGGCCAAAAAAGGTAGACCATTGTGTCTTTTGTCTTTGGCTTCGCTGTTTTCTTCCAGCTTAAAATGTTGAGTTGTTTAGTAAGTCTTTGGCTCCTGCTCCGCCGAGCAGCCGGCAAGGCGAGGTTACTCTATGTCAGTGGAATCTGTGCACAATGGATCCAGACCCCCCCACCCCCAACTCCAACTCCAACCCCACCCCCACCCACACACCTCCTCCTTAGCACCAGCTTGTGAACCCCTCTGTAAGAGCTCTGGTCTAATTGACCCCCATACTCCTCCACCCCCCATCATCCATCCTCAGTGTGAGTCCGCTCTCTCTCTCTCTCTCTCTCGCTCGCTCTCTCTCTCTCACACACACACACACACACACACACACACACACAGGAGCCCTCAGTGCTGTGAAATGACTCCCTGAAGAAGCAATATAAACATCAGTGTTCAATTCAAGGCTATGGTTGACTTGGAATGCACCACACCACAACTTCTTGTAGTAAGCACTTTACTTCTGTGCTCCTCTCTCTCTCTCTCTCTCTCTCTCTCTCTCTCTCTCTCTCTCTCTCTCTCTCGCTCTCTCTCTCTCTCTCTCTCTCGCTCTCTCTCTCTCCTTATTTGTCAGTCTCTCTCCCTCTCTGATACAGTGAGCGTCGTTGCCATGGCACCTACAGTGGTTAAAACACGGCTACTCTCCTGGTTTTATTGTGGGATGTTCAGTCAGCACGTTGGTGCGCACCGGCTCTGCGCTGTCAATACACGCCACTAGTGTGCGTGGACAAAACTGTTCTGCTCTGTCTGGGGGTGGGGGGGGGGTGGGGGGAGAGAAGACACTTTTCCACCGCGCGTGAGACGAGTTTCGTCGCACACCTGCGGCTGAATGGACGTACATTCATGGAGGCACGCGCGCATCAGCCGCCGTCGCCACAGACTCACTCCGCCGATGACTTCACCTCCTCTCGTGGTCCACGGGGGAGCGCGCTTGTAAGCTGATTTGACCGGAGAGTGAATACCTCTCTGGGATTAGAAGGTTATTGGGTAAACCACAATGCCCCGCGGCTCGGTCCGGCACTCTTGGCTATTGTTCGCGCGGAGGACGCACGGTGCCCGGTCTACCCCGGTTCCACGTCATCTCTGAGTCTCACGCGCCGCTACTCCGAGCTCTCCTTCGCTCCGGTCGCCCTCCCGGTGTCACAGGATAATATGACTTCCTGGCTCTGCACATACGGCTGCGTCCCTCCGTGTCTCCTGCTCTGCTCCTTGGTGGTGTGTGTCTGCGCCGAAGCCTCCCGACCGGGTGAGTGGAGGCTCATTAGGACTAATTACATCATATCCCAGCAATTAGCACGAGTCTTGGACCACGTCAAGACATCACTGCGCAACATCTCTCATCCCGCATCGGTGGCATCTGTGCTCTCTGCGGGGGTTACTAAACATTCTCCAAATGAAAACATAAACTTGACTTTCTGTCTTCTACTTTTAACTACATCTATTGTGTCAGTAATTGTTTCATTAGAGGATGGAGATGGAATATTTTTACAGCACCTCCTCTTTACCTTTCTTACGTGATTTATCATAATTTAATCCTATATTTTGCATTTTTCACTTAAAAAGTATTTCTCTATATTTACTTTTCATGTCATATAGATGTTCATAAAAGTATTATATTAGAAACAGAGAAAACTGAAGAAAAAGTGACTTTTTTTCTGCAAAAACACCATGAATGTAAAAACAAACATCTCAAATCACTATCATTGATCCAACTCCACGCATTTTAGTGCTGAATCAATATTGTAGCAGATGACAGTGTTTCTATTTTCACTACAGAGCATCCAAATAGCTCACATCTGATGACCATGAAAAGAAACTGTATTGTCTGTGTTGTCTGTATTGTGTCTGTAACTGTATTGACTGTAACAGGCTGTTTGGTCTTTTACAGGTTAATTTCAACCTCACTCAGTAGATGCTTCAGTAAAGTTTTTTAATGTAGTTATAAATCATATGCGTTCACAGAAAGTACTAAACTACCCACCAGAAGCCCCTTTTTCCTCAGTCTAAAAATGCCTCTGATTTTGTCTTTGAGCTTTCATTGATCAGTTATAACTGGCAGTTACATGCTCCATCTATTCAGGGGACTGCCAGAGGCCACAGAGCTAATTGGGTCAAAGCGGCTTGTTAGTGGGTTGTTAGTGATGCTCAGACCTGCAGCATTTCCCTGTCCTACATACCAACCCTGCAGTCACTGATATTCACTGGAAAATTGGATTTCAGCAGATAAATCACTTTGGTGAATCGTTAATGCCACTGCAGACAGAGCAGCGTCCAGTTTTGGCCTTTTATCACTGCTGTACTTTACATTCCTGCTTAGCTTGCATTAAAATATCCTCAGGAAAGAGCAGGTTTGTCCATCTGTGTGGAATACATTTGCCCTTATGAAGCATCTGGTGATTGACTCATATGTATGTGTGAATGTGTGGGTCTGGTTGTGATCTATTACACAAACAACTGGAGCACCTGTTCTCAGACTCCCTGCCGTTTATGTGCTACATGTGCTCACCGATTCATACTGAATAGACCATTATTAGATGCTTAGTGGTACTTCCATCATCACAAGTGTCAGTTTGAGATCTTTGAGTATCCACAGGGGCTGCACTGCATGGCTAATGAGTGTTGACATATTCTTTCATATGCTAATCACAAATTCTTTTGCCTCTTCTCTTCTCTTCTCTTCTCTTCTCTTCTCTTCTCTTCTCTTCTCTTCTCTTCTCTTCTCTTCTCTTCTCTCCTCTCCTCTCCTCTCCTCTCCTCTCCTCTCCTCTCCTCTCCTCTCCTCTCCTCTCCTCTCCTCTCCTCTTCTTCTTCTTCAGGTGACAGTGCTTGTTGGTCTCCCAGCGTCTCCTCTTGTACAGATTGTCTCAGACGTGGACCGCACTGCGCCTGGTGCTTCAAGGAGGTAAGGATGCATCATACATTTGTGCTGTATAGTACGCATAGGAGGAGCAGATAAAACAAGCAGCAAAGAAGGGAATGTCACTGAAACAATCATTGTGTTTTGATACTCTTCATCCTTTCACATGTGTGTTCATTCTATTGGTTCACCCTCATGAAGCAGCACATATTGAGCCACTTTCAGTCCATGTGTTTAGTCTAGATGCTCACACGTATCACTGCGCTTTTCCTCCGTGTGTGTATCTGTGTCTGTCTTTGCTTTGAAAAATAAAAGAGTCCACCCTGAATCAGCCTTGAGAAGCTGTTAAGCCTCTCTGTACCCCACACTCACATTAACACCAGTAATAACAAACACACACACACACACACACACACACACACACTAAGACTACTCTGGCTAGAGTAGGCCGCCAGCTCATGTGTGTTGTTTAAAGACTTCAGGTGGTTTCCCACCCTGTGAACCTTAACCTTATCTGACATTTTTAAGTGGGATTGGGTTCACTGGTGTGTGTGAAACCATTCAAGCCTCCTACATGTTGGTCCACAGAGGCACACTTTGACTACACTTAAAACTATGCAGGTACAGTTTGTGAATATGTATGATCACATTTAGTAGCAGCTCAAGGGGCAAATTATGCAAGGAAAGTCCCGGGAAGTCAAACAGTCTGTTATTCAGAGTTTTTATTATGGGCTTGTCATAAATAAACCCAATTCAGTCCATTTTACAGGTGCAGACACTCATCACATATACAGCTTGGGTTTCAGTTTGGCTTATGTGGCTCTATTGTTTAAATGTACTGTCCACTTTATGCCTTAAAGGAGTGATATTTTCTTTATTTCTTTTTTTAAATAGAATTATGCATTTTGAAACATTTCACTGTGGTCTACATAAACTGTAAATGCTCTGCTTGGGTGTGAATTTTTCATTAATTCAAAACCACAGGTCCATTTTCAACCCTGTTTCTGAGTAATGACACCAGAAAGGTTGTTGTGAGCGCTGGCCCTTTAAATGCTAATGATGTTCAACCAACAACTGAACATTTTAGGTAATTGTCTTAAAGTTTGGGCATATTTTCAGTATGAATTACAATGGCTGCTGCTGACAAACAATACTCTGAGAAATGTTTGTCTGAAGTCTGGACCTTGTATGTGCAAATGTTGTGATGTAATTAGTTAATAATGTAACAGATTAAACAGGAGCAGGTTTTATAAATCCACTAGATTTTTGCCAGAATCAATATAAAGATAGCTTTACAGCAGCTGGAGGGTTCAAATTAAACCTTTTTTAACTATTAGGGTCCAAATACACAAATAAATGAACTAATAAAAGTATGTTTAGCAAAATATGAACCATTTGACCTCTATTTTGTGTGAGTGCATGATTTATTTTAAATTCAATCATTTGCTCAATAAAAAAAAATGCACTGATAGGATATGTTTTGTGCTTTTGTGCAGTGTTGTCGTGAGTTTCCTTTATTTTATTTATTTATTTGCTGAGTTTTTTTGCTGTGGGTTTAACTGTAACTGTTTTATGGAGGTCAACCAGGTGTCAAAAAGCAGCTGGACGGATTTAGAAAAAGAGCCATAAAACAAAAACTACTGGGCCTAAATTCAAATACTTGTTGTTCAGTGTGTTCCAGTTCACAGTTCATATTCAACATCCTAAATCTCTTACTGATGTACATTCTGAGCACCTTATTTAGTAAAAACCTGTCAAACTTCAGTTCCTCTCTTTGTCTTTTTCTGTTATTCCACCTGTTTTGACCTAAAACACACAGTAAAACAAAACCACTGATGAAAAGGAACAAAAACACCTACTCACAGCAGCTTTTATGGCACGACACACACGCAACTTCACAGCAGCATGTTCCACTGAAATGTTGTCTCTGAGGTTAAAGGATTAAAATAGATCATGATGCTACAAATCACAGTCTTTAATTCCACTTTATCTCGCTGATGTTGCTGCTGTATACACACCAACACCTGAAACTGTTACTCTAATATTTTACATATTCAGAGGTTTCTATATTTATTGTAGTGTTTTTTTTTTATTCTATTCAATTGTTCATACCTATTTTTATCTATATTTAGCAGTAGTTGTGCATTTTTTATGAATAAATAGTCACAGTAAACGTACATGGTCAGAGTATGAAAGTATAAATGTTGTCAGACTGCTTGAAACTGCTTTAAAAAATGCACAAATAGCTGTTTGTTTTTGTGGGTTTTTTTTTTTTTAAATTTTGAACTGGAGAATGCAAAAAAAAGTGAGAATATAATTAGAGAATTTGTAATTTTTCGTTTGAATTGAATGAGGGCGGCACGGTGGTGCAGTGGTTAGCACTCGTGCCTCACAGCAAGATGGACCTTGGTTCGAATCCCGTATCAGACCTTTCTGTGTGGAGTTTGCATGTCGTCCGTGTGGGTTTTCACCAGGCACTCCGGTTTCCTCCCACCATCCAAAGACATGCACTCATAGGTGAATTGGTTAATCTACATTGTCCATAGGTGTGAATGTGAGAGTGATTGTTTGTCTATATATGTTCAGCCCTGAGATGAACTGGTGTCTCATACAGGGTGTACCCCGCCTTCGCCCATTGTAGCTGGATTAGGCCCCCAGTGACCCCTGTGACCCAAGTGTGGATAAAGCGGGTTCAGATAATGAATGAATGAAAACAAAAACAAAATTTAACAAACGAAAAAAAAAAAACTGTTTGTGCATAGCAGTTATATCCAGTCTGACAACCATTTATACTTTCCTACCCCTGACCTTTGTCAATGAGGTGTTTTGAATGTTCACCTTTAATGTTCCAGTTACATTAATATAGTGCTGTTGTATTTATAAGTGTTTTACCGGCAGACTTAAGTGTCAAGGGTCACTAATCCACTCCAAAGCTGTAAGGCATGACACTGTAAATGTTGTTTAGAAAGATGGATATGAGGCAGCTGAGAGTTTAGCTGTGACGCATGAAGATTAATTTGCTGCTCATTATTATCCTGACTAAAATGGCACAGTGGAGCATGTAATCTCTTCTGTACCAATCTGAACTCCTTGTAAGAAATATAAATTTGAGTCGCTCCTCAGTGGCTGAATAAAAGCAGCGTGCTGCCGAACCACAGGCTAGAAGCGGATGAATAAACACAAATAGGTTTTGGCTGCCCCTGGTGTTATAAACTGATGAATCCCATAATAAAACAATAATGCCTTTGTGACTGCATAACTGATCAATACAAGCAAATGAAAAATGAAACCAAGTGGGATAATTGTGAAAGTGGTTTCTATTTGTGATGTTTTCTCATGTGAAATGAATGAACAAAAGTGTTTTACAAAGCTGACAATTTTCTGCACAATGTACAACCTCCACCCCCCCACCCAAAAAAAAGTTCGGAGTTTGTGTCAAATGTAAACAAAAACAGAATCTGATGATTTACAAATCTCATTACATGTTTTTGAAGACACATTGCTGCCACATTCACCATTCTTCCCTTAAAATGTCAATTTCACTGTGTTTTACTGTGAGTAAAATAACAGTTTGTTTTGTTTGTTTGTTTATTTGCACATATAAAAAGCATACAGGTTAAAAATATACATACATACACATATACATGTATATACACACACATACATACATATATCACATTAAAAAAAGAAGAAAACAGAATATAGAAAGTAGATGACCTATATATAATGAATGTGCTAAAGGCTGGAAAAAAGCCACGAGGCTAAAATAACAGTAATATATGATATTAGCCAATCACTGCATGCTGTTTTTCTAAATATTTTACACAGTGACCCAAGTTTTTTGGCATCAGGGCTGTAAAGAACACCATAGAGTAAAACAGTGAGCACTGATGGAAACAGAAGAAATACAGAACATAATAAAACTATTTTTCTACCCTGGAAATGCTTCAGGTAGTGTTTCAGTGTTGTCAGTGTACAAATCTAAAGAATGTAACTGCATCTCTTCAACTCACAGAATAGATTCACTGTCATATGATGGTCATGTACTATGTTTGTTAGCATTTGTGCGTTTGGTTTGTCGGGTCATGTGACTTTCCACTTCCTGAGATATGACGTTTGTGGTTGCATGTTCAAGTTCTTACAGTTTGTTTGTGTTTGCAGCACAAAATAAAGAAGCAAAGAATGCACTTTTTTTTGTTAATTAACACATAAAGATTCAGTGTTACTATCCCAAATCTATTTTTCACTTCATTCAACTTTTCTTAAATTATTTTTCACCATATTATCCTCTGTAGTTTGCATTTTTCTATATTTAATTAACTGATCATGTAGCTTCATAAAAGCTCACATAAAAGTTGAGGGTTATGATATTAAACACAGAGAAAACATGATTTTTTTCAACAAAATCTATTATTAACTGAAAGTAAACCAAGTGTCTCCATCTGTCATTGATCCAACTCTATGGATTTTACCGGTGAATCGACGTTGTAGAAGATGATGGGGTTACCACGGTAACTACAGAGCCTCTGAACATCCAAATGAGCCATTCCTGATGACCATGAAAGAATGATAAATTTCATTTTATACCAATTATTTATATATATATATATTGATAGGATTAGTGGATCTGATGATATTATTATATATTAGTAGGTGATTTTTGGTAGATGGTGGATGTTTGGGTGTTTATGGGTTAAAAGAAGTCAGTAAATTCGATCTTGATCTTGTTTGACCTTTAGGACTTTCTGGAGGGAGCAGCGTCTAACTCCCGCTGTGACCTGCTGGTGAACCTGCTCAAGAAAGGCTGTGGACAGGAGTTCATGGAGCACTCAGAGGTCAAAGTGGAGGTCAATGCCACCGTCAGTAGCACACAAGTGTCACCCCAAGACATCAGTATCACCCTCACACCAGGTATTTTAATGTCCAGCATGAACAAAGGAGATACATTTTGACATGGCTGCCTCTTTGTAACCTGTGTTTGTGTGCGCTCTTAGGTGCAGAGGCCAGCTTCATAGTGGCAGTGAAGCAGCTGGAGCGCTATCCTGTGGATCTATATTACTTAGTGGATGTGTCAGCATCTATGCAGGAAAACCTCGATCATGTAAGTGTTCACTCCTCCACTGATCTATCACAACAGCCCAGTGAGTCAGTGCTAAAGAATGCTACTCCTTCCACAAAAAAAGTGTATTGTCTCTAGGTGTAAGATCAGTTTTCATGTATTTTACCCAAACACATGATGCTCTCAGAGAAGAGCAACTGATATAACATCGATGTTACATTCATGCTCATGATGTGCCTGAGTTGTTCAGTTCATGTCCATTTAATTTTATTTTGATCACACAAAATCATTGATGTCTGAAAATAAAACTGTAGACATTTCACACCATTTGGATTTAAATAGCAAAGCTCTCTGAAATGAACAGTGTGCTCACCATTTTCCCCATCCATGACTTCACCCATCTGAGGGCACTCTCAGTTGGTAGAGCGGAGGGTTGGCGGTTCACATCCCACCTTTGGCTGTCCACATGTCAAAGTCTCCTTGTACACTGAACCCTAAGTTGCTCCCAGTAGGGTCAGGCAGCGCCAGTGTGTCGGCAGCAGCTGTCTACTGGTGTATGAGTGTGTGTGTGAATGTGAGGAATTGTAAAGGGCTTTGGGCACCCACCGGTGTATAAAATGTGCTATATAAGTACAGTCCATTTACCATTTACCATTTACTATTTACCATTTACCATTTACCAGTTACCAGTTACCATTTACCATTTACTCGTGCCTCACAGACAGAAGAACCCTGGTTCTATTCCCACACCAGACCTTTCTGTGTGGAGTTTGCATGTTCTCCTCGTGTCAGTGTGGGTTTTCTCCAGGTACTCCAGTTTCCTCCCACCATCCAAACACATGCACTGATAGGTTCATTGGTTACTCTAAATCGTCCATAGGTGTGAATGTGAGAGTGATTGTTTGTCTATATATGTTCGACTCATACAGGGTGTACCCCGCCTTCACCCATTGTAGCTGGATTAGGCCCCCACACACCCCCGTGACCCCAGTGAGGATAAAGCGGGTTCAGACGACAAGACAAGAAATACCCATCTGCATTCTGTAATTTGCAGAAATATTTTCAAGATTGAAGAAAAATGTAACAATTGCAATTTTGCAGAATAAAAAAATCAGACTTTGGATTCAATGGTTCACAGTTTGGCAAACCAGCGACACACTAAAATCTGCACAGTATGTAATGGGCACGTAGTTTTCCAGGTGACAATATGTGTCCTTATAAGGCCCTACGAGGTCAAAGTTGAACAATATTTACATAACCAACAACAACCAAATAAGGGTAGTCTTAATTTTCCAATGTTAGATTTGGTCATTTTTGAAGTACCTGAGCACTGTTCGCTAGTTTCTACCATGGATCTCCCAGAAGTCAAGATACTCCAAAATGTCTTGTTTTCTCATACCAAGCTACATGTATACATGTTTTTTGTACATGTGTATTCTGACTGATAATAGTAGTGACATAATGACATGTAACATGACAAGTAATAAATGTTTTGTTCAGAGAAGGATCCGTGAAGACTTAAGTTAGAAGTACGGTGCGGAAATAAAGAATTATATTAATGTGATGGCTTATAAAGCTACATACTGTGTTAATATAGATATTATTAGGTTGAGAATGATGTAGAGTGGAGGCCTGAGGATTTGCAGAAAGTATTTCCAAATTGCAGAAAGAAATTTTGACAACTTCCAATATTGCAGAAAATTGAAAAAGTATTTCAACCACTTCTTTACCTAAATATACTCTTTGCTTTTGTCTGTTTTCCATGATCAAGTTGAAGACGGTTGGTGTAGCTCTGTCTCTTCGTATGACTGAACATTCCTCAGACCTTTGGTTGGGTTTCGGCTCATTTGTGGACAAACCCGTCTCCCCTTACATCAACGTCCATCCCTCCAAAATTAATAATCCCTGCAGGTAAGACAAAATTAGAATTAATGCTTTCCACATAGCTACTGTAAAAATAGCAGGTCTTTAACACCTTTGCAATTTGCCAAGTTTTAACTGTCTGTTAAATGTGATTTTATTTTAATTGGAAGAAAAACTCTTGATGATTTGTGATATGTCCAAACACACCGCTCCCAGTAGTTGTTCTCAATTTTAGTGTGATTCATTAGTTGTTGGGGAGGATTGCCAGAATGATGAGATGTTCTGGGATACAAAAACCGCAGACCTAATATATTTTGTTCTGTTTAGTGATATGACTTAGGCAAAAAAAATTCTGAAACTCAGAGTCCCATTTTGTTTGGAGGAGCTGTCAACTTTAACATTAACACTCTTATGGAACACATTTGACGTTCACATACTTCATAGGTCAGTGTTTCAGGACATTAGTGTTTAGTATATAACATAGAATATATTTCCTGTAAAATGAAGTCTAATACATGCATATGGACCCTAAGCTATGGTTATGAGCTAGAGTGAAAAATGAAAAAAGTGAATGTTGCAGAGAACTTAGATCTTAGATGGGGCGACCATTGGCTCAGGAGGTAGAGCCGATCATCAAATAAATGGCGAAAGACACTTCACTGTCCTTGCATTTGGCATAAATTGGCAGCCACACTTCTATCAACCTGCCCAGGACAACTGTGGCTACAAACGTAGTTTAAAATCACCAGAGGGAGAATGCGTGACTGAATGAATAATCAATCAATAGTATAAAGTGCTTTGGATGCCATGAAAAGTGCTATAGAAATAGAATTTTTTATTATTATTATTATTATTATTATTATTATTATTATTATTATTATTATTATTATTATTATTATTATTATTATTATTATTATTATACTTGTACAAGCCTAACCCTAGTCTTTCATAGCCTTACCTAGCATCACACTATATCAGTGCTGAGTGAGTACTAGAGGTACAGTAGGTCTGGAACCCCTTACTAATGTTCTAGAATAGGAATAAAAACACTGAGACCTTTACTTTATTTATTGAATGAATCACATTTACCTTGATGAGAACAGGATGCAACAACAGTGTCTTTGCAAAATAATGTCTGGGGAGAAGTTGCTTTGGAATGTGCATAAGAAACTGTGTTGTGGCACTAAACTGTCGAAATATCTTAAAGTAGATCAAAAACAAATCCATACACCTGTGTAGCTCTTGTGCAAAGATTTATTCCAGCTGTAATGTTTCATTGTGCAATGCTATTCTTTGGATCTTTAGAGAAAATATTTAGAGAGAAGCTATCAAACCCTCTAAGCAGACAGGGAGGGGCATGTGTTAATGCTTTACTCCATGTAGAACTTCTGCTGCTGCTGCACTCAGGCCATTCCTGCAAATTAGATTATTATTCTCAACAAGTCTTATTTCCTGGTTAAATAAAGGTTAATGAATAATAATAATGATTATTATTATTATTATTATAAAAAGGGTAGACACTTAGTCAAATATTGTAGTTCCTGCTTAGATGTACTTTTTTTTCTTGTTGTGGAAGTTTACAACCAAATATTAACAGGAAGGGGAATGCCAATCCTTCTACTGCACTCCTGAAATGTTGCACTTATTTCACTGGATTGCATCCAACAGACCAGGTGACCTAACCCTAACCATAACCCCAAGATAGGGTTCTTTTTTTGGTTTACTGGAGGCCTCTTTTAGAGTTAAGTGTGGATATAAAGAGGTTAAAATAAATTGAAATCCAAATTAGCAAGCTAGACTCCTGCTGGATATGAAGGTCAAGACTAAAACCTAACCTAATCTTTTCAGACATGGCTCATATGGGTCACAGGTGACATGGCGGGTGTTAAACATTTCTGACCTGGCTCTGTCTTTGAACAGTGATTATGAGATCCGCTGTCGTCCAGCTCACGGCTTCCACCACGTCCTGAGTATGACAGGGAACATGAGCGAGTTCACACGTGTGATCAAACGCCAGCGCATCTCCGGTAACATGGACACACCAGAGGGAGGCCTGGACGCTATGCTGCAAGCTGCTGTCTGTCAGGTAAATAAACCACATGTGTGAATGGAACAAAGAGGGAGAGAGTCTGTTTTTATTCCAGTCGTGGTGTTTAGGATTCCTTTATATATGTTGGTTCTCTCTCCGTCCTCTGTTAGTCTATTCAGAAAAAATGTGAGATATTTAATTTGCTGCTAAGTCTGCAAGCTTGTCAAAGAGGCATTTATACTGGGAGAATGGTGGCACAGTGACTCAGCATTAGAGAGCGCCACTGGAATCCTACTAAGTAATCACACTAGTGCTGGGCTATGGAAGACAAACACACACACATACACATAAATTCAGTATTGCTTATACTATAGCTGCAGGAGGCCTGTGAGTCAGTCCATGCAGGGGGGCCTGAGTAACCAGCATGCAGGGAAACACCACCGAGATCACAATCCAGAAATAGACTCTCCATTATGTCAGACATACCTCAGAAGCTCACTGGCTTTCCTTAAATATACACATGTGCAGACTCAGACCCATTTTCCACACACTGTCTATGATGTGTCACAGACAAAAAGAGATTTATTCTCTGCCTGTGGAAGAATTTCTGCTGCTTCTCCTTTGATTGGGCAGCAGAAAAAAAGCTGACCACCGTGGGAACTGCTTTAATTTAGATGAGTAAAATGCACATATATCATCCCTTACCACATGTGAACACCGTTAAAACACGACTGATGCACATTTTTTCCCACATCACTTAAGTGAGTGTAGCTGATTAGTTGTACACATGAATAACACTAAAACCTCTGAAAGTACAATACATTGAAGAACATTTATGGGGGTTTTTCCCCATAAGAAATATGATTTGTTTATTCTGGTTATTTGGCTGTTTGGTTCCCTTGCAGGTCAATTCATAGACTTTAAAATTCATTGGGAAAAAAATTATTTCTGCTCCTCAGAGAGCAGTGGGTTGGCGTCCAGAGGCAAAGCGTTTGTTGCTGCTGATGACAGACCAGCCGTCTCACCTCGCTCTCGACAGTCGGCTGGCGGGAATCGTCACGCCTCACGATGGCCTGTGTCACCTGGAAAACAATGTCTACACTGGGAGCACCAAAATGGTAAACGGAGGAGGACATTTATAGATGCTGGGAAATGAGGCTCACCAAAGTGGCATTTAAGAGATTTTATTGCGCAGTTTATATAATTAATGAGGTGCCCAAATAATGACCGATTTTAAATTCCAGACACAGAAAGGTTTAAATGAAAACTGGTCACCACTAATGCACCATTATTTCTGTTACAGAAATGCTTTTCTGATGAAAACCTGTTTGTTTCCTTTCTAGGATCATCCCAGTGTGGGTCAACTGTCTGATAAGCTGCTTGAAAACCATATTTATTCCATCTTTGCTGTAGAGAAGCAACAGTACCAGTGGTATGAGGTAAACATCCTATTACTTTTTTTTTTTAACAATTTTTTACCCTATTTTGTCAGACCACCTTTAACTTTAACAGGATGCAATATCACAATAACTGTCACAATAATTTCATCTAGTGGTAGACCATTTATTTCCATCGAAAGCTGCATTTTCTTTCTTTCTTTCTTTCTTTCTTTCTTTCTTTCTTTCTTTCTTTCTTTCTTTCTTTCTTTCTTTCTTTCTTTCTTTCTTTCTTTCTTTCTTTCTTTCTTTCTTTCTTTCTTTCTTTCTTTCTTTCTTTCTTTCTTTCTTTCTTCTTTTTTTCTTTTTTTTTTACATGTTTTGCTTAGATCAGTTGTGGTGATGGTAGAGTCGGACCACTGTTTTAAGTGTTCTCCATCACATCCCAAATATTCTCAGAGGGGTTCAGGTCTGGACTATGTGGTGGGAAATCCATGTGTGGAAATAATGTGTCATGCTCCTAGAGTGACTCTCTGACAATCTGACCCCAATGAATCCTACTATTGTCATCTTGGAATATGCCTGAGTCATCAGCAAAGAAAAAAATTCTCCATGTTAAGATATGCTTTTATTAGTCCCACGAGGGGAAATTCCAGTTCAACCTTGGTCCTTCAGTACATTCAGATTCATCTCACATCTAACCTCAGTTTATGGATGTATGATGTTACCAAATACAGACCAGACCAAGAGAATCAACCCCAGATTGTAACACTGCCCCTACAGCCTTATACTGTATGCACTAGGCGTGATGGGTAATCACTGCATCCACCTCTCTGCTTACCTTTTGTGTCCATCACTCTGAAAAAGGGACAGTTTGGATCCAATCTTTATGTTCACTATCAACTAATGGTTGTTTAAGAAATGAGAAGCTCCTCACTGCATCAGTTAAGAAACATATAATTAACTGAATTAATTATACAATCAAAAAACCTAAAATATTTTGTCCTTAAATCCAGGTGGGACATTTTTTAGGTCATTTTCTGTATGATACATATTAAACACTCTTGAAGAGGGGTATACAATTAAAGTTTTCCCACTATATTAGATATTTAGGTCCCATTTAGCACATTTTACTTTTAGTGTATTGTCATGTCTCTCTTCCTTTTGCAGGAGTTGGTCCGTTTACTGCCTGGTTCTCACCTGGGAAAGTTGGGACTCTTCCAGGCTCCTAATCTCATAGACCTGGTGGTGGATGCATATAAGGTCAGTACAGATCAGGTGTGAAATCACTGAAATTGTAATTTAAACATGGAATTATTTCTATAAAAATCTACTCAAATTCAAGTAAAACATTATGTAAATTACACACAATTTACTGAGCAAAAGTTAGCAAGTTTAGGAGAGAATGTTAAAGTCTGTGGGTTTGTGTGTGATAATGACATCTAGTGGTGAAGTTGCAAATGACAACCCAACTGAACACCTCTTCACTCTCATGTACGGTGGCCGCAAAATGAGTTTTTCGAGCCAATGTTTGTCTTTTTTGGGGAATATTAACTTCAGTCTTCAAACTAACATACAGTAGTAAGTGACTAATGCACTGTAATACTGGATAATATTTAATACAGGAAAAAAAAACATTAGAAAGTCTGTGAATGGTGACTCACTTCCTCTGTAGTTATAAACAAGTCAGCCTTTGGAAAGAAAAACACAGAGGTTCTCAGTTTGTGTGATTATACACTGGTGAAAACATATTAATAGACATATTTCATTTGTCATCATGTGGAGTTCTGTAAAAATTTCGCATATACTCTCAAGTGACAAAACTTACAATGAGCATCAAGTTTACGCAAATGCATTAACAGTTTGAACAGCATGAATTAAAACCAGCCAAAGCTGTTGGCCGTTAACCCAGACTTTTTGCTGCACTGGCTCTGTCCACATTTTTGGGCAAAAGCTTAGCAGGCATTATGAAGCCGTCACCTTTCTTGGACTTGACGTTGAAGCGGTTCCTTAAATGTAGCCATGGATTTTCTTCATGTTCAACTTTGGCTCTAGTTTAAACATAACTGGGGCTCAGATTCTTTTAGGTTTGGATTTGGACTTTTTTACTTCTAAGGCACTTTGCATTTACCACTTGGAATGAGAAGCTGACTTGCTATCTTGGCGGAACAGAGCTGTCATTTCTTTCCTCTTCATTCTTTTTTTTAATGTACTGTATAATTGAGGCGGTTTAAATTGTAGTGAAGTCAAATTTGTCACAATAAACATAAGTTTCACCAAAAAGTCTAGTGTCTATGCAAATGAAACTGTTATTTTCATCCCTGTATAAGGTATAGAACATGTGTCTTGGACAACACAGGATCATTTTACATCCCTTTGTCCTCCTGTATATATTTATCCATTTGGCAACAATAAAAAGAAAAGGGACCAAGTGAAAGGTTGTGGAGTCGAGAGCTGCAGCACAGCACGAGGTGGAACCATGAGCCCACGCACTCTCAGATTAAAAGACATTAGCTGATCCACTGAGGCAACATAAACGCTTCGATCCATTCCAGCTGATTAATAGGTCATCCTGATCACAATATGCACCATAAACAGAGCAAAACAAAGCTTGTAAAAGAAATCCTGTAAACGCTGAAGATTGGAAAACAGATGAGAGGAGATTTTCTTGTGTCATCGAAGGACGAACACAACAGAAAAACACAGATGAGAACAGGAGGTGAAAGAAGGGTAAGGCCTTGTGTGTGTGTGTGTGTGTGTGTGTGTGTGTGTGTGTGTGTGTGTGTGTGTGTATGTGTGTGTGTGTGTGACTATAGGCTTGTTCAGTTGGCAGCAGGCTAGGCTATAATCTTGCCTCAGGCACAGCGCCCCATTGTTTGCTTGGGGAATCTGCAGAATCCACAGATCCGGGTGCACAGCTACACATACGTCCACAGACACACACAGACACAAACCCACATACACAAGCAGCAGGGGCCGAACAGAAGCTGCCATTATATGAACTATCAGATCCCCACAGAAACCATGTTTCCGAATCATGAACGAATACAAAGATACTATTTTTGGACCCACCTCCTTTTTCCCATAACCTCCCCCTCCTGTATTTGAGAAAGAAAGGATGACAGTGGGGGCTTTCTAGGGACACAGTTAATTAATCACAGTGCTCCTTCAACTGTTTCTCTTTCTGGCACTAGTTTTATTTTTACACATTCTGTTCATTAAAAACACATTTTGGTGAGTCCCACAGCTTCTTTGTTAATTTTCTTTCAACTGAGTAGGTAAATGGATGTTGCTTTGTCATGCTTTTCCTTAGACGTTGCTGTCGGAGGTGGCAGTAGCAGTGTCGGTGGAGGACGAGGCAGTCAGCAGGTACTGGGTGTCAGTGTCTCCTATTTGTCCTAATGGGTCCACTGTAAAGGAGCAGAGCTGTTCTGGAGTGAAGCCTGACCAGACGGTAAATATACACACATCGGTCACAGTCAACTATTACTGTTACTTATGCACCTCCATCCTACTGCTGTCTGTATGTCTGTCTGTCTGTCTGTCTGTCTGTCTGTCTGTCTAAATGTAGTACTCACTGCCCCCTAGTTACTGACTGACTGTTTCTGTATTCCTTCGATACATCAAAAACCTGCTTACATCACTGAGAGTATTACGTGATAGAGAAGATTTGGTAAATAATCCAAGTTGAGAGGATTACAGGCTGTATTTACCAGCAAAACATTCCCATGTGATTCAGTGTTTTCTATGAGAAACCTTACCCTACCTATTGTGCCTGAGAGCCAAACAAGTAGGACGCTTATTTTAAGAAATACATTGGATTTGTCCTTCTTTTACACCTGTTCTATTGAGTCCCCAAAAGGAAAAGGTGTTGATTTTAGCACAGCAGAGAAGTATTCATGTTTCTTTATAGCAAAATAAGCTTCTCTATATAGTAGCTTATGTTAAAAATCCTCAACTATTACACCCACATACACCCTCTTTTGGTTGAGTCCTGTATACATTTCCTTTTGGTTCACTCCCTGAATTGCCTATGAGACTTATTTCCTCTTTAATCTTTTGGGGCTCTTAAACTGCACTATAGTTACTCTATTGTACAAAAAGACTGCAGTTTAGCCCTTTAATCCATGGGTGGATTAAACTGAATTATGGAAAGTACCCAATTTTCTCTGAACAGTGATAGAAATCAAGTGAAAGTCCCCACTGCAAAGCTTTTTGTATTTAAACATGCATAGTTTTTATACAATGACCACATCAACAGTGAGATCAAAACAAGAATGAGAACAAAAAAAATAATTAGAAAGTAGACTGTGTTGTTTTACTTGTTACAATTTATCTTTATGTGAAAATCCCTTGTTAATATGACAGAGAAAGGATCCACAGTAGTTACATGTTTCTATCTCACACGTATATTAAAAGTGTGAGGGTGATGTTTTCTGTTTTGCTGTGCAGGTTTACTTTAACATCACCATCGGCCTGCGCTCCTGCCCTGATGGTGCTCAAGATGAACATGTAACTGTGATGGTTCACCCGGTGGGTTACAACGAATCCACCGTGGTCAGGGTCCATTCTAAATGTGGCTGCAGCTGTGGAGCATCGAGACGTTGTCATGACAACGGTGAACCGGCGTGCAGAGACGGCACAAATCTGGATCAGTCTTTGACCGAGTCGGATAGAGAAAACTCAAACTGGGACTGCAAAACCGATGGGTCTGATGTGGACTGCAGCGGTCGAGGATTTTGTAACTGTGGGAGGTGTGTGTGTGAGCAGAGCAGACTGGGGACAGTATATGGAAAATACTGTGAAAAAGATGACTTCTCATGCCCGTACGATGAAGGACTGCTGTGTGGTGGTAAATGAGACAAACACATTGTATGCACTTGCTGCTGTATTGTGATTTTTTGTAACACACTTCCCCTATTTCAGTTCAGTTCAATTTATTTCGAGCACACAAAACATCAAACAATATAGTCAACAATTTTTTTTTTTACTCGAAAAGGAGTCAGAAGAAGTAAATCTTATAAACTCCCACCCCTCTTTTATAAACCAATATAGTTTCTGCTTCCTACTGTGTCCCTCAACAGACCTCATATCCACCCCCATCAATACAAACATCCATAATCATTTATCAATACATTCTCTCCTCACACATTCTGATTTACACAATCAGTTCAGTTCAGATCAATCCTCTTTGAATTTGTACAAACAAAACAATCCTGCTCCATCCCTAGTAATGAAATTTAAAAAGAAA
Source organism: Siphamia tubifer (assembly GCA_020466265.1). Lineage (NCBI taxonomy): Eukaryota > Metazoa > Chordata > Actinopteri > Kurtiformes > Apogonidae > Siphamia > Siphamia tubifer. Next base: position 17,295,549 of record CM035793.1, on the reverse strand, counting down.
ATAAATAAAGGACATGTACATGAAAAACCAAACAAAACATGTCTTCATTTGCACATTTGAAAAGGAGTGCGAAGAAGCAAAACTTTTTTGATCCCATCCTTTTCTCCACTAAACAGTCTATGGTTTAACTTTACCTCATTTTTCATCTTCACAAACACATTCATACAAAACTATTTTGACCCGTGGAAAAAGTAAAAAATAAATTAATAAATGCATACAAAGACATCCTTGAAGGAAACACCGAATAAATATCCAATAATAAAATAAAATAACCAATGAGACAAATTGACAAAATCAGCCAAAATAAACCCAGACAAATCTACAGCTACACACCAAACTAATCAAAAACTAAAATAAATAATGACAGTAATAATAATAATACTTAATAAATTCACAGTCTAACCCTATTTCTGTTTGTTTTTTCTTTCCCTTTAGGACGGGGAATGTGTGTTGTAGGTGAGTGTGTGTGTGAAGATGGATGGACAGGTGATAGCTGCAAATGTCCTTCCTCAACGTCAACCTGCCAAACACCCGGGGGGTTAGTGTGCAGCGGCCAAGGCAAGTGTGTTTGTGGCAAGTGTGTGTGTGACGACTCAAGATACTCCGGAAGCTTCTGCGAGAAATGTCCGGCTTGCCAAAGCACCTGTCAATCATACTGGTACTTATCAGCTTCTGTTTGTCTCCTCAAAAATGATGCGAGGTCCTGGAGAGTGACGTGTACTCACTTTGTCTCCATGTCCTTCTCATTCTTAGGAAGTGTGTAGACTGCCATCTGTCCCACGGCCTCACACAGACAGAGGGAGGGCTCTGCAACAGCACGTGTGCCCCTTTAGTGGGTTACACGGATGATGTGTCAGGTGCAGGTACAGACACCTTCACCATTACAGTCCACTTGGAGCTCAATACCAAGTCAATAACAAGGGTTCAGTTCATGACTCTAGTCAAAAAGTGACATTAATCGATCTGTAGTTAAGTTTACATAACCTGACTTCAATGTTCCAATATGACAAAGACCCAAAACAAAAGGACAAATTGACCTGTCATTGGTTACAGCAGAAAAAAGTAAATGTGAAGGAGTGTCCATCTCAGTCTGCTGACCACTTTGGGGGGGGGGTTTAAATATGCAATGTTTGCAAGAAAACCCTAAATCAAATCTGACAGCAGTGTTTTTCAACCTTGGGGTCAGGAACCCACGCAGGGTTGCCTGAAATTTCTAGTAATTGATAAAACTAAATAATTGAAAAGTTAAAAAAAAAAAGTACTAATAAAAATTTGTAGAGAGACAATTCAAATCCATAACAGAGATGACAAACTGTGAGTGTGAAACTGAAGCACTGTGGTACTGTTTGTCTGTCAAATGTTTATTATGCTCGCTTTCAGCTGCTGCAGCTCTTTCATAATTCGTAGTTTGAGTTATTGTTTGATGAGTATTAATTATCAGCCTTGTAAATATAAGCTGGACTGACTGTACATATCCTGACCAAGGAAAATAAAATTCTCACTTTGTGCAGTAATAATCTAAAGCTGGCTTTTCTGCCTAATAATGTACATTTTATAGCCTAACTGTCATCTAAAATGACAGTTGACAATATACTATAGCAAACTACATGATAAAAAAAACAAATTGATTTTAGCACAAAAAAAAAAGGCAAAACAACACCAAAAAAGGCTTCATTTTGAATGTCTGGAGTTCCAAGAAATTTGTGACGTTAAAATGGGGATACGAGAAAAAAAACAAAAACATTGGAAACCACTATCTTAAAGGAAGCGAAGGTGTTTTACCAAGAACAATGGGCAGTTTTACCATCTGAGAAAATAATGTGTCTTATCTACAACGACCACAAAAGACTAACATTTTTTATTGATGTTAAAGGAGCCAATTACAGAGGATGAAGAACTAGGGTATGTAAACTTATGATCACAGTCATTTGGATAGTTTCTGTTGTTAGCATTATTTTAAAAAAAAAAAGAAAAAAGAAAAATCACCAAATGTATTCACCAAACCACTAGCCACGAATGACAACATTTTTTTATTATCTTTCATAATATCTGAAAAATGGCCGAAGAATCATAAATTCTGGTGGGGTATTTAAACTTATGAGCACAACTGTATCTGCATCTGATCACCTGAGGACTGGGTATGTTACCCCAGAGGATACTTGCAAGGGAGTGTTGACAAAAATGTTCTTTATAGCCACATGTATTAGTTCAGAAAGTCATGCTAATCTTAGTAAATGTACAATAACTATTAACTTGGCTGTCAACCTGAATCAAACCCTCTTAACGCTACATGTTCCATTGCAGGGTACAAAAAAAAACAGTATTCTTAACATAACAGATATTTTAAATGTGGAGAAAAGGGTTACATTAACTTAAATGTAGGAATAAACTAATAAATGTAGGAATAAACTGTTAAGCATATTGCAGACTAATATTTGGCTTATAAATGTACCAATTGCAACTTCACAACATGAATGCATCAAATTCATTATTTATTTTAGCTTAGCATAGCAGGTGAAAGCTAACATAAATAATATGAGTACTTCAGTTATTATTTAGAGATATGGCTAACATTTCATTACACATTAATATACTTTTAAATGAAAGTGAACATATGCGTAAATAATGGAAGAACATAAATATTTCAGTGCTTATTCATACATTTAGGCAGACATTTTATTTTTTATTCTAGCTTCTGGTTCTAAAAGCAAACTTAAATAAGTAATATCAGTGCTAGAGTTTCAGCTGATTAATTTAGTGATTTATTTTAGGATTTATTTTAGTGTATTATTGTCAGGATAACATAAAACAAATGATAGTATTTCAGTATTTCAGCTGGAGTAATTGTTAGCTTCCAAAGAGGTTTAAGATAACATAAATAACATTCACCAGTATGTTTACACTCAAATTCTTGATTTATACATTTAGTAAACTATTTAATTATTATTTATGATAGCTTTCCATTCTAAGACTAAACTAATAAAATAATTATTATATATCTCTATGGACAGTTGTTTGTTCATACATTTACATAATAATTATAATTATAATTTCAGGTGTAATACAACATAAATAATCATAATACACCAAATATTTCAGCTTTCCAACTATTTTACTATTTAACTCTATACATCAAAATGTAAGCCAACATACATGTCTACATTTTTAAACTGAAAGTTCATACAATGCTAATAATTTATTGAAAAATAGTAATAATATACAGTTAATGTTGAAAAACAGTGTAGAAGAATTAGCAAATTAGTAAAAGTTACCTGACCTTATCTGACTTTGCTCTTGGAGGGAATCAACCTTAATAAGACTGGGAATAACTGTACTAATACATCTTACAAAGCTTTCTGTCTGTTTTTTATACTATGCAGATCTCTGTTGCAGCTGGAATTAAAGTCAGTGATGAAAGTATGACAAAAGACTTAAAGAGCGAAGGGCAGTTGCAGTAGTGGGAGTGGTTTTTCATCATTTTTTTACAAACTCATATCAGAAAAAAAGAGGAAAAAAGGGTAGAATATCCAACTCGTCCTTTGAGAAACCTTCATTCCATTGTCTCACACATTTAAGGCTTTCTTCTCAAAGAACCTTTTCTTGGATAAAATTACAGATACCTGCTGATATCAGCTGTTTTACATCACAACTTAATATGTTTTTACTTTGTTTCTTGTCCTAGATTTGCCTTCACCCCAACTTGCTTTAGAAGATGTCACAGACAGGAATGACTGCACATTTACAGATTAAATAAATTATTATGGACAAAACATAAAATATATGTTATCCATATTGTGTGCAATGAAAAATAAGACAATAAAATACTGCTTTCAATGTATTTCAAACTTATATGAAACTTTACTGTACAAGAAAAATCAACAAAACTCCAGTCATGCTACTCTCAGCAAATTTTGTTTTTAGTAGTCCTTAAGGATTTCCAGAATGCCTGAAGCCTTTTCTCTCTCTGCAGGTCAAACAGGGGATATGTGGATTCATTGCATGTATATCAGTAACAACAACTGCCGGTATCGGTTTCTAACGGGCTCAGCCTCTGGACAGGCCCAGCTTCACATTAGCACCAGAGCAGGTATGATGTCAACACACACACACACACACATACACACACACACACACATGTCCCTGCACAGACACACAAACAGTCACACATGTGCCTCCATTCCAGGTCACTTCCGTTGCTACCATTGCTGCACTACTGCACCCTGGTGTATTTGAGTCAGCAAGCCTGCTGTCAGTGTTACAGCTGTATTTTACATTTCCCCTCAGTTCCCAGCTCACTTAGTTGATTTCTGTACACACACACACTCATGCATATGCACATTTTGAAACACGCTCATATACACACACCCAGGGTTACACACACACACACACACATGTATGAACATCCAAGTGTTACAGTTCGTTCCCTGCCTTCCCAATTTTTGGAACAGCACTGTTCATTGTGTGTCCCCCTCCATCTCCCCCTACCCTTCTTTACCCCCCTCCACCCAACGGGACAGTCTCTTCCTGCTCACGCCTACTCCTCCCGGGTGCAGCAGGAGCCAGGTCTCCATGGTAACCCTATTACAAAATGTCAGAGCACTCTTTGGGCTCTTTGTGTGGAGCAATGAGCCCGTCATCCACACATGCTCCCCAGCAGACACACAGTCAGCGAACGGTTCTGTCCAGCACCACTGGCACAGCTGCCACTGACCAGGCCACTCACATGGGCCTGTGTGTGTGTGTGTGTGTGTGTGTGTGTGTGTGTGTGTGTGTGTGTGTGTGTGTGTGTGTAAACAGTTCATAAGAAAGTACTTTGCTTTACTTGTATATTTGTATTTTATGTAACTTTACACTTGTAGTCCACTTACACTTATAAGACCACGTTTCCAAAAATGTGCCCAATGCAGAAATATCTTCCATGTGTAACACCTCCAGACACCTCCTAATCTTATTTTGAACTTCGTTCTAAAAATACAGTCCTTTTTAGGAGACATTCTGGTCTCATTCATTGAATTTGGACTCTCTAAGAACTTAAAATGGTTCATTAAAAATGTTCTCCACTAATAAGATTTGAGGACATTGATTAACATGTAGCTTGCCTATCAAGTAAGTTTATTGAATAAAACATTTCAATCTCTTGTCCAAATATGGCTACATATAGCTCCAAAGAACCAAGATGGCAACAGTCAAATGTCCTAAACCACCTTTATCTTTGTTTTTTTTCGGCAGGGTTGAAATGAGCACACATATTTACTGTTTATTCTCTTTTCTTTATGGATTCAGGAAATATGTGCACAGCTTTAAAAAATGCACAATAACTGAACTAAATGGGTTTTTCAGGTTAAAGTAACTGTTCATTGTGACCCCTGACCCCATGACAAGAAGCAGCACAAACAACTACCAACATCTGACATGTGTTGAATGAAACTTGACATATAAGGTCAGAAAATGAACACAATAAATCTCAGATTGTCTGAATAAAAGGGTGAAAGCCATGTTAAATACAAAATGCAAAGGGAGGCCACATTACATCCAACCTCTTTGGTTTAAATAAACTGTTTTTTCACTCACTCTCTCTTATCACATTGGTGTTGTATATATATATTTATATATTTATATATACACAAGGGTGACCCATACATGGGAGACATAATACATTCCATACATATATGGTTCTAACATGTATTTATGTATATTTCAGATAACCCAAAGAATGCATTTAAATAATGGGAAACACATTGAAATGGCAGTCTAATAGAGCACATTATATATAATAAAAAAATTGTTTATGTCAAGAAACATTTATTTGAACTATATATAGAGACTTATGGGACACCCTATATATATTATATTCCATACAGATATTTTACCCTCCTGAGACCCTGAGTCCTTTTTTGGGAACAAGATTTTCCTCGCTTTATTGAAGAAAAAAAAAGTTGTCTACTACAAAGGACATTCCATAAAAACTTTTAAAAATGCATCTGAAAAAACTGCTGCATTGCACTGTTTCCAAAAAAGACAGTTATTTAACATAAAAAAGTCAGAACTTTTACTTTCCTGGGTCTCAAGAGGATGAAGTCGACTATATCAACTGTATGTGATGTAATTAAAATGCTCCATATTCCACTGCATACTGTGTATTACTTTATTTAAAACCCTGTAATGATTTCCAGTTTCTAGCATAAAAATGTCCTAAAATAATCCTTATCTACTTTTACTGAAGACTATGTCCTAGTTACTGTTCACCCCGCCTGCTCTTTTCCGTTTATACTGACACATGTTTTTCAGTGTCTGTGCGTCAGACATTGACAGTAAAGACACTTTTGAAAAATGAGGATGTAGACGTCACATGTGTGTAAGAGAAGAACCCATGCACCTACAGCTGCATGCTTCCCAATGGCAGATTTTTGTCAGTGTTTGAGGATGTTTTAGTTCCAGTTTTCAACTTGTGTGTATGTTTTCATGTGTCCCCAGAGTGTGCCAGCACAGGGCGAGTGGTGGGATATTTCCTGAGTGTGTGTGCACTGACAGTACTGTGTGGTCTTGTGGTGGTGGCGGTATCCAGACTCCTGGTACAGAAGAGGCGCTGGTCACCAGGAGCCCCGACTGACGACACTGACTATCACTGCAATGTCAAGGTTAGCTCTTAAAGGTCATCATGGCAGTTTTATTTTCTGATTTATTCAAGACTAAAATGAACCAACAAGACGACAGGGTTTAATAAAGGTTGAAATGCCTCCAGTCCAGTGGTGGCGACAGATGGAGTATATCTACTTATTTTTCAGTCAGCATTGGGTATACCCACTTTTAAATCCCCCTGATGTGTATGGAGGACCAACCCTGCCATACTGAAAAATAAATACAGATATATAATAAAAATGGTTTGACAAATTGATTATTATAGAATTTATTTCTTTATTTTGTCATTATTAATATATTTGATACTTTCATTTTTATTCATGTTGTTTCCTATTTACATTACCTCTATATATTTTCTTATTTCTTTCTATATTTTATTTCTTCATCTGACATTTTCATAATTTTATAAGAGTGAACAAATACTACTGATGGCTTTTTGGGTAAACTAAACAAAGTTGCCTTATATGTTTTCCTGGACTACATTAGCTAAAAATTAAAGAGTATGCCCACTTCTCCAGGGGCCACTTCACCACTGTTCTGGTCCTATCAGAAGCAGTGAGGGATAATTTTTTGCACTTTATCATCATTTTACAAATTGCCATTCTATTAAAATAATGGTCTATGTATTTTTTTTTCAAGTTTTTTGGAAAACAGAACATTTTTTTACTCTAACCTTAAGTCACCAAAGGCCATTGTATTAAAGGGCATAAAGAGGATTATCTTTTTAGCTCCAGATTTAAGTGATTTTACCAGAGATGTCCAGTGTTATCAAGAGATGATTCAAGCCAAAAAATAATTTTCGTCAATAAATGACTCAGGCCATTATTTTAATTGAGTGTGTAAATGTGTTCTGCCTGCTAGAACCAGGAGGTGGACATTATTGTCTTCTGTTTGAGGTACGCTACATCTGTATTTCATATTTCCTCTCAACTCCCAGCTCACCATCTGAAGCGTCCAGATTTTAACTCTGTAGTGATGTACAGCACCACTGAGAAGGAAAAGATGCCGATTTCAACATTGAGAGGCCTTTTCAAGCGATATATTTACAAAAAAACATTTGTGGCTCATTTATTGTTTGACACCGCCGCTGCAGAATCCTCCTCTGGATTATTTTGCAGAAGATAAAGTGTGTGAATTCATCTTACATTTTAATGATTTGATGGAGAGTAATTCCCATGTGACACTGTAGATGTAACGTATACTATCCTTTAAATGTTTTGTATTATCTGTGCATTCTTCCTCTACTATTGCATAATTTAACAAATGGTCACTCTCTGCCGCTGAGGTTTAATATTTATGAAATCCAGCCATCCGTTGGAAACTCTGACAGATATGAATGATTAAAGGGCAAAAAACCCAGCTAAAGTTACACTCTGGATCTTTCAGCGTCATGGCTGTGTTAAAGTCGACTCCTGGAATGCATTATAGCTTCATCAGATCTATATTTTTTTTTAAATATAAAACTATGCAAGAGTGTACATCTTGTCACTTAAAGTATCTTTCTGTCACCTTGTCAGGACCTTTCATACATCCCTACAACCAACGAGAAGACAGTTACCTACAGGAGGGACAGACCACCTGATCACCCTGTGGAAATGCACATCCAGCTTCCCAAGATGCCCCTTGGTGACCCCTGGCACTGCTAGGCATCCATGAAGGTCAAGAGGAACCATATAGAGACATGTTGAAGACGGACGAATGAGTTTTCTTTACGTCGTATCAACCAGCTCCATATGGAGATGAACTAAACTCTGAAACTTCTGAGGAGTCACTGAGCTGAAGGACGACCAAACGCTCATAAACTATGTGACTAAAATGGTCAGTATCTTAAAAACTGAGACAAACAGCACAAATACCCCCACCTCTTCTTCTTCTGTAGCAGCAGGTCATCTTCTACTACAGAGCAGCAGGGGATCATTCCTCGCTTTTTAGCCATGCAGCAATTACTGCTCTAATTTATGATTCAGTGTGTGTGTGTGTGTGTGTGTGTGTGTGTGTGTGTGGATTGAGGTTGTATTCTGTGCTCTGTTAGGGCATTCTATTTATAATTTTATAGTGACAACACTACATGTTTTAGATTTATGTTATGGTGAAATGCTCCAATGCTTCCATTATAAAATGTTTCAGTCTTAGTCTGCCCCCCTGTGGCCATTCTGAGGTATGACATTTTATCCCCTATTAATACTTTTGACATTTCTGACCTCAAATGTATGGTACTTCTTTTGGGATTTTAACCCATAAAGACCCAATAATACAATTATGGCAGTTCCAGTTTTTTTCCTCCGATATTTAACTTTTCTTAAGTCGTTTGTCACCATTTACTTTGATATTACCCTCTGTATTTTGCAGTTTTCAAGTGAAAATCTGCTATTTTTCCGATATTTATTTTACTGATCACATGGATGTTGCTAAAAGTGCAGGTTAAATTTGAGGGTTATTATATCAGAAACAGAGAAACCTGAAAAATAATTCATTTTTTTCTGTAAAATATCATCAACTGAACATTAATCAAGTGTGTCCATCCACTGTCATTGATCCATAACTCCATGGGTTTTATTGGTGAATCAGTGTTGTAGAAGATGACAGTGTTTCCATGGTAACTACAGAGCGTCTGAACACATAGATCATATCTGATCACCATGAAAAGATGGCAAACTGTGCATTGTGCCAATTATTTTAATGTATTAATAGGTTTAGTGGTTCAGAAGTTATTCAACATTTTAAAACAGTAGATGCTTTTTTGTCGCCAGTGGATGTTTGGGTCTTTATGGGTTAATAATGATGACAAATAATTGGCATCCCTCATACTGTCACCTTGATCATATTTTCCAGTGAATTGTGGGGATCTTAGAGTATTTCTTTTTATTGTTATTATTATTATTATTATTGTACTGTGTTACTTGTTAACCAATCAATTTAGTGATATTTTTTGTTTATTTTCTGCCATTTTAATGATAATATGATTTTGCAATGTTTATAATCTCTTTAGATTTGCACTTGAACTATTGTTTTTGCATTATACTACTGAAAACTGTGGGGGTCTTGTTATGGCAGGGCAGGAGAGGTGTTCAAGTGGGTTAGGGAAAACTCGTTTGCATTATTTTGGGCATTAGGAGACATCCATGCATTATGTTTTCAAAGCTTCTGAAGCTCATGTAAACAAATCCACGACACTGGAATGACAATGGACTGAAAAATAATTTATGAAATGCCTACATATTGACAGTTTATAGCAGCCAAGTCATCAAAAGCCAAACATCTCTATATTACAGGCAGAATGTCTGTACACATCATCACTGGACGTAGAGGTTTAGACTCATAGATCAACTCCTGGGCAAAAAGGTTGGAGTCAGCTCTAAAGGTACTGAGAATAGAGGTGGAAAACGTTCCTCTCACCCCTCATGCACTAGATCCTCTAGATCCAGAATGCCAGTTCCATGGCATCTTGTGAGATTTTTGCTTGCCCAGTTTTACATCTTCTTCAGTTCGTATTTAATTTAATGTTGTTTACAGCAATAGCTGCTTTACTTTGAGTCAGGAACACTAATTATTATTTATTATCATTTTTTTCTTATTATTTTATACATTCGTTATCAAGAAAAATGGTCAGACTTTTGGCTACTTGAGTTGCAGGTAGTAAGTACTGTTACTGTAACTGTTTCTGACAGTTTGCATTTAAATCCATGATATTAATTCAGCAATAAGTTAATAATCATCTCATTTGATTGGGCACCATGCTCGGAATAACAACAGCACTTTTCTGTGTAGTTTTACTCTCAACTAATGTGACTCATTGTGTAGCAAAAATGTTTCCATCACAATAAAAACATGCAAGATTTTTTGTAATTTGTAGAGTTCTGCAGTTTTTCTGTTTTAAACCTGCTTTCATTTGTATGCCATTCTAAAATGATAAAGTATCTGAGTATAGTGAAACAGTCCACCAAGTTTCTGAACTTCAGGAACCAAGTGGTACTGTATCTGCCACAGGTTGACTTATAATAAAATGAACACTAGGTGGAGATAGACACCAGCAGACCTGCAGACTGCCACTGTCAGTGGGCCTCTTTACATACATACTGTTTTATTATAATTATAGTTCTGGAGTCATCAGAATGTTCAAGTGATCATGTAAGCAGCATAATCAGACATGCTTTATCAAATAATGGAAGTTGTCTGATTATGACAAATCACATTTGGATTTCTTCCTAATTTTCCAATGTGTTATACATGTCGATTTGATTTATTTAATTTTTAGAAAAGAAAAGGAAAAGAAAAGAAAAGTCTACAAAAGTTTACTCCCAGTTGTTATATTTTGTGGCCATGTAAGTGAACCTATTTCTAGACAGCCTTTTACCTCTGTATTAAACAAAGAATAAAAAATCTAAAGGCACTTCCAAGTCTTAAACCAACATCCAAACATTTTCATAGTTAACCTCAGCCAGAAACTGAGGTTGTAGTAAAAGCTTTATTAAAACTCACTATTGACATAACAGCTGAACCAAAAATGTAAAGAAGAAAGAAATGCCCTGAATTAACAAATTCAGAAACTCTATATATGAGACTTAACCTGAAACTGGCTAATGTGAGGTCTCCTTTAGATGTTATGTGGCTACCACACACTGTTTGAATTATTTAGTTCCTTTACATGATCAATGCTGATGCCAATTATACACCTGAAACAAAGATAAAGTTAACAAATAACCCCAGAATGATAGACATGAATAATATTGAATGAATAAATAAAGATATTTTAACCACAAGAAGGGAATTGACGACAAACTTAATACAATGTCTAAAAAATTTCAGGAAATAACCCAGTCTGTAGTTTAGTCCTCAGTGAACTTTAGTAGGATTTACAAAGTCTTCAACTTACACAAGTTTGTTCATAAAGTAAAAATTTATTCATAAAGAAGGGAGTAACAGATGAGGTAAGGACACAGTGTTCATCATAAAGTGCCATTTCAGTTTGATGAAAACAGTCCACAGGCTGATACAGTGTCATCAAATGCCCAATCATTTCTGAGCCCATCTTTAACTTTTTTATTTTATTATTATTATTTGTATTACTATTATTATTGTTATTCCACGGCACCCTTGTCCCCGGTGCTCTGTCCAGCCTCGCGCCCACTGGGCCCGGGGGACTGTGTGGGGCTGCTGTTGTCCGTGTCACTGCCACCTTTGCCCAGACCCGGGTCCCCGCCGTCCTCTGCGCTGTGCGTCCTCACGTGTTTACTCAGGTGGTCAGAGCGCATGAACCGTTTGTGACAAACTGAGCATTCAAAGCGCTTCTCCCCGGTGTGCGTGCGCAAATGCCGCTGCAGTTCGTCGGAGCGCGTGAAGCGCTTCCCACAGAACAGCCAGTTGCAGACAAACGGCCTCTCCCCGGTGTGCCACCGCAGGTGGGCCTTAAGGTGAGAGGTCTTACCGTAAACTTTACCACACCCCGGGATGTGGCAGCTGTGCAGACCCCTCCGCCGAGGACTCGTGCCCCCTTGACCCAAACTGTCCGCCTCCTGACAGTTTGGGCAGTCGCACGTGGCTCTGCCGGTGTAGCGCCTGGAGGAGGAGGAGGAGCGCACAGAGGAGGGCAGAGACACGACAGGAGTGGGCAGAGAAGGAGAACCGGAGGAGCTGGACTCCGTGAAGGGCGCCGGGCCAGCTGACCTGAAGCCGTCGAACAGGTGCTGTGTGGCTGGGAGCAGGTGCTGGGAAGGTCCCGCGCTGAAGGCGGAGTGGCTGTGGGGCAGCGAGCTGTAGTCGGTGGTGTAGCCGCCCAGAGGAGGAGGAGGGAGGCCAGCTGTGTTCTGTGTGTCCACCCAACTGGAGCCCACGTCCCACCAAGCAGAGGAGCCGGTACCCACCTCCCCCACAGGCTTGAACCATGGCTCATAGGGATGCGCGTGCATTCTTTGGTAAATCCCTCCTATTCCGTCCACAGAGGAGGGGAATTTGGCAAGAAACACGGACCGCTGCGCGTGCGCGCTGTCGGGAACATTGTTATCTGCCGGTAAAGCGGTCTGGTACATTGAAAAGTCATTTCCAAAAGCTGTGTTGGTGGTGGTCACCGAAAATGCGCTGGAGGTCTCCACCAGTCCTGTGCCGTTATTCCTGGCTGTCCCAGAGGTTACCCCCAGAGAGGCCAGGCTCCCCAGGCCCCCTGCGCACGGGCCGCTCAGCTTCCATGGCTGAAAACCTTTGATGAGTCCGGGGGCTCCGTCGGAAAGTGCAGGGGAGCATGAGGGGCTGGGCTCACCGATTCTGCTGCAGGTGGCGGCCAGCATGGCCAGAGGAGTACTGCCGAGCCGGGGTTCCTCCTGTGGGAACACACACATGAGGGCTCTCATTCTAAGTCCACATCACGGATAGACACGGTGTGCGTAAATACGCACGAATGATGGATAGGCTGGATAAAAAGCCCAGTTAATTAAATCCACAGGCCTTGTCTAAATTTTACGTTTGAGGTTAGATATTAGGTGTGACACAAATTAATTCGTTTTACACTAAATCCATCATAGAAAACTTAAAGAAAGATTAGATGAATAATCCTGAAAATCATTGGGCGCAGCAGCTTCAGATGAAACTACCCCAAACACACCTGTAAGAAATTGCGATGTTTCAAAAGAAAACTTACCCCAAACAGTGTTGCAGCCATTATCTGCGCTGCGGTGTTTTCCGCTGAGCCGTGTGCGTGGGTCTGTTCCGTAGCTGCGTGTGTGTTCGCTGTTCCGTGGGTCTGCTGCTGTGTGTTCTTGTTCGGCCGCTTTTAGTCGGAGTTTGTGAGTGGCTTTGAAGTGCCGCGGAGGGCCTGACGACCAATCAGAGAGCAGCTCGAGCTGCATCCACACAGCAGCGCTCGAGGTCGTCGTAAATTATCAGGTGACGTCTCAGGGGCCGCGCGCTCCTCATCTGCAACAGGTAAGACAGTAAATCCGCACGAATCATCATAACAACTAATGAATCAGTGGAAGTAAGTGGATGTGCTGGTCACCAGCCCTGGAGCTGATGTGAATCACAATCCAAACATCTGGCCTTTCACCCACTTTACAGACTTAACAGTAAAGTTACACAAAACTTAACCAAAACTTCCTCTGATTATTATTATTATTATTATTATTATTATTATTATTATTATTATTATTATTATTATTATTATTATTATTATTATTATTATTATTATTATTATTATTATTATTATCTCATGACAGAATAAATAGAACAATTACAGTTTGGTCATGTTTGTTTTCTAAATAAACAATAAATCCTTGTTCGTTCATACAGAGATTAAGTCTGTTTTATTAATGTAGAATCATTAAAGTAAAACAAAGTTATGGAAAGTATGAGTGACTGTAGAAGGATGATGTTATGATGTGTATCATGAATGTGCTTTCCTTGTAGCCACTGTCAAAAATATCTTGTCATTTAATTTCATTTGACATAGTTCCTGAAGATCTTTTAATAAAGACACATGACCCACCCTGCCTTTTTTCAACTCTGAGAAATGTCCTCATTTATCTCATTACTGGCGTTTCCCTCTGTATTCCTTTATTCTTAGAGAACTGGTGGGGAAAAAAATAGAAAACAAATGATATAATTTAGTATACCAAGCTGAAAAAATGTGGTGTGATTAAGAGTAATGGTCAAATGCAGTATATGTAAAATTAGCAGTGGTGTGTATAATCAGTAACCTGTGTTGCCCAACGTGTTAGATAATAATGTTGTCTAATTTTTTTGTTAGAAAATGAGATATATTTTAAGATGCTTTTCCATCCCTTAAGTGGATATTTCTGTGAAATGGTGCATAAACCTTGCAAAGACGCTCCAGGGGTTCCAGAGAAGAAATTACTTTGTAGTCGTTTACAAATATGCATAAATATGCACAGTTTCAGCAATGTTTGAAAAATCCCAACCTAAAATCAGCGTGACGTGTGTTTCAGTCAAATGAGCTTCAAAGTATAAAGGGAAACACTTTATTATCTCCCAACATTTAATGAAAATGTGTGTGGAAGTGAAACGACGGACGTGCTTTGGTGTCACTTTTAGACTGATGTTGTTTTTACTGATGTGAAGAGCTGAGGCTGATGAATGAGAGGCCGGACCAGTCCATCCCATCTCGTCCCTGGGGCGTATCCAGTCAGCCCTGGGGGAGGGAGAGGAGGACTAACACCACTACCTCTGCAATTTCATCTCATTTAACACCAAACAAATGCTGGCTTTCATTAAAACACCCCTTCCTGAGCTTTTGCCTCAACTTTACAACCCCTGAAAACAGACGACTGGACTGTACACTATACAAGCAACAACTTTTATAAGCTGATAACCTTCTGTTCTATTGTGACGACCCACACCCTAAAATAGCTCCGAACAATCCTCATGCTCTTAATATATGAGCATCTGCAGCACAGGGGGAGCATTTAATTTGAAATTCAGATTTAATAAAACAGCAGGATGTAATCCATTTCTTTCATTTATTTGGTATTAACTGCTTCCCTGCCCTTTCCTCGTCCCTCCTGCTCTATAACCAGTCAGCTGGACACACATATGGGAAAAAAAGTTAATCAAGCTCTTCATTTGCTCAAACCACCAGACACACAAACCCAATGATGATTGAAAGCACTTAATATGAATATTGATAGCGTTCTTCATCAGGCTCTACACTGCAGACAGTTTTACATTTTTAGCGATATGGTCCTATTTTTACAGTGTATTCAGCTGCTGAAACATTATGAGTGGAGCTAATGTCTGGAATTAAGATGAAGCAAGTGTTTTTTATATATTAGGACCAGTATTTCCATAATTAAAAACATGTTTTTACAGTACGTCTCTTCATAGATGTACATGAGTGTATAGCGTTTATTTGTGCCTTCACAGGTGCATTACTAATCTAGATCAGGGGTCTCAAATTAACTTTTTTCAGGGGTCAGATTCAGCCTGATTTGATCTCCAATGGGCCAGACCAGTAAAATGAAAACGTAATAACCTATAAACAATGACAACTCCAAATGTTTGTCATTGTTTTAGTGCAAAGATCCCCCATTAAATTATGAAAATATGTCTAGAAATGCAAAAAGAAGTTAAATTTCATGAGGAAAATAAGGGCGATTTTCACAATATTCTGCCTCAATTTATCATTTGCCCATGTGTATTATGGATCACTTCTACAAAGACACTAAATCAGTGGTTCTTAACCTTGTTGGAGGTACTGAACAACACCACTTTCATTTGCACATTCATCAAACCCTTCTTTATTGAAAACTAACATTTGATTGATTTATTTTCAAATTTGAGACATAGGTATGTATTTTACTGGTGCAGAAAATGAAACGTACATTAACATCACTGTGTTCAAAGAACAAAACCAATACAATGCACAAACTGCATGAATTACATACCTTACTTATTATTTCTAGTATTTATCATTCATTTTCTGAACCCACTTTATCCTCCCTAGGGTCACAAAAATAAAATCTGATTTTATTTTATTTTTTTCAAATTCATTGGCGCACAAGTCTTCCTTTAGTTTTGCTGGTACTAGACTAGAATTGCTTAACTTGACATTGCAAATCATGCAGATAGGACGCTGACTCTCATCATGTTCTACATGTGAATCCATATTGTACATAGTCATCCAACAATTTTCTTTTTTTGCTCAACATAGTATGGATTAAAATATTAAATAAATCACACAGTGTACCATCACAGTAGTCATAAGGCGAATACTGAGCACACCAAATTCCCTGCAGCACAGATTGGCCAAGAAATGTAACATGATCATCTGTAGCCAGTGGTGACCAAGGGGGCGTGGCCTCATGAATCATATGAGTCAGGTGTGTGTCTTGACCTCCACCAAACCCCTGAGACTGACTCACTGAACCCCTAGGGTTCAATCAAACCCAGGTTAAGAACCACTGCACTAAACACTCAGTAAGAGAAGCAGAAAATGGTTACAATTTTGTGTAATTTTCTTTAGACATTTCAGGTTGTTCACATTGTATTGATACAGGATAGTTTGTAAATGTAAATATTTTCATAATGTAATATTTTTAGCAGTAAAACAGTGGCAAAATTTGAAGTTGTTATTTATTGGCAAAGAACAAAACTGAGAAGAAAATATGGAGTCATTTAATAGATTATTATGCTCTTCATCCCACGGGCCGCATTAGAACTGTTGGCGAGCCGCATTTGGCCATCGGGCCACTTGTTTGAAACCCCTGCTCAAGGGGGATGTTGGGACTTTCAGGGGTAGATTCCTGGTGGTAAATTACAAAATGTCTTCTCCATTATAGATGTGTTTGGGAGTGTCTGCCCACACTAATGCACACCTCCCAGTGGACCTGACAAAATCACAGGCTCCCACGCCAGCCTGTGTTTTCCTCCACAGCCCGAGGCCTGGCTGAACACACAGGTGGAGTTTACAGTAGGCCGTCTATCCTTTAACCTGATCACCACCCAAACAGCTGTCCCTCCTTTAGAAGCTTTCTTTTCCCACACTGAAAGTGTGTGTGCTATGTGTGTGTGCGTGTTGTTTAAAGGCCCCCAATGAAACCCTGTCTGAGCCCCAACCTGTTCCCTCAGCGATGATAATGACCACATTATCACGCACCATCGGACGTCAACAAAAAAAGATTGTCGTGTGCTTTCTAATCGATTTGTGGGCACTGAAACAGAAAAAACAGAGAGAAAAGGGTGAAATAAAGATCTGGCACTTCTCGGGGAGAGGGATGGGTGGAGTATTTAACTTCTCCTTGGTGTTTTCCTCATCTCCTCTTTTGTGAGTGGAGTACGGTCACAGTGATCCACAGGCCAGGGCAGCCATCTTGCAGAGCTGCCCTGCTGGGGCAATTAGTGCCAAAATCACAGAGTCAAAAGCCGAGCTACTAAACGTGACACAAAAATATTCATTACAACCACGGAGTTGGACAATTAATCTGTGTAAAGTTAAGATCTGTGTGCAAATCTGTGGAAAAAAGATACAGATACTTATAAATATATTCAGAAGCTTTTTTAACCCTTTGATGGATATACTGGTCACAGCTGTTCTCTTGTGTATTCATGGATATTGTGGGATTATGTATCATCATTTAAATCCCATACATATATATATATATATATATATATATATATATATATATATATATATATATATATATATATATATATATATATATATATATATATATATATATATATATATATATCCAGATGCCAAAGACATTTCGTTGCCAGAATTGCTTGTTGTTATTAGACTGTAATTAACAGTCTCTTCTTAAACAAAAACTGCATTAAAAATCTTTTAGTTCATAGTGTTCTGATACATGTTTCTTTTCTTCAAAGGTTAAACACATGTTGTTCAGCTGAGTGGACATTTTTGTAACTCCATAAAAAAATAGATAAATTTAAAAAGATTTCAATCACATTACTTTTTTGTGCCTAAAGAGGAATAAAAACACAAAAACATCTTTACTAAGGTTCTCATAATTCATGTATCAAAGGGTTAATGCCATCGCTCACACTGCCTCACCATCACAGCACTGTTACCATTACTATTACTTATTATAATTATTACTATTATTATTGTTATGATAATTATGAAAAATTAATTACATTCTACTCAAAATATAAAAATAGAGGTAAAATCTACTCAACCAAAATGAGTGCCAAGTGTGACCATGGATTGTATCGGTGTGTTTTTACAGTGTACTTCTACAACGGCTGTTATATGTGTGTTGAACTTGTGCTGCCAGTGTTCCAACAAAACCAACTCAACTTGTTTTATGGGAGAGTCCAGGTGAGGAGGAGGATGCCAGGATGTGCCTGGAGCAGCTCCTCTCCTGACTTCCTGTAATTACAGCGTGCAGAGGACACGTCCGCTGTCTGTCAACACCAGGCTGATGGACGACTATGGGAGCAACGTGTTCAAGTTTTCACCCATGAAAACTACACGCTTTCAATTATTTACAACATATAAGTTTTCTTTATCCACATTTACAAAAAAAAGGATCAATCACAATATATATATATATATATATATATATATATATATATATATATATATATATATATATATATATATATATATATATATATATATAGTACACATTAGGGCATTAACGACTTCAGTTTTTTTCAAATCGACTTATTTGTTTATAAAGTCGAGTTGCGTGGACTGGGTCGTGATGACGTCATCATATTGTCAGCAGAGAAACAACAGACACACGCTAAAAAAACAAAACAAAAAACATGGACACGTATCTGTCCAGTAATGAGCAACTTGTATTAAAGTTCAGTGCAACGTAACAATGTCCACTGACACAAACAGCATTTAACTGCAACAAAACAAAGGCTAACGTTAGCAAAGAGTTTTCTGTTAAATGTAACTGAACATCAGTAGGTGAACATATGTCTGCATTTGGTCTGGACCCACGGCTCTAAAACTGGACTGTCCACACGTCTGTCACACGTCCTCACTTTTTATATTACGTGTAATAAGTTTAAGGCCAATAAGAGGAACACAACACTGTCCATAACATGTGTTTGGAGGAAAAAAGAGTGTGTTGTCTTAATGCAGCGCTACTTATCACACAGGTTAGCTAGCCAATGCTGCTCGTATCAGTCAGGTTAACAGATACCTTTTCAGATGGCCGCGCCGTTTTTTTAATTGAAAATGAAGTATTTCCACATGTGATGTGTGTTTTGTTAGCCCACCACAACTGTCTTACCTGCAGGTGTCTTGTTGAAAATGATGCAGTTATTCTTTCTAGCTTCTGAGGCTTTATTAACCTCCACTGCTGCAGAACTACAGAAAGTTGTTTCAACCAATTTTAACCCAATTCAACTCATGCCAAAAAGCCATTTGTATATTTCTTAAATGAAAAAAAAACACACATTTTAAAAAGCAGCTAAAAAAAATGCTCAAAAACCCTTAGAAAATTAATTTTAAATGTCTAAAAAAAAAAACTTTAAAAACCCTTTAAACACTCTTAAAACACTTTTTAAAAAACCTTATTTTTCACATATAATTTTTACCTCTCGCAGTTCACCAACACTTGAACTACTTCAATTTCCAAATAAAACTGGAAAAATCAGGGTGTTCTAGAACATTTGACTGGTTTTATGTACTGTGTGTGTGGCAGGATAAATATTTATTTATTTACTTATTTATTGCAAAACAGATGAACTTGAGCAGTTGATTGTATTATTTTAACTGCCTTCATTATTTTTGATGCTTCTATTGTTTCCTCACATGGTTTATATGGAAACTCTTTACTCAGGTTTCCTGCTATAATGACTTCACTTGCTCTACAGGTTAGTGATTTCATTGTTTTCTCTACGTAGATTTGTCAGGTACATTGGGGCCGACATTTCAACATGAGATTAACCCATATACTGGAGAAACAATATATACATTTTACCAAGTGTATTTTTCTTATTTCTAGTCCAAATATCTCATTACACTTAAAGTAAGACAGAATCACACACAGAGAAACCTTTTAGTGAAATACATTTTTTTCAAGAAATTTTACCAATTTTCATTTGTTCCATTGGCAGATTATTTTATTTTATTTATTTATTTTTGCTTAATTAATAAATTTTTTGCTCAATTCAAGCAAAAAATAAATAAATCTACCAGTGGAACAAGTGAAAGTAATTTCTTGAAATAAGGTTTTCTAAATCTATTGTCTAAAAATCAGTTTTTATATCCCACTGAAAACTTCCTCTTTCCTCTCTTTTCTTCCTTTATTTTAAGTGTGATGATATATTTTGACTACAGATCTGAAACATACACTTTTTCCAGTGTATGAAAACTGTTTACCCAGGGTTGCTGCTATAAATACTTTACTTGCTCTTCAGGTTTTATTGTTTAGTGACTTCATTGTTTTCTGTGGTTTTGTCAGGTATATTTGGGCCTATACTTCAATATGAGATTGACTTATATACTGTAAAATGAAATATTTTACAAAGTGTGTTTTTCTCATTCATCATCCAAATATCTCATCACACTTAAAATAAGACATAATCACCTAAAAACTAACTTTTCACTGAAATATAAGAACTGATGTTTAGACAATAGATCTGGAAATTCTTATTTAAAATTTCTTTTACCAAGATAATTTTCATTTTGTCCATTGGCAGATTTTTATTTAATTTTTTTTTTGCCTGAATTAAGCAAAAACTGACATAACCCAAAAACTGCCAAGAGAACAAATTTTTTAAAAAAATTGCTATTTTGACTGGAAATGAAAAAATACACTTGGTAAAATTTAGATTTGGACGGTGGACACCTCAATATATTCTGACATTAACCCATACACTGGAAAAAAAATCTAAACTTTACCAGGTGTATTTTTCTTATTTCTAGTCAAAATATTTTATCACACTTAAAATAAGACATAATCACCTAAACAGTAACTTTTTTGTGAGATATAAGAACAGATTTTTAGACAAAAAATATTGAAAATTTTATTTCAAGCAAATTTAACAAGATCATTTTAACTTGTTTCACTGGAAAATGTTTTCCCCTTAATTCAAGATTTTTCATTTAATTCAAGAAAAGATTTTGTGGAATATGATTCTCCAGATACATTTTATAAAAATTGGTTGTTATATCTCACTGAAAAGAAATCATCATAGAAATCCTTACCTTAGTGTGTTATTATTACAGGACAGAAGACTTTATTTTGTGAAAAGTTTCAAAATGTTTTATTGTCGTGTAAAATATCAAGGTCAATAAACTTCCCATATTTGGTTAATTTCACATAAATCTGAAAAAACTAAAGAAAAGAAATTCCAACTAGAAAGCAGACCTTCACTAAGGTAGACACCAAGGTAACACACACACACACACACACTTTTAGAACATTAGACCAACATAAGTGCTGATCTAGACCCTGTCCACATCCACATGACCCCTCTGAACATCATCACATCTACATTAGTACCATAATATAAGCCACTTTGCCTTAGGACATATGTGCAAAAGTTTACCAATATTTACTCAAAAACAAAGAAAAAAACCCACAAGTGCATAATGTCTTGTGTTAATGTATTTCAATTGAATCACAAATGTGATGATTTGTTCATTTATTATCATAAGATGACATGAGAAGTCATTCTATAAACACGATGACAGATGTAAATATGTTGCTTTACAGATATATTCAAGAATTAAATTTTTTTCTTGAACTAAGAAAAAAAATCTGCCAGTGGAACAAGTGAAAATTATCTTAGTAATATAGTTGTACCTCAACTTATGAAATTAATTTGTTCCAAACTGTAAGTGTTTTTGTACCATGAATTTTTCGTAAATAGTCACATTTAAAATGTAAAAATCCTGATTCATTCCAAGGCCCCCCAATACTACCCCATAAACCCTTTAAATATTATAAAAGTATACACATTTTGTATGAAATATGTGTTAAAAGCAAAAGAAAATTCAGATTTTATATTTAATTAATTGGTCTCAGTGGGGAAATGTATCTTCACTGACTGAACATTAAACATTAAACCACTAAAATAAATAAATCATTTACATACTATTGTGGTTGTTCACCTTCAACAATGTTTGTGACAGATGTTTGGTGAAATATCGATCCAAAGATAATTGCCATTGATGATTTTTCATAATCTTCCTAAAATACATACATCGTCAAAGTGGGCGATAGCGATAGAACTTTTTTCAGGATGTTTTTTTCCATGAATTTGGAAAGTTGATTAAATGTGTCCAGCATGTCTTTAATTGGTGCTGATGGAATAATGTCTGCCTCCTCCTCCTTCTTCTTTAATCATCTCCTGTTTCACTTCTATTGATAACGCAGCCCACTTCTTCTTTTCATTCGCACCATGAATCACTTTCTTTGGGTTCATGATGAATAACAAATAAGTACTGTAGTAAAGTTTCAATGAACACACAAACAGCAGTAACTCTGTCCTTTACACGTGTTAGAACTATGTGATGCATGAGGGTCAAAGGCTCACCAAAAGCATCATGGGTAGCTCCCTCGTAGCCAATGGGATGCTACATACAGTGTGTATTTATGTTTTGGGGGTTTTGTTTCCCTTTTCGTAAATTGAATTTTCTTTCATATTCAGACACAAAATATTGACGTAAAGGTTTTTTGGTACTTGGATTATTCGTTAGCTAGGTCTTTCCTAAGTTGAGGTATGACTGTATTTCTTGAAATAAGATTTTCAAGATTTATTGTGTAAAACAAAGTTATTTACATCTCACTGAAAAGTTACTCTTTAGGTGATTATGGCTGATTTACTATAAATGAGAACAAACACACTTGGTATGTGTAGGGTACTTTCAAAAACTAAAGTAAATCCTTCAGACGTTGAAGCTTTGTGGCTGACGTGCATTCCAGGATCCAAAGAAAAATTTTAAACTCAAACTTATAACAAAAAACGATGCTTTGAAGTGTCCACAAAAGTTCATTAAAGTCTCAGAAGTTTCCACAAAGACACAAAGACGCGGTCGGAAAAACCGTGAGGCTACTACCTCCCTCTTCCCGTGTTGCTCTTAAAAACCCACCGGCCCTTGCACCGTGTTTCCATAGTTACCAAAGTTCAACGTATCACTTCCTGTTCTTATTCTAAATGCATATATATATATATATATATATATATATATATATATATATAATATCAGTCAAGAACTTACAAATATGAAACATGCTATCACTATCAAATTAGAATATAAAATATGATTACCAAATGCATATAACATTAGAGAAAATTTCTAACTAAACATAAAATAGGCATCTGGCGCCTACAGTATGATTTAGTTTTTCTGCAGTGTAATACTAGTCAGATAGAATGAAAACACTTAAAAGGCCTCACCACAGTTTTCAGGAGAAGTGAAAACACGACTGAACCAAATTATACCATTACCTTTCTGCACACAAAAGTCTACAATTACATTTAGCATGTCTTCATTCCAACAGTGAAGAGAAGAAACTGCTCGACTACTTGTTTAAAACTGTACTCTGGAAAATACAAAATATTTTTGCTTGAATTAAGCAAAAAAAATTTGTGTCAATGGAACAAATGACAATCATCTTGGTACATTTATTCAAATAAGATTTTCTAAATATATTTTCTAAATGTAAGTTTTTATAGGTTACAGAAAAGTCCCTCTTTAGGTGATTATGTTTTAATTTAAGTGTGATGAGATATTTGGACTAGAAATGTGAAAAAAAAAATTAAAAATTTTCCAGTGTAATTTGGAGTTTTTTTCCCTTGTTGTCATGTGTTAAAAAATAATAAATAAAATAAAAATAAATAATAATATATTTTTTGGGCTTGAATTAACCCTTTAACCCCTTATGTGTCAGCGCTGACACATTCTGAATGGATGGTTTAGTTTAAAAAGGTAGAAAAATTCAGGATTTTTTTGTGTTATTTTACTAAGAAATGTGTTGATGGAACTGTTGTACAGGTGTACACTTCCACTCCCATGGACGGACAGGCTATAGATGAACATCCATTTATAAATGAAGGAGGGGGGGTCAGGTCCATCTACCAGACAGGCGAGGGAGGAGGTCTGGGGTCACAGGTCAGCACAGGACACAAGTGAGTCACCGCACATCCTGTCGTCCATGGCTCCTCACACGGACACTGCGGAGAGGGCTGCCACAGAGAGAGGGGGGGGGGGCCCAGGTGACTAGCAATGAACAGACTTGGTATTTAAGACAGGTTATAGAAATTACAAATACAGACACGAGAGAGAGAGAGAGAGAGAGAGAGAGAGAGAGAGAGAGAGAGAAGGAGAGAGAAAGAACTCAGTGCCTCTACTTCCCTCAGCATTCTTGATCCCAGTGCAGCTTAGACTGAACTGTGATTTCAGTCTGTTTTTAACTAACCTGACCATAGGCTTTATCAAACAGGAATGTTTTCAACCTAATTTTAAATGTAGAGACTGTGTCGACCTCTTTAATATTAAATGGAAGCTGGTTACATAAGACAGGAGCCTGGTAACTAAAGTTCCTACTATACTTTTAGAAACCCTGGGAACTTTCAATAAACCTGCATTCTGAGAATGAAGGGTAAAACTACTGGAACCAAATGACAACACTAGTCATTTATACCTTTTTTTAAACTTCATTTTGTTTGTGGTGTTTTGGTTTGTTTGTTGGGGGGGGGGTTGCAATGATGTTATTTGTTATTTTGTTTCTGTTGATGTTATTTTTTCTATCTTTTGTTTATTTATTTTATTATTTTTCCTCAATATCAGGGTCTTACTTGGTTCATGTTACATCTTATTTTGTTAGTTTAATATTATTTTTTGTTCATTTTACTGATCACTTTGGCAGTTTTTGTTCATTTTGTTGTTATTTTTTTGTTGTTTTATCTTATTTTATTTTTTACTGTCGAATTCCTTAAGTCTCAAGAGTTAAAGGGTTCAGCAAAAATAAATAAATCTGCCAATGGAATAAATGAAAATTATCTTTATAAAATTTCTTGAAATAAGATTTTTTCAGATCTATTGTCTCAGTCAAATCAGTTCTTATGTCTCACTATGTCTTATTTTAACTGTGATCAGATATTTGGACTAAAAATGTAAAAAAAACAAAAAACATTTGCTTTTTCCAGTGTCATTTGGACTTTCTTTCACTTGTTGTCATGTGTTTTTAAAAAATAATATTAGATTTTGTGCAAGCAATTAAACAATAAATCAATCAATCAATCAATGGAACAAGTGAAAATAATCTTTTCGAAATATATTGAAATAAGATTCAAATTTTTTGTTATTTTTTTTCTCCCCACTGTGATGATGATGATGTTCTGCTCCTGTCCTCCGTTAACATGCAGAGGTCATAAAGGGCATCTCCCATCAGCCTGTGCAACAGATTTGGAGAATCCAGGCTGAGGTAATTGCACTTCATTCACATTAATGTATACAACACATCTACATACATCATTACACATACTTTCATTCATGAGATAAGAAGGAAAGTGTCCGTCCTGGTCCACAGAAGAGGACACGTCGGTGGGTGAAGTACCTGCTGTTTGTGTTTGATCAACACCAGTTTGGGCTGAAGGTGAATTGAAATCTCCCTCTACGTGGCAGCATCTCTTTTCTCTGCATCTTCTCTCTCTCACACACACACACACACACACACACACACATATAGACAGAGTTAGGTTACAGCTGATGGATGCCTGCGGTTTGTTAAGTCATACATCACAGAGGTCATTTAACCTGCCAACACATCTGCTGTCTCTCCCTTCACAAAGAGGGGAAGAGGTGGAGGGAGAAGAAAGATTTATAAAGGAGAGAGAGAGAGAATTATGCAGGGTGAGAGAGAATGAGACTGTGATTAGTAAGTGGAGTGGATGAAAAGCTCTCATTCACACACACACACACACACACACACACACACACACAGACACACACACAGAGACACACGGTCGTCCTATAAAGTGGTATCTTTTTTTATTTATTTATTTTTAACAGGCATCTTGAGTGAAGCTGCTTGCGTTATGAGTTTCTCTGCTGCTCCATCAACTTTTGTCGCGTCTCTCTTAACTACTGACAATAAAGCTGCTGATTTACGCTGTTGCAGCCGTTCTGCACGCCAACATATTAATGAGATGCGTCTGAAGGAGGAGTCTGCATTGATTCCTTTAGAGGCAAAGTTGATGTTTGTGAGCAGGTTTTTATCTCATAGGCTTCAATGGAAGCATGTTAGAGTGTGTGTTTGTATTTCTATCTTTATGGGGACATTGATATGTTTACACAGTCACACCATGGGGACCTTTGACACTATGGGGACCAAAATTCAGGTCCCCACTAGGGTTAAATATAATTAAAGGTCCCCATTAGTAAAAGAGAAATGACGTGGCCCTATAAATACATGAATTTCTTTTTTTTTCAGAAGTCCCCATAAAGTATGAGGGAAACAGGTGTAAAGAGAAACATGTATTTTTTAAAGGTTTGAAGATGTGTTTACTTTAAAAACTAAAAAAGTATTTGCTTTTATGTATGTTTTTAAATATTTGTTTTATTTGTATTCATGTATTATTATTTTGAAGTAGAATTTTGTTTTTATTTATTTGAAATTATTGTTTTTGTATTTATTCATTCATTTGTATTTATTTATTGAATTAAAAAAATATATATTACTTTTGTATTTTTTCATTCATTTTTCCTTTTTTTTAAAATTACACTTAAAATTGTTAGAATAATTTTTATTTTAGTAAAAAAAGATAAAGTTTACACTCACTACCCAATGTCTACTTGATTACAAACTTGGTCCTCATGACACACGTAAATGTGTGTGTGTGTGTGTGTGTGTGTGTGTGTGTGTGTGTGTGTGTGTGTGTGTGTGTGTGTGTGTGTGCGTGTGTGTGTGTGTGCGTATGTGTGTGTGCGTGTGTGTGTGTGCGTGTGTGTGTGTGCGTGTGTGTGTGTGCGTGTGTGTGTGTGTATGTGTGTGTGTGTGTGTGTGTGTTGCCTGAACGTCATTTACAGTCATGCACTGACATGGTTCCATGATTCAGACAGTTGAAATACTTGTACTTTACTTCTACTCCTGTATATTTCAGAAGAACATGTACGACTGATTTGACAACATTTGTCCAGAATCTTTTTATTTCCCTGAACACCAACACCTGTACTGCAAAAATCTATCTTACCAATCATAGTTTTCTTATTTTTATTCCCAATATCTTATCACATTTATAATAACACAGAATCACCTAAAGTACAGGTGTCAAACATGTGGCCCAGGGGCCAAATCTGAGCCACCAAAGGCTCCAGTCTGGTCCTTTGGATGAATCTGTGAAATAAAAAAATTACAATAATATATTAATCCTTTTAGTTGAGGCTCCACATTCAGACTAATTCACTCATAAAATAACATTTAAATACTCAGTTATTTTTTTCTCTTTGTAAATGTAGTTACACTAAAACAAAATATATTTTGACCAAAAAAAATCTGTATAACTGGAACAAATATGTTAAGACAAGTCCACTTTTAATAATATTCTACCCATTTCTAAATGTTTTGTGTTTGTAAGCTATAATATACACATGTAAATGCTATAAATGTAAAAACTAAAGCTTAATAATGTTAAAATTACATGTTTTTTTCAGTTTGTTCATGTTATTCATGTTGTTTGAAAGGATGGTTTGTAGATGTAAACATTTTCATTATGTAATTTGACAATTTTTCCTCTAAAACATGAACAACAGTTTGGGGTTGATTATTGTTTATAGATTTTTATGCTTTTAATTTACTAGTCAGGGCCAATTCTGGTCAAATTTAGCGGAATGTGACCTCTGAACTAAAATGGAGTTTGACACCCCTGACCTAAATATTAACTTTTCAGTTGGATATAAGTACTTATTTTTAAACAATAGATCTAGAAAACCTTATTTTAAGAAATCTTACCAAGATCATTTTCACTTGTTCCATTTGCAGATTTTTTAAAATTAGTTTTTGCTTAACCCTCCGATGTCCGGCTCTGCTTTTTATGCACACTTTGTCCCTGATGATAAAAAAAACTTCTTATACATAATTTTATATATAAGATATATATATATATATATATATATATATATATATATATATATATATACGATATATATATATATATATATATATATATATATATACATATATATATATATATATATAGTATGACTGAGAAGAAACCAGTAGAGGAAACACATCTTTAGTAAGTGCAGAAAGTGTACTGTGTGTAAGTCTACTAATGACAGTATAGATATTCCAATGCACTGGTTTGTTTTTGTTTCAAGGCCTAAACAACCTCTGTCTAACTGAGAATGGGGACAACACTCCCCCTTCACCTGAACACACAAAACAGAGGGGTAGGGGTTAACTCACTTTAACCTTCCACTCAGTGTCCCCTAAATTTCTCAATAAAATACATTGAATGCTGTTCTTAAACTATTTTGATAACATACCATTGTTGTTTTCTTTTATTATAATTAAAAATGCGAGGATTAAAACTAGTATATTGGAGGTGAGTCCTGTTAAATGATGGATAAAATATTTCTTGATGTTGTGACATGTTTTGGACCACATTTGGACTACATATATGTTAGTTTGGATGTATTTGTTGGACTAATACCACATTTGTTGGAATATCGTTCCTCTGTGGAGAATTATGAGACATAAAAAGTAAGATACACAGTTTGTTGTTATTGTTTGAATAAATGAGTGATTGTACCCACTGTGGTTATTTCATCTAAAAGTGTCTTATATCAGCCCACACCTCAGAACATCCGTTGTTAAACTCCATTGAGTGTCAGCTATAATGTCAATGTGGCAGGTTCAGGTGGTTTTCTTACTTCCAGCCCATATGTGGGTCATTGGAAGTTTTTAAGGGGTGAATATGGATTGAGCCATAGATTTTTACAGTACAGTATCATGTAAGGTACAGGACAGAGGTGAGGATTGAAGGCATAAGGACACAGAAGGTGAGTAGTGGAGTCAGTCTCTGCTGCTCAAGGTTTTGTTTCTCTTATTTTAGGCTTTTGTTCTCCATGACTAAAGCTGCCGTAGTGCATCAGGAACGCCCAGTGAAAGCTCACATCTACAAACTTGCTTTCACTCTCTCTCCTTGATTAAATCCTGCTCTGACCGTGATCTCTGTTCTCCTCACCAATAACACTGTTCATCGCTCTCTGCCTATCCATAACACACACACATACACACACACACACACATACACACACATACACACACAGTCACATTCCTCTCAGACAAGGAGATTAATTTGCTGATGTTCATTTATCAACTTCTGCGTCTCCTCTCTGTTAAATGTGTGGTCAAACGTGTGCCTGTGTGTGTGTGGTGTGTGTGTGTGTGTGTTTGATTTGTCTCTTGATTGATGCTCAGAAGCCCAACAGCATAATCATACACTTCCAGACGTCATTTTTCACTTTCAATCCTGATGGATGGACTTGATGAATCTGATGGTTCCTACCTCAGCGTGGGGGGTCTAGGTCATCTTTGAGGAGTGTTTGTGTGTCTCTCTAGCCTGCGGTCCATCTGTCTGTCTGTCTGTGGTGATTGAGTAGACACCCCCCCACCCAACCCACAGGGGCTATTTCCGGGGTCTCTACCTACAGTATCTGTTTGAGGAAAACTGACCAAAAGTTTGCATTCAGGTGTCAGACCACAGCAGGTCAAAGCCAGCCCGCTTAAGTGTCCGATCCGGCCTATAAGATGAATTTGTAAAATGCAAAAATTACATTGAAGATATTATCAATCAAGAGAGTCGAAATCATTTTAGTTCAGAAGCCACATACTGACAAATTCAATCTGATTCAGAAGAAGATCCAGCTTCAGGCTACTTTATTTATCATATATAAGGGCAATTTAGTTCACAGTTAGCCGGCCTTATTGGACATCCAATTGGATGTCCAATAATTGGACAATTAGGAACAAAAAAAAAAGATGTGTAACATTCATAGCAACATCTGATGGACGCATACATACACTGTAAAAACTAAATAAATAGATAAAAAATCCAGTTGTTTCTACAGAAAAAAATGGCAGCTGTGGTTGTTAAAATAATGCTGTAAAAAACACATCAGACCTTAAACATATTTATAGAGTAACATGTAGATTTAACATTTTAAATATGTACATTTAACATTGAATGTATATGGTTCAGTTAAATTTTATAAGTATAATTTACAATTTATAAGTATAATTTACAGACTCCAGACTTTTTTTTTTTTTTTTTTTTTTTTACAAACTAATAATCAAACTAATTGTGCTTCTTATGCTTTAGGCATTTGAGCTACTTATCAATTAGAAAAAAATAAATGTTATTCAGTAAACAAGTGACCTGAAAGTCTGAGTCAGCAGCCAAGCTAACATGAGCTGTCAATCAAAGCTCACACAGACAGTCTGACGCACCTGTCAGCTACAACAGCCACTAAATTACACTCCTGAAAATCATTTCCTGTGTTGTTGTCATAGAAGAAGAAGAAGTGTAATATAGAGACCAAAACCTTTCTTTAAAAACAAAAACAAAAATTAGTGGTTGAACTTTTGGAGCCAGTTACTCCAGGTTTTGACACTTCTGTATTGGCTTCAATTTTCTGTTTGGTGAAGACACATGAACACAACTTCAAATAATGCACAATCTTTTTAAAGACTGATAATATTCATGCATTATACTTAATCTATGAGACCATGTGCTTTGAACGTGTATTATTTTTGGGCCCAATTCATAAGATGATGTGACTTTCAGTTATGTTTCCACAGAAATAACCAGAACAAAGGCATATATTTATTATATTATTTACATTATAACTGCATTTCAGAGCTTGTACCATTTCATTTACAATTGAGAAAAGAAGTTGAATGACTACTTTTAACTTTTCATTTAATTTTGTAGCATATGATCAATACTGTATATACTACATTTTTGAGGCTCAGTGCAACAAAAGTATCACCAAAATAATTCTAAACAGTTTTTATATATTTTGACTTTTGTTATGTTTTTCTGATTACATCTACAGTTGCTATGGTATTATTAGGGCCATATTTTTTCCACAAACTTATACAACAAAACAAATGTGAGCAAATATATATATATATATATATATATATAGAGAGAGAGAGAGAGAGAGAGAGAGAGAGAGAGAGACACTAAAAACTCACACACAGGCAGCCACAGAATACATATTACGTCCCTGGTTAAATATTACTCGTCTCTCTCATTGCGCTTCACCTCGCCACAATGCCTGCCATAAAATTTGGGGGAGCTTAGGGAGCAGCAGAGGAGAAGGGGGTTAAGAAAAGCAGACACAGCTTGATGTTAAATTGACTGGAAAAAAGCTGCTCGCTTTTTCATGCTAATTGCAGTGCCACAAATTGTTAATTTATTCTACAAAGCAATGCTAAGCACCCCCAAATTTGGCTGAAAATCTCTGCAGTTTGTGAGGCACACATAAATCCAACACATCATCTGTAACATCTACACTCACTTATTTGTAGCTGATCTAAATCTGTACACATATACACACATCCTTGTCATCAATCAGGGCAGGGTGGAGTCATGAAACAAGTGGGAGAAAATAATACAGGTCAATACACATCCTCAGCTCTACCTCCCTGGTTCTGTTTCACACAAACACATTTATACACACATTCCTGCCCACTTTCTCGAAGCCGCGTTCAGGTGGTTTTGAGGTGATTTCATGGTTGCTGTTTTATTGATGGTTCCCGTCAAACATGAAACGCTTCTTTCCCCAACCTAACCACACACACATGCACTGCCTCTGGGCTGTCATTCAGGACATACACAGACAGCCAGAAACAAGTGGTTGGCGTCAGCTCTACCAGGCCCGCAAGTCATGTCAGGTCCTGTAAGTGAATTACACACACACACACACACACACACACACACACATACACACATTTACACACTTATCTTGGATCTTTATGATGTGCTGCACCCTCCACTTAGCACCGCTGTAAAGGTCTTCCTGAACTCATACATGACTAGTGTCTTCAAAGAGGTTCATATATACACACACACACACACACACACACACACACACACACACACACACACACACACACACACTCTGAAGAGCTGAATAGACTTCTAAGCGGACTTAATCATTTCATATTTAGCTTCAAAGAGACTGTTTAAACACACATTTGCGCTCTGCTTGAAAGCACAGCATGGGTCCTGTCCTCTTTAATTGTGTTCCGATTTAACTTAATTCTGCATGTTGAAAACACCTGAAGAGCTAAGTGTTTTTGACTGTGCCCACAATTGTGTTGCATTAAATGCAGTCCATATAAATCCAGATTGGAAATGAATATGGTCATTTAAACCTATAAGCTCATCTAGGTAATATCACCCTCATAGAACTGTGTTGATATGTAAAGCTTTTAGGCAATGCCATTTGTATCTACAGCTATATATGCATTTGTTACAACATAGACTGTATAATTACAGTTCAGACGAACAATGGCCCCATAATTGGTTCCTAAATTGTGGTTTTGAAGTCCATTGTTTGACATGTTACCTTTTTGGAGCCAGTAGTGACTGGATTTATGGGGCTTTTCCATTAGCAGCTACTTCACTCTGCTCAGCTTTTAGGGTTTTCCATTAGGCGATAGTACATGGTACCATGTGTTTTCTTTAGTACCAACTCAGCAGGGGTCTCCAAGTAAGCTAAGTCGAGCTGAATATGTTAACAGACTGCAGGCTGCTGATTGGCCAGGGAGTGAATGTCCAGTGTAAGACATTACAGATTACATGTTTATCATTTTAAAGTAATTTGTTACCTTACAATGTGACTGTCTCAGAATTATAATGTGTCATGTGACGCCTGCATTACTTTTGAGTTACATATAGACTCTAGTTATCAATGGGATTTGTGCAGTAGAACCCCCCCCACACACACACACACACACACACACACCACCACCACCAGCACCCCAATAACAGTGATAGGGTAACCTTTAGATACATACATTGGCATCATGAAGTACATGTTGATAGATAACTCAATAAGTAATGCTACGGTCTACAATGTTCGAATTCCAGCAGAACCGCTTGCATGTAAAAAAAAAAAAAAAAAAAAGTCTATATTCAAACAGGGGGTGGGGCACCGAGGATGCCAGTAGAAATCTGCAATGGATACAGACTTCTAACTAGTTAAATAAACATTAGCTTACCTTGTCATTGTTGATCATGCTAAAACTAACTAGCTTCTTAAGGCAAGGTTAGTGATGAACATACGTCCATGTGGTTAATGGACTGTATTAAGCCATTGGCTGAACGCCAACAGGAAGTAGGACTGTACTGATGCATTTTCATTCCTGAAGGTCTCACAGACTTGCTGGGTTTTTTGGGTGCTAATGAACATGTACTGAATAAAATATTACTGAAAATTGATTAGAAATGCTTTACACTATTGCATTACAGAAGGGGTATTCAAACCCAGTCCTCAAAGGCCAGTATCCTGAATGTTTTAGATATTTCCCTCTTCCATCACACCTGGAAGCCATTACATTGTTATCAGGTTTCTGCAGAGCTGGATGATGAGCTGATCATTAATTGAACCAGGTGTGATGGAAGAAGAAAATATCTGAAATGTTTTCAGTCCTTTTTTGAAGGAGAGGAGAACACTGAGGTGTTCAGGGAGGGAGTTGTAGAATAAGGAGGCTCAGAGGAGAAGGCCTGGTTTCATAGTTCTGTGGAGGAGGAGAAGGTTGGTGCCATGGGGAAGTGTGAGGGGTGAGGAGGTCCTAGAGGTAATCGGGGGCATTTCTTTGGATACAATTGAAGGTGATGAGGGCTGTTTTATAATTAAGTGTGAAGTGGGTTGTCAGCCTGTGGAGATTATGGAGAGTGGGAGTGATGTATTCCTGTTTATGAGGTTGTTTAAGAAACCTGGCAGCGCTGTTTTCTATGGACTGTAGTTTTTGTATCCTGGGGATCCCATAAAGACGGGTATTACAGTGGTCAAGCCTTGAGGAGACAAAGGCATGGACGAGCATTTCTGCATCTGTGTCACTGTGAGAGGAACATAGTTTGGAAATGCTGTTTAAGTGGAATAAACAGTTTTTAAACAGGTGTTTGATTAGGTCAACCCCAGTGGCCATTAGAGGTATTACAACTCTTGGATGCTTCTGCAACTTCATTACCTCTGCCAAGGAGGTTATGTTTTTGTCTATCTGTTAGCAAGATAATTAAAAAAGTTATAGACAGATTCAGATGAAATTTTTCAGGAAATGTTGATACTGGCACAAGGAACAAATTATTCAATTTTGGTGGTGATTAACACTTTTGGCAGGCCGGGTTGGATCAATGCTTGCAGAAGTGAATGTGAAACTTATCATTCATTTATGTTATTTGGAAGGGACCTGATTTACCTGTGCTCTCAGAGTTCATTTCTACTTATACATCTATTTAGAGATTCATGAATCATACAATCATTCAAATACCCATTTTCATGAAAGATAAATGTAATTAATTTTTAAAAAATTACATTTGGTAAAACTAACTCCAACCATTGTTGGACCCAGTGCATTGTGAAAAGAAAACCTTGACACAATGCCAGAGGACATTTTTGTGGACAGGAAATAGAACATGGATATATTATACATGAATAGCAGAAGAGTGATACGCAGAATATTTACAGGAGATTCAAACAGGGCAGACTCTGCCCCCCCACCCCCTTTTCACTTCTCTGAGCAGTGGTGTGCCCCAACCAACTGAATGAAACACAATGTGTGTAAATAAACAATGTGTTCCTGAAAATGTCAGCCAAATCCATCCATAACTTTTTGAGTTGCGTTGCACAAAGACAGACAAACAAACAGGTAAACGCTGTTCCTTGGCTGAGTAATTACGTACACTGTAGATTTTGCAGTGTTAATTTGGAGATAATGGGACCAAATACACTCTAGAAGAAGTTAAATAAACTCTCTAAGTGTTGATTTAACACTGCAAAATTTACTGTGTACCGACAGTGGAAATGGAAATGACACATATCAACACGGGAAACACCTACGGCACAAAGTAACAAAGGTAAGAAAGAGCCAAGGATGGAATGGATCAGCAGTTATTATTAATAAGACTATCTGTTGGTAAAGAGTTTTAAAACTGTAGATATTTGGGAATTGTGATGAAGATCCAGACCGTTCCACAGTTTCACCACACATACAGACACAGTTTGAACATTAGATTAATCATTATTAAGAAAGTACAGACAAAAAAAAATGGCAATAATGATTCAATATTTCTTTAAAAATGTGACATTAGATTTAGCTCAATGATCAAGTATCAGTAAAAAAAAAAACAAAAAAAACATGCAACCAAAGAAAATATATATACATGGTCTAACAGAATAGATATTAAAGAAGATATACACTATATTGGCAAAAGTATTCGCTCACATGCCTTGACTCACACATAAACTTGGCATCCCATTCTTAATCCATAATGGTTTAATATTATGTCAGTTCAGCATTTGCAGCTAAATGTGCTTCAACTCTTCTGGGAAGGTTTTACACAAGGTTTAGGAGTGTGTTTATGGGTGTTTTTGATCATTCCTCCAGAGGTACTTGTGAGATCACACAGTGACGTTGGACAGAAGACTTGGCTATCAGTCTGTGCTCCTATTTTATCCCAAAAGAGTGTTCTATGGGGTTAAAGGTCAGGACTGTGTTCAAGCCACAAACTTATGAGTGTGGAAATGTTCAAAGTCTCTTTGTCCAAAAACTCTTGCTTCAGTACCAAGACACACAGCCTTTCCATTGGTGAGGTTTAGCTGTGGAAAAGCTGTGTCAGTGGCACAGTGACAAAATCATCATCATCACTGTCACGTTCAACTTTAGTGCCCCCCCCCCATATACACACACACGCACACAGTATTTCAGAACACTGCAATGTCATATTAAATTCTATGAATAAAGAATGGGATGTGACTTAATTATATTTCAAGGCAGGTGAGTGAATACTTTTGGCAGTGTAGTGTATGTTTCCACAGACTGCATCACTCACTGAATATAAAACAGAAATCACACATGTCCGTGTTATGGTATCACAAATTTTATTCTTCAAATACTCATAGCTTAACTTCATTTGTTAATTTTTTTTAATGGTTGATTACTTTTATTCTGACTGTTTTTATTTTGTATTGTTTTCTTTTCTATTGTTTGTTTTTAATTGTAGTTGTCATTTATTGTACTTCATGTTAAGTATCTTTGAATACCATGTGAAGCACTATACAAATACAATGTAATTTATTATTATTATTATTATTATTATTATTATTATTATTATTATTATTATTATTTCTCAGTAGCATTTCACGGTAGCTTTTGTTCCTCACAGCTTCTTAAAAACAAAAGTGGGAGGGTTTTGTGTCATGAACCAGTCAATAAATCAATCACAGTTGTTGTGGTAGGCTTATATAACTATTTTGACAAAGTTAATTTATTAACAACTGGTTTGAATGATTCCATGTTTGATATGACACTGTTTTCACGGAACAATGACAAAACAAATCACTTAATGTGTCCCACATCACTGAAAACTTGAGCTCAAAGTCTGATTTATGAAGTTGCAGTCCAGCACAGAGTTCAGTCTCAGTTCAAGTTTTAGGTGTTATCTATTCTCTAATAATGCCCATCTTTGAGCATTTCATGTCTTTCCCCGGGGGAATCTTCAAAGTGACCTTTGAACCACAGGGGGTCAATTACCTCTTGAGGCTGACCGGTAGCTGACTTTTTTTCTTTGTCTCTGTAATATAGAAAGGACAGGGTGTTTTCAGCCACCACATGACACTAGAGTGGAAGTGTACCTACAGTAGTTTTCATGGAAAACACACACCTGTGCATGCCACCAGTGCACACATTCTGCACATTCTGCTCATTCAGACTCTTTGAAGGAGTTCTGAGCATCTAAAGGCTTGTAATTATGTTTAACAGCCTCAGTGTTGTGAAATAAAAAGCTGAAGGTTGTAACCAAGTTATTTTTGCTCACTTTTGTACAAATTTGTACATTTTGACTATTTATGTTTTCTCTGCCTTGATGCTTCTGCTCAGTACATCTAAGAGGCAAGTTTCATAAGGAGTATTTTTGTTACTCTTCTGATTACAGTTTTTCCATTTCTAAAAAAGCAACTTTAAAGGGTGGAATGTAGTGTAAAATACTCAGATATTGTAGCAACAATGTTAACCTGTGAAAACCATCAATTCACAAAAGTCAAGTCACTTTGCACCATTTGGTTTGACTGGTAGGAATATCATCTGTGGAAAACTGGAGTTAAATGTGTTCAAAACCA
This sequence comes from Siphamia tubifer, assembly GCA_020466265.1. Classification (NCBI taxonomy): domain Eukaryota; kingdom Metazoa; phylum Chordata; class Actinopteri; order Kurtiformes; family Apogonidae; genus Siphamia; species Siphamia tubifer. The sequence goes on along the minus strand of CM035793.1, from coordinate 17,258,114 downwards.
CCTCTGGCTCACAGTGTCTCTGTATACTTCTGTATTTATGTATGTTTATATGTGTGAGGCTTGAGTGATATTGAATTGAAGTTTAATCATATAAAATTTTTCTTCTTTCTACTCCTTTTCAAGTATTAATGAAGGGTTGGATTTATTGTACTTGTATGTATTTTGCTGATTGTCTGCATTAACAGATTAGGATGTATGCAATATGCTGTATTTATGTTGTTTGATTACTTGCTTGAAATAAATTTTAAATTTTAATGAAATATAAAAAAGCGGTTCCCAATCTTCTTTTATTTTTTTTAGCTCAGCACCCTATTCTAACATCACACATTTCTGGCAACCCCAGATATTTAAAATGGAGACTTAAAAAAAAAACTATATATATATATATATATATATATATATATATATATATATATATATATATATATATATATATATATATATATATATATGAAAAACATTGATATAAAGCATGACTTGTTCAGTGAGACCACAGACTACTTCTTCCACTAGTGAGTAGGAATGTTTACAGCACCAGATAGAATGTGTTTGAGTGAATCATATCATACCATGTCATTGTGTGAAATGATTTATGCTGATCAGGTTTTCATCATGAATCATAGCTCTGACTGTAAATATGTTAAAACACGCTCCACAACATTTAGCCTCAGTCTCATGTCATATATCATATTATAACTCTTAGTGTACTCTCAAACTGCTGGGACACTGTAAAATGTAAATAAAAACAGAATGCAACAATTGGTTAAGGTAATAAACATAATCATAATTTATAATATAATATATTTATAATAAATTTATAATAACTTAATCATAATTCAATGTAAAAAAAAAAAAAAAAAAGCAACATTTCTCCAAAATACTGGAACAGCAGAAACAAAAGTCTGGAAAAGATGCCAAAAAGAAATGGCTGAGTAATATTTTGCAAATACTTGGGGTAAAACTGACTTTTATTGAGTTTTTTTTTTTTTTTTAGTAATCCTGCTGAGAGCCAAACAGACAGACAGAAAAATGGACCTGAATTTAATACCTCCTTGGCAGTAATAATTAATTAAAATAAAGTAAAAGAGCAGAGTACAGATAGAAAACTTTCAGTTGTTGCACAGTTGAGTCGTTTTCAGCCTGGACTTAAACACTGTCAGAGCAGAGGCCTGTTTGACGTCATCAGGAAGACCGTTCCAGAGTTTAGATGCATGGAACTCAAGCACAGCTTCACTGTTTCTTACATTAATATATAGATAAATATACAGTGCTGGAAAAAGTTTTTGGACCCCATGCATTTGTGATTTGTGACATTAAAAATCATTCTTAAAGTCATTGAAATCTGACCAGTATTGTTCCCTTCTCCAACCCCACACACATGCTCTGTTCTAATGATGTCAAATGGGGTGTTTCAGCAGAAAAAATACAGGACATAACATGCTGAAACTGGCCTTAATTTAGTTTAGTTTTGTTGTTTCTTATAAACAATAAAAAAAAATATATCTTGCATCTATTTGTTTGATGCAGCCACATCTTTGAAACACAAAAATATCTTTTTCTTGCAAATATTTTATGATAATATTGGAAAATTAAAAACGTTAAGGGTGTGCAAACACTTTTTTCCACTATTGTATATAAATATGCATAAAAATTGTTTTTTTTCTTAAATGGTAGCAAGACAGGAACATGAATGAATATACACTAAATATAAACCTGTCACAGAGTCTGTCAGACAGAAAGACAAAAGTTCACCAATGAATGAAAAATTATAACTTCTTTTTCATGAAATACGTTTCCTTAGATGAAAGTTGCTCATCATGTTGACTGCACAAGAAAATCAAAAGCTTCAGAGAATGGGATGACATATCTGTATGTAAAGGACACCGCAGAATATCACTGTTTGATACGTGGATAACATTATATGGCTTCAGGAACAGAAGTGACTGTCTGGGACACATTTACTATTAACATATGCATGTTAAAGGCAACTTAATTTCTCTCAAGACTAATTTATTCATTCATATATATATATATATATATATATATATATATATATATATATATATATATATATATATATATATATATCCTTTTTTTTTTACTTTCACCTAGTGTTCCCAAAATGTTATCAGATCGATCAGGTCACTGGCAATCTATAAATCTAATTGCATATGAATTCAACTGATAGTCTTAACAAACAAACCAAACCAATAACAATACCCCGTGCCTCTCCTTTCGTATGAGTATGAGTTTGTGAGAGTCCATTCTGTTTTTATTTACTACTTTATGGATTTATCAATGTGAGTCTGAATGTTATATGTCAAAGATGTAGATCACAGGTTCAAATAGTCACTGTCCAACATGAGCTGGCTGTTAACAGCAAGAACAGATAAGTGCTTGTTGTATCTAAGACTAAGAATTAAAGCAGATAAACTGATGGTGTGAAGGGCATAATGCTCACCCCAGTGGTATTGAAAAGATTCATCGAATTGTGATGTTTCTCTATATATTCACTGATTGGTTGTTTCTCTCCTTGCTGCCATGACAACCATGTTAACATTCCATTCTGTGCTCGGGTGTTTGTGGGTAATTGCGAAAGAATTCCTTTAGAAATGCTTCACTTCTGACTTTGGACTGGCAGGCCAATCGAATACACACAAACACACAACCAAAGGGAAACAGCAAAAACACAAAAACACTTATTTTCAAGCATTAAAGGATTATTATTCCGGACAATTTAACTGTATTTGAAAAATGCGCCAGGCGCTGACAGAAGGTGTCAAATTTGTATCCTGTTGACTCGCCCATTAAACACACCCTCAGACGTGCATGCATTTACTCGCATGTTGGTCATTTTACAATCACACACACACACACGCATGCACACATATCCTTGTTTCCATCATGTTAGAGGACATTACATAGACTTACATTAATTTCCTTGAGCCTTAACCTAACCTTAACCCAAATGTTCACTGTGCATTAAACATTACATGGGTCATATTATGTGACTGCTGCTTCTTTTGGAATCACACTATGTTTAAAATTTACACTTATCCAATCAAAAGGAAGGGCATTGGTGGGTAGGAAAATGGTCAAAATAAGATGTAAACTTTCTTCACCATTACAGATGCACGGTCCACAAACTGATCTGGCACAGTGTCAGCTCAGACACACCCTGTTTGTTCTCAGTTGATGCAGATACAAGCATCAATCATTCAACTGTGATTAAAGTCAGACTCTGCCAATGTTCATAGTGTTTCACACAAATCCAGTTTGATGACATGTAGACATCCTGATAAGTTATAGTTATAGATCTCTGCATGTATGTATCTGTGTATATGTGCATGTATATGTATGTATCTGTCTGTTACATCTACATATTATACATATGTATCTATATATTATTCATATATATATATATATATATATATATATATATATATATATATATATATATATATATCAGTCTATCTATCGATGATCACAGCATGGTTTGGTTACAAATGTTGTCAAACATGTCTGTTATCACTTGTCAACAAGTTCTCCAGGTCTGTCTCAAACACACACACACACACACACACACACACACACACACACACACACACACACACACACACACACATACACACACATACACACATACACACACACAGAATGAACAACAGAGACATCTGCCAAAACATTAACTCATGGTTTAAGTCATAAATCTTTCCGTCTTTACAACCCAACCTTTAGGAAAAGGAGACATCCTGACGCCAAGACTGCATGTGACGAATGCACACCTACACATACCATGTGATGTGTGTCTGAAAGCTGGAGATTACCACGCAAAAAGAAAGAAAAAAAAGAATGCATTTGCACGCAAATACACACTGACTAACACACACACATACAAACATGCTCATGTGTCGGTGCAGACACATATAATAGCTACACTTGTGCTTTACATTCAATAGGTGTGTGTGTGAGTGAGGAGGACATCATTCACTCTGTCACTTGTAGTGGCAGCAGAATGTCTTATATAGAAGCTGCTGGATTTGAAAAGGTGCAACTATTTTTATGCCTCAAATTGCAGCCTGTCTTTTTTAGATATGCCCCTTGATATGTCCTGTTTATCTTTAGTGCCCAATAGTGTTTGTTATTTTTTCTAATTCTATTTGTTATTAACACAACAACACAGTGAATCATATAGCTCAGCATGAATTAATTCATAGAAAATCTTTTATGAATTCCTCTTGTGCACAAAGCTACCACAGCTTTATGTGACATCTTCACACTGCCCTAATCATGAGCAAATACATTTTAAACCATAATTATTTCATTCATGTACCCTTATAATATAGTTTAACAAAGTAAACGCATATGATAAAGGAGATTCAGTCTTCAATGTGTCTGTTTTATTACAATATTAAGCTTTAAATTAAACTGAATGCATAGCTTTGGAAAATATATCGTTACTTTACACTTTACACTACTAAAGTAGAGGCAGTAGGTACAGTAGTATAAGTTAGCCTGGATTTAACTCAGGTCAACTTTAACCCTGTTACATACATGTGAATATACCAGGAAGAACTTGATCATATACTCAAATACAGGTATGGGATACAGGTATGAAGAAATGCTTCATGTACCCCTAAATGACAATCTAGCATATGGCGCCATCTAGTGGCACACATTAGTAGATTAGAACAATTGCAACTATTTTCACGTTTCACACATTTTAAGAATTGTCTTTTATTGACTGTGGGGTTTTGTTTTTGTTTTGTTTTTTTCGCTTTTGCAAGATAAATATTGAATTGCATGGATATTAATTATTTAGCGATGCTGAAGTGTTTCTTTCATTTGTTTATTTATTTTTAGTAAAGCTTTATTTCAAAAGCAACACATAACAAGGATCGAGCATACAAACGACCAAACCAAAATAACCAACATCAGTACCAATATACAACATCAAGAAGAGGAAAACTACTTAAAAAATTATATATATATATATATATATATATATATATATATATATATATATATATATATATATATATATATATATATATATATATATATATATATATATATATATATATATATATATATATATATATATATATATATATATATATATATATATATATATATATATATATATATATATATATATATATATATATATATATATATATATATATATATATATATATATATATATATATATAATGTAGTATACAAAAGGATTCACATTACTTCACTAAAACAGATTAAACAAATTGATAGTTTTATTTTATTCTTTTTTACATTTAGGGGAGTCTATAAATATAACACGGCAGATGTATTGTTAAAATTCGGCCAAAAGTCCCTGAAAATTGGATGCTGAAGGGTTTCGTTTATCAGTGACGACTGACTGTGACGTCACCTGACCTCAGCGTTTTTGGAAGTAAACCTTTAATACGTTATTCAATCAACAAATAGTGAAAATAAGCTTACTTTATTACAACGCTGTAACAAACCATAGACATATCTCCACCACACCCCCTTCCATCACCACAACCATACATTCTCACACACAGACAACACCCCCTTCTTTAGACCAGACCTCGTTGCCTAGCAACGCCCTGCCAGTGGCCCAGGGGGCGGGAACAAGGCACTTGGCTTCCGCAGTAATTGCCGTGTGTGTGTGTGTGTGTGTGTGTGTGTGTGCGTGTGTGCGTGTGTGTGTGTGTGTGTGTGTGTGTGTGTGTGTGTGTGTGTGTGTGTGTGTGTGTGTGTGTGTGTGTGTGTGTGTGTGTGTGTGTGTGTGTGTGTGTGTGCGTGTGTTTCTGGGCCACCAGGTGTGTGTATCGGTTTAGATGTGAAAACATGCTATGCTACTGTATAACCAGGAGCAAAAACAAATAGAGAAACTGCAAAGCAAAAGAACAAACAGTCATTCAGTTTAAATACCCACTTTAAGCCTGTGGTGGCAGGTTTTTTGAGATTTTATTGTTTTATATATATTTTCTGAATTCATAGTTTTAACCTGAATCATTTGTGTCTCCACTCTCCTTGCCTCTACAATATGTTTTCAGTTAAAAAAAAAACAAAAACAAAAAAAAAACACTCAAAATCCAATTCCAAATCATTCATGTCATCTTACCAGGCTAGTTTAAATGTGACTGGGTGCATATTAGAAGTGCAACCTTTATGTCTAAATATTTCCCTTGTGTTCCAGGGGCATATCCTCAGTTGGCTGCCCGCTAATGGTGTTTTCTGCTCGGTGAACCAAAGCTGTGCCTCCTCTCGGCTAAAGTCACTCTTCACTCAGGAAAGGGGTTTTTCACCACAGGAAAGGAGGACAAACATGACAGAGATAGGGGTTCCAGCTTGGTACCATTCAGGTGTAACATTAAATCAGATAGTGCTGTTTTACCAAGTTTCACCTCTGAAAGACTGAAAGAAGTAATACATCAGTGATTGGCTATTTATTCAGAAGAGTCAGACAAGCGCCTTTCATACTTTTTCTTTTCATGAAATATAACTGTTGAACCTTTTACTTCTAGGCTATTGAAAACTCATCTGTTTGCCACATTATTCAGTTATTCAGTTAACCTATTCTGTGCATTCACTTTTAACAAGTAGCTGAGGAGTGTCCTGATGAAATGTGAAACACTTATGTATGAACTTTCAAATTCAAGGTACTGTTCGAATGTTCTGTTTTTGTGTCTCAAGCACATGCTCTATGAGTTATAGAATCTTTGCCCTCTGTCTCTGCCTCATCCAGGCTTCTCCTTTTCCCACAATGCCCTGAGCTGCAAGGTTTGTCCTTGATATCTCCAGGCAGATGATCTATTTTCTTTTGTTTCTATATAGACACGCTGTGTGATAATGTTTATGAATGATGGTGCTTCTCTTTCTCGTAATATTTTAGCAATAGTGTATACATATGACTGTTACAGTACTCAATAAATATAAAATACCAGGATAAAGTATGCCAATTATCAATATGCATCTAAGATTTTGCTTAGATTATATTATGTGTTTTATTATATTATTGTTAAAAAGTGTCCCATCTTGTTATCTTGTTTCATTTATGCAATTTTCCTTTTTGTAAATAGGGTAGGAAAAAATTGATTGTTGATTCAGCCTATGCCTTTTCACCCATATCGGTATGGAGATCAACGCTACATGTTTTTATATATCATATTCTGTTAAATGGACAAAGGAAATTACTACTACTGTAAAACCTGCTGTTCATTTGTTTTTGTGTATTATTTTTAGCCATATGATACTTCTTCCTGTCTCTGTGAACAGCTACTACATGAGTGAGTTGTCTCTAAGTGTATTTTGTATTATGTCCTTGATTGTCCAAGGCGCTGTAGCAAAGGTTTCTGCTTCACACTTTACAGCCTTTTAAGGTGAATTTGTGATTTGTAATTTTTACCATTATAAATAAATGTGACATGTGTAACACTGAAATAGCTTAAAGTCTAATGGCCAAGTACATTTAGTTAATACATGGGTTGTTATAACAAAAGATATAACTGATTCAGGTAATAATCAGTCTATAATGTGTAAGGGTCAAACCAAATAAAAATGTGGAATATTTTGCATATCTATCTCACTGCATTCTCCATATTCAGTGCATAATAAAGTATACTAGGATATTTTTTCATGTACATCATTTGTGTAATTTCTGTATGCGTAACACATTTTGCTCCATCTATCTTCGAAGAGGAACCCCTCCTCTCCTAGGGGTTTCTTACTAGAGCCCTTTGTTAGGGTCAATGTACAGAGGGTGCTGTGTATTTTACAAATTGTAAAGCTTCTAGAAGCTATAGCATGTGACTTTTGACACTGAGCTATATGAATAAAACTTCACCTTGTTTCTACATTTTCAAATATATTGACATCACATCATCTATTAAACAAAACTGATTTAGTGTTATGAATCTATCTCAAAATAATACAATCTGACTGCCACATACTTGTGGGTCATAAACTATTGTTGAAAATTGACTGTCTAGTTATCCACAGGTTCAGGAGTGGCAGCAAGTCCAAGTCACCCCTGTTGTTATTTCTTGTCATTTTAACACAATGTATATACTTGTTGCAGCCTATTTTTTATCTATTTATTTATTTATAAGGGAATGGTTGTTTTCATGTGAACTACTACTCCTCAACTACTACTCACTTAATGCAGATAACATAATCAACCATTCAACTAAGATTAAAGTATGTATGTAACACATTTTTGCAGACTGTTGCACCTGTTGAGTATTTGTCTCTGACATGTCTGACATTATTGTTGTAATATACTTATTTATGGACCGTTTATTTGGACACCTTACCCTCAAGGAGCCTTTGATCAAGCTGCATTTGTAAATAAGAATCTGTTTTTAATTGCTTGCCTGGGTGAATGAAGGTTACCTAAATGTATGTATGTCACACACACACTCTCTCTTTTTTCCTTTATTTTGAAGGAAATGAAAGCTAACATTTCTACGCCTAAAGCCAATACATAATTGAATACGTATTGGCCCAAATGCAACAGGAACTGATGACTTTAAAATATTTAAGACTATGTGAATACAAATGTCCGGCACAAGGGGAACATTGTGCAGTTATATCCTGGTTAAAAACAACCTCTTTAACAAACAATCACACACACTGCTTCGGCCTCGATCTGTTTTTCTTTCCGCTTCTTCTTTTTTTTCTACTGTGATCCTTTGACACCACATAGATGTCGGAAACAAACACACACACACACACACACACTCTCTCTCTTTCACACAGACACACACACACACACACACGCCTCCCTTTCCCGTTTGCCCAACCCCCACAACACTGAAGTCACCGCCCTTTATTCCTCGCTCTCACAGCAACATGACTACTAAACACAGCCGCTTCAACCGTCCGAGGCACCGATGCATCATGGGAGTAGTAGTTCAGGTCGCCCAATCCGCTCCGAGAAGGCGAGGCCTCACCAAAATACAACTCCCATCTCGACCCTCGCACGCCGAGCCCCGTCGTCCAATCTGAATATGTGGGAGGAGCGCGTCCGCCCACAAAAGCCACAGCTATCTACCCGTATCTCCCCCTTTAAAAAACCCAATTGTGCACGAAAAAAGGGAATACGCGTGAAATAAAAACACTAATTACGGCTTGTTTTCGGAGCTTAACGGACGGTGACGAGGCGTCCCCCGCGTCGTGCGGCGGGAGAAACAGCGGCGACAGGCAGGAGCAGAGAAGAGGGTGTTGTCCTGATGCTTAAATGGAAGTGGGTGGGCCTCCGCGGTCACACACTGACAACTTCTCTGTGGATAGCACCCTGACAAGCGCCAATTTGCTCGTTTATGGACTGTCTATCCGGTAAAAGAGACGTACGACGGGGCTGCGAGAGGGGCCGACGGGCCGGGGACGGTCACTGTGGTCTCTGTTATTTCCGTTATCTGCTGGCTGCTTGACTGTGCCTGCGCTTGGCACCGCCCTTCCTGGCCGGTGGGTGGTTTCGTCAAACGGGCAGAATCCGCGACGGCCCAGCGCCGAACATATAGGCCGTCCTCCGCCTCTGTACCCGGCCGGCCTTCTACCGTGAACTACACCCTCTCCCTCTCGGTATATTAATGCGTTATGAGTGGTAGGTACCCTCCCCCCTCTCCGTCTCCACCCCCCTATCTCTCCCTCTTTCTGTGTGACAGATAGGAGGCTCCAAGCCCCTTTGATACTGATGATGAGGTTACTGGTGCCTCCTCTGCTTTCATTGATCACCTTTGTTGTGCTGCATTTTGATCAGATGTCATTTACACCCACTCATTATCTGTGACCCAGCCTTGTCCTAGGACTTTGCACCTTTTTAGAAACATCCATGTGACTACATTATATTACTTATCTGGCAGTTAACATTTCTGTTTTTTTTTCTACTGTCTTCTCACAGACTCGAAGAAAGAATCATCTGGAACTGAAGGAGGGAAAGCATCTAAAAGGGGGAAAAGTTCTGGATCACAGGTATGAAAAGAAATAGTTCATTTACTTCATTACTTTTGCCTGATTGTAGGCCAAAATGTACTCTCCCTCCCTCCCAGCCAAGCAGCCAGACACCTCTGGGGGCGTTTCTCTGGTGAATTCCACTTCCTGCTTCTGTGCAGCCCTGCTGAGAGCCAGCCCAGAGCCTCATGAATAGGCTTATACGGCTGTCACACTGTCAGCCACTGCAATTTTGAATTGTCTGTTTGAATTAGGGTCACAGTACATTTAATTCTGCATATGGATTTACTTTAAAGACCTGCAATATTGGTATGTGGCTCAACAGTGATGAAACTTCTATCTTAAGCTGTTTTTAAGGTTGTGTATATTTTAGAGATTATTTTCAGCCAGAACTCTGTTCATAAGTGCATGTTTTGTTGAGAAATGTGTATGACAGGCATTGCTGCTGTGTTATTTCCCATGTTCGAGTGTTTCATATAAAACCTAGGCTGCTTCTTTGCAATATTGAGAGGTGTATAGCATTAAAAATTTGCTGGCGACCTAGTTCCTTTGAAAGGGAGGAGGAGAGAGAGAAGGCGGCATTTTACTTCCAGTGTTCTGAGAAAAGAGAAATGTGGTTCTCACACGCCCACCCACTCGCTTCCTGTAATACCGCCCACTTCCACTGACAGCTCTCTCTCTCTCTGCTTTTTGTGTTCGTTTTTCTGAACCATTTCCCCCACCCATCTTTCCTTTTCTCTTCTTTATTTCAAATTGTGTGAGTACATATATATATGTATGTGTGTGTGTGTGTGTGTGCATGAGCATAATGATACCTGCCTGTCTCTTCCTTTTGACTGTTTTGTTTGCATGTTGTATATATTTGGACTCTGTGTTTATGTCTGCCTCTAAACCTTGTCATGCTTCTCCTCCCCTCTTCTCCTTGTCACTCCTTTTAAACCATTTCCTTCCATGCCCCTCCCTCTAATCCACCCTCTTCCCTCCTTCTTATTCTGTTTCCTCCAGGATTCCTCTCAGCCCTCTCCATTGGCTCTGCTAGCAGCCACCTGCAGTAAGATTGGAGGGCAGGGGGGAACAGAGGTGGCCCAGTCCCAGGCAGGGGCCCAGCAAATCCAGGTCCAGGCTGGTCAGATCCAGCTGCAGACAGGTCAGCTCCAGGGTCAAATAGTGGTGGACGCAGCTGGGGGTCAGACCCTGGTGCCCCAGCAGCTAGAACTGGTCCCTGCTCAGTTCACAGGGAACGGTTGGCAAATCATTGCAGCGGCGCCGACTATGGCCAAGGAAAACACCAATCAGCCTGTAGCTGTGACAGTGGCCACCACACTGGCCAATGACAGCTCACCTGGTGGACGCAAGGTGAAGGCGATGGGAGGAGCTCTGTATTTCAGTAGATGCTCTGCTTCCTGTCTGAGTTTGGACTTTAACTCTGTCTTTGCTCTTTTGTTGTCCAGGTGAAGGCAGTAGGTGGGACCAACAGTGTTGTAGCAAGTCCACAGCAGCAACAACAACAGCAACAGTTCCAGATCATTCAGGTCCAGAACTTGCCCAATACAGGTGGCGGGGTCCAGTATCAGGTCATCCCACACTTGCAGACTGCAGATGGACAGCAGATCCACATCAGTCCAGCCCAGACAACCTCCATTGGGGGTTTACCGGAACAAGTTCAACTCATCCAGTCCCCAAGTCCAGGCCAGACCCCGACCATCCTCCAGCCAGCTAACCAGCAGACCATCTTGACAAGTACAGCCAATCAAACAGTCCCACTGCAGATTCGCCCTGCTCAGTCCTTCCCACTTCAGCTGCAGAGTCTGCAAGGCTCTCAGACCCCTGTTATGACTACAGTACCCATAAACCTTGGCGGCATGACCCTAGCGTTACCTGTGATTAATAATGTTGGAGGGGGTGGGGCTGTACAACTAATTCAGTCAGCAGATGGCACATTTTCTGTTGCCAATGGTAACCAGCTGGTGACAACAGCAGTGTCTGGAGCGGCTCCTACCACACCTGGTTCAACAGTGGCAGTGCCCGAAAGTGAAAGTGTGTCTGAGGGGTCACAAGTGATTTCTGCTGGATCAGAAGGTGGAACAGCTGACACCCAAGCACAGAGCACTGAGTTGGACTCTCAAAACCAGAACCAAGCTAATGGGCTACAGAACCAGGCAGAAACAGCAGGAAGCATCCAGCAGGTGATCGTGGGCCAGGTCGGGCACCAGCTGGTGCAGCAGATCCAGCTGCAGCCCCAAGCGCAAGGTCAGAGTCAGGCTCAGGGTCAGCAACAACCTCAGCACATTCAGACCCTCCAACTGGCCCCAGGACAAACCTTGCAGCCAATCCAGGCATTCCAGAACCCAGCCCAGGTCCTTATTCGTACCCCAACCCTGTCGCCTTCTGGACAGATCACCTGGCAGACCCTGCAGCTGCCCGGCGGGGTGTCCCTGCAGGGTGGTCTGGGGTCTGCCGTGCCACAGCAGCTAACACTGGCTCCAGTAGCCGGTGGGACAACAGTGGGGAGCGGAGGGCTGGTGTCCCTTAGTGGAGCTCCACTTACACTGAGTGCTGCTCAAATTAACCCAGGCTCTGGGGTGCAGACGGTCAGCATTGCAGGACTGGGCACTGCTGGGGTTCAGGTGCAGGGTGTGCCCCTCACTATTACTGGTCTACAGGGTAAGACTGCACTAAGAGACTCTGAAATGACTGTAATAACAGCGGTTTATGCTTGATCTATTCTTCAACCTTTCAGAAATGTGGTTTGAATTATAGTTAAGAAATGAGAATTAGGAAACACAAAGCCCCTTTACTCTATTTAATATAACTGAATATCTCATGAGCTCAGGGAGGTAGTTTATGTATGTACAGTGAAAGAATTAGAGGGAATTAGAGGAATCTACCTGCAGAAATGGAATATAATAATCATTATCATAATAATATAATAATAATAATAATAAGTAATATTTATGTTTTTATTAGTGTATAATAAAGCAAATATATAGGAACTGTGTGATGTGCTGTTGCCTTTGTTGGTTATATCTTTGGGTGGGTGGATTTGGGGGTTATAGTTCAGAGTGTTTCTTGTGCTGGCATACAGTAGGTCTGAACAGATTTCATTGTGTTTATAGTAAGTAGCACCCAGTACCAGAACATGGTGTTATTATGGACTATGAGTGATGAGTAACTTAAAAGCATAAAAACAGAGCAATCATTTCAAATATCTGTAATTTCACCACCAGATAACACAAACTAGCTTTGCGGCAATGATGTTCCCAAGATATTTCATTGCGGTTTTCTCAATTTTTCATTTATTTATTTTTTTTTACTTTCCAGGTCAAGCACAGTGTCAGGATGGGGTCAAAGTTCAATCATCTCCTGTGACAGTTACCATGGGCAACATGGCAACAGGCTCATCAATGAGTCCGGACCAGCTGGGCTCCGTTCAGAGCTCTTCAGACCAGGAGGGACCGCCAAGCAAGCGGCTCCGTCGGGTTGCTTGCTCTTGTCCGAATTGCAGGGATGGAGAAGGAAGGTAGAGGGTTTAACACTTGTGTACCGGAGAGACTGGTTATTGATTGATTTGTTTAAAAAAAAAAAAAGACTGATAAATAAATGACACTAATAATCATACAAAAAGTACATTTCCAAACAGGTTATCTGGCAGCTAAAATCTGCACATTTTCTTGTAAAAATACAAAATCCGAAATGTGACTGGTGGATGTAAAAAGTTGAGATTTTACTCTACTACTCCTTTAGTTCTCAGTAAGCTCCGCCAGTTATTGTACCACAGCACAGGATTAAAAAAAAAAAAAAGTTGTGCTTGTCCTTTCGAAATCTACAACTATATTTTTAATGCTACTGTGAATGCACATTTATATAATCAACCCCCAATTATTCAAAAATGTTGTGTCATTGTGAGACAACTGGTTTGACAGATGGACAGAACACAGCGCAGCTTGTGTCCCAAAGTGAGAGATCTAACCTCTCACCACCCAACACATACTGAAATGAGGAACTAGCACCCAAATATATACACCGCGATAGTCTCACCATATTATCTGTCTAACATATTCAGATACAATAGAATAATTGTCAAAGTTGAACTTATTGCAACTTGTTTCAAACAGCTTGTTCAGAGAAGATTACTAATTAGAAGTTAGTTTTGAAATGACTGTGATCAATTAAATGATTTTCAGGTGGTATTTTTTTAGTTACATAGCATTAAAAATCAATATGACAATGATGAGTTTAGACACTGATGAGCCCACTTAACCCCTTGACACATATTTACTCTTCAACTCATAACTCAGGGTTTCCAGAGTCTTAAAGGTCTTGAATTTCCAAATCTGCATTTAATACTTTAGAAGTTTGTTAATTTGATATGGTAGGTCTCCAGTTATGTTTCCAGAAACACATGTAAAGTGAAAAGAACGTCACTTTTAATGCATTACAATTTAAATGCTGATCCAGATCCCTGTCTACAAGCACGCGATCCATTTGAACATCATTCCATAGATCAGTACCAGCACTTCATGGTACTGAACAAAGAAGATACATGAACTGTTCCTGCAGAGGACCCTGTTAACCACATTGGACCAGAGACTGTTGACTCGCTATCCTACTGGAACTGTTACTGTCTTGTAATGCATTCGGAAATTACCAAAAATAGTCACTTGCCCAGTAACGGTTAAATGTCTAAACTGCAAAGAAAGTCACATTACTTACTCAGTTCCACCTGTTCCAACCAAACAATTTATGCTGAAATTAGAAACCAATTATTGCAGCCCCCTCCCCATCCCTGGAGACAAGTGACTGAACCATGACAATCAAGGTGTTGGAGTAAATCAATACATTTTCCTAAATTCTACGAGTTAATATTTTTGCCAGTATAGCTGTGAAGTTAGCATTATATTATGTTCTAAGTGGTCATAAGAAAGTCTTAAAAAGCCTTAGATTGAACTTGTAGAAACATGTAGGAACCTTGTAACTACTTTATTTGTGTTTGTGTTGTAGAAACAGTGGAGATCCTACGAAGAAGAAGCAGCACATCTGCCACATGGAGGGCTGTGGGAAAGTTTATGGCAAAACGTCTCACCTGAGGGCCCACCTGCGCTGGCACACGGGTGAGAGGCCATTTGTCTGTAACTGGATCTTCTGTGGCAAGAGGTTCACGAGGAGCGACGAGCTGCAGAGACACAGACGAACACACACAGGTAAAAAACATAGACCACATATGCACATTGACCAACCCTGTTATCCTAATTTAAATTAAATATAAATTCAGATATCTTTTTAATGTTGTATAAAGATAGTTTGAATTTCACAGTTAGGTCTTTTGATTACAACCTCAGCTTCATAAAAGTTGGAACAAGGTCTTGTTTACTACTGTGTAGCGTCCTGTCCTCTTTTAATAACAGTCTGTAACCGTTGGGAAACTGAAATCACCAGTTGCTGGAGTTGTGGAAGAGAAATTTCGTCCCATTTTTGTCTGATGTAGGACTGTAAATGCTGGGTCTTCTTTGTTATATTTTTTTTTTGTTTCATGTCACACCAGATGTTGTAAGTTGGCAGAAGAATGGATTTTCAGACAGACCAGTTCAGCAACAGGACTCTTCTAATACGAAGCCATATGACTATAATAGATGCAGTGTTAGGTTAGAATTATCTTCCATTGTCTGGATGAGAACATGTTGCTCTAAAACCTGCAGATACTTTTCATTAATGCACCACCCGTACTACAGCTGCACAATATATCCTCTGAGCGTCGCCATCATGACATATGTGTGGGCAATAGTCACATCACAGGTCCGGCAATGTAGGACGCAAATGAACTCAACGTGTTCATCTCATTTCAAGGATACCTGACACACACTGCATGCAGCGATCCTCTAATCACAATCATTCTTAATCACTTTGAAGTGAGTCACTGGTAACAATATTGAAAAATAAGCAATGAAGAGAAAATTATTGTAAACGAAGACTTTGTGCCAAATTTGCAGAATTTTTGACAATAACTTGTGTTTTTCCTGATATTCATAACATATCTACATATACATTTCAGTACCGGGTGTAAATGGCGTCTAAATGACAGGCTGTAGGTGCTTTCTGTTCCTTGGCTGTATTTCTTCGTTTCAACCACAGCCTTGGCTTTAATCCAAACCCACATCTTTTAATTATCATGCGTCCTAGAAAACCTAAAAATGATTGACCACTCTTAGAAAACCACAAAAAAAGGGTCAAATGTCCTGGAAATATTTAAGTTATCCCTGAAAATTATTGATCCCCCTCCTCCCTTTGACACTTTGTCGAAACTGTTAAATTGTTTTTCAGTCATTTACTGAAAATATACAAAAACATTTTTTTAGATGATATAAGAAGAGACAGTAGAGTTTGGAGGTGTCCAGTTGAACATTGTAACTCCAGTTTTTTGGTTAAGGACATGTTCCACTGTAATCTGAGGCTGTTATTTTTTATTATTATTTTAATACTTCTGTCATAATTACACTGGTCTACAATTGTTTTAGAAAGTATCTGCTTCAGACATTAAATGTGCTAAATGTTACATACTATAATAAGATGAATCAGACAACAAATGACAAAAGTGCTGGTTAGTTGATGTTTTTAATATATATGATAGTTATATACATGTATACAATGGATTTATAAATATTCCACTAGAAAGAACCTGTAAAGTGAATGGATCATAAAGTGCAGACAGTGTTTTGATGTAGATCTAGTAGACCAATATTCCTTTAGACTAAAACAGAGGTCACCAAAATCCTGGTCCTTGAAGGCCGCTATCATGCATGTTTTATATTTATCCCTCTTCTAACACACCTGATTCAAATGATAAGCCTGCCATCAGTCAAGTGTGCTGAAAGAGGGAAACATTTAAAACATGCAGGATAGCGGCCCTCGAGGACCAGGATTGGTGACCTCTGGACTAAAACATATTCTCTTGCTAATTCTAAGAATTTCACATTTTGACCCCAGACTTATCTTGGAAACTTGAGCCAACCAGCATTTAAGACTTGAGTTTTCTTTATCAGTAACACACATGTGGGAACATTTCATTAGTTTTTTTGTGGGAACATTTTACTTGCAGACCAGTGTTATTGCTCATATATAGTCAGATACACACCTCAAATGTCTGCACAATAAACATAGAAACAATCTGAGTAAATATGAACTTACAGCTGTAGAAAAGAACACTTCCACAGAATGATGGGGACAAGGGGGACGGATCAGTGTATGACATTATAACCTGTCCCTGTCCCATAATTTCCCTGGAGAAGCTTTCCCAAGGGATCAATAAAGTACTATCTAATCTAGATCTATATGTAGTGGCTGAGGCTACATTTCTAAGGAGATGACGAAAACAGAAGATGCAAAAAGTGGTGTCTCGTGTTCCGCATTTAGATGAGTGTATCCAGGAGGAAACCCTCGTTTATACGAAAACGCAACTGTAGGCGAAATACGATTGGATAGTCATGCCAGGCCAGCTATGTGGTACTGTCTGTGATAGACCACCAATATGTCCTTTTCTGTTTTTGACGTATGTAATTGTCCACCCATCTCTGTTCAGGTATGCCTGTAATGTCTGTACAATAACTGAAACAACTACTGTGCATTTACTAGAGCTGCTAGTGCTAATGCTAATGCTAGTGCTGTGGGATCGAGGTTGTTCGACATGTTTGTTGCTTTACCTGCTCAGCGTATGAATGTAACAGAAAGTGTACATGACGTGAATATACGTGATGTAAAAGCTCCCGCAACGTTAACATGTACGTTTCATTTAGACAGAGATGGGACCCAGCACGTCGTCAATACGCCCCACTCTGGAAGGGGTCTTCAGATTTGTGCGTATTCACACCCTGACGGCGTCGGCTTCATGTAAATGCAAGGCACTTCTGATAAAATATGCTGTTGTATTTAGCCGCAATCGTCCTCGTGTAAATGGTACCTGGGAAAGTCCTAGAAAAGAATTTTTGTTAAAGAGTGGGAATCCTGTTATTTCCATGGTAGGGATAGGGTCGTTGTAGTTATCTAGTGTGGCTGATGAATGACAATGCTTTAGTCGTCACAGAGTATTCCTCTAATTCCATCTTTTCTCTTCAAGGTGAGAAGCGTTTTGAGTGTCCTGAATGCTCCAAACGCTTCATGCGCAGCGACCACCTCTCCAAGCACATCAAGACCCACCAGAACAAGAAGGGCGGAGCCGCTGTGGCAATTATCACCACTGACGACATGGAGGAAGACGCCGCCGAAGGCTTGGGCGTGTCCCCCCAGATAGTCGCTGTGGGGACCCTCTCTCGTGACTCTGACCCGGCTACGCCCACAACTTCTAATCACCTGGAGGAAGAAGAGGACGAAGAGGAGTTTGAATAGGCAACACATTTCCTAAGATGGCTTCTGTTTTTTTGGAAGTCTTTGCAGGGCCTGAAAGGAGTGGCTCCTTTTGTTTGTTTAGGTTATTTTTTATTTTATTTTATTTTTTGGTATTTTCCATCATTTAAAAAATGTCTCTCATGAAAAGGGACTCAAAAGAGACATTATATGACGAAGAGAAACCGAATAATATAAACACAATCTAAAAAAAAAAGCTAACATATAATAACAGAAACTTTGCCTATGTGTAAGAAGGATGAGTTAGGCATTTACAAACTGAATCTATAAGAATTCCATGCGCGGTGGGGAAAGTATGTAAGACTCTGGGCCAGATTTACTAAGGCAGTGTCAATTAAATCACCATGAAGACGGTGGCCAGTTTTATCACATGATCTACTAACACACCAGTTCATTTCAATAATAATGATCTGCACTCATTTAACAAGATGAGTGCAGATCAGTGCAGAGCCTGACTGTGCATAAGGGAGCAGAGAAGAAGCAACAGGAGGACTTTTCTGTGGTAGAGATAATGGAGTTAGTGGATACATGTAATGTAACCTAAAATACTAAAATAGTAGCTAAAATACTTAAAGCATAAAAGTATATCAGAATAACTGTTGTAAGTAGAGAGGAGGGAACGCTTTTGCACATGATACAAAAGACACACAGAGAAGTCACCTGTCGAACACCACAGCAGTAACTAACTGCCATAACACTGGTCAAACCTGAGCACAGTAACAGGAATCATACACTGTTTGCATCAGTTACAGAAGCAGGTAAAACACTTTAAATGTCCCTGAGTTGAAGAGTTCATGTGTTTCATATACTGTAACGGTTTTGTCACTAAAGCCTCAAAATTTGATGTGAAAGTAAAATATCACACTCGACTTCTTGTTGAGAGCCCTGGTGACGTAATTCACCACAGGAAGAGGTGAACATGTAGACTGTTCTGGTAAAGCCTTCTGCTGTCCTTTAAACACATTTGTACACTGCAAAAACCTAAGTATCACTAAGGGTATTTTTCTTATTTCTAGTTGAAATATTTGATCACAATTAAAATTAGACATAATCACATACAGTAACGTTTCACTTATTTTTAAGCAATAGATCTGAACCCGCTTTATCCTCACTAGGGTCACAATCCAGCTACAATGGGTGAAGGCGGGGTACACCCTGTATGAGTCTCCAGTTCATCTCAGGGCTGAACATATATAGACAAACAATCACTCTCACATTCACACCTATGGACAATTGAGATTAACCAGTTAACCTATTAGTGCATGTGTTTGGATGGTGGGAGGAAACTGGAGTACCTGGAGTAAACCCACACAGACACGGGGAGAACATGCAAACTCCACACAGAAAGGTCTGGTGTGGGAATAGAACCAGGGTCCTTCTTACTGTGAGGTACAAGTGCTAACCACTGCACCACCGTGCCGCCCCATTTCCAGAAATCTTAAGATCATCTTCACTCGTTCCATAGGCTGATTTTTATTTTGTTTGGGGTTTTTTTTGCGCATTTCAAGCAGGAAAAAAATCTGCCAGTGAAACAAGTGAAAATAATGTTAGTAACATTATCATACATCTTAGTAACTCCTTCACTGTGGTTCTCCCTGAGGTTTCTCCTTCCCCACTGGGTTTTGGAGTTTTTCCTTGCTGCGAAGGAGGGTCTAAGGACATGGGATGCCTGGGGTCCTTTTCCAACATCTATTGTTTAAAAATCAGTTCTGATAACTCATTGGAAAGTTACTCTTTCGGTGATTATGTTTTATTTTAAGTGTGATTAAATATGTTTGACTAGAAATGAGATAAGAAAGTGAAGAAAATTCCCTCTCCTAAAACCTGCTGCTTTTCTCAGCAGTGCCACTAATGTGCTATAACATGTCTTTTTTTGTATTTTTTATTTTATAATGGTGCAAAGAGCAGTAAAGCGACAACCACAAATGATAATCATCATCCACTCATTTCAATATTCTACTTCTACAAATACATGTACAGTTCAGCCTTTACAGGATTACCTTTGAGTTGCACTTCAAGTTGATGTGGACAATAATATTTTTAACCCCAAATAAGGGTTTACGCTGGTGTTAGTAAATCTGGCCCCGGATTAGCACAAGACAGGGAGACCTCCTGAAACTAAAACCATTCAAACATCAAGAGACATTTTCCTAATCACAACAGAATCTATCTCTATGCACAAAGTTGTGTTCCTGTTTCATACACTTCAGACAGCGCTAAGGGTCAATCATGGTACAAGTGTGTTGCAAGAGCAGGGGCAGTCCTGGGATACGTGAATGTGTGTGTTTGTTCGGTGGTGAGTGACCTGTATGAATGTATATTCCCATGCTGCCATGGAAAGGATCTACCTAATTTGAGTTTTATTTATGGTTCAGGTTTCGAATCAGATTCAGGTGTCGATATATTTGTGACCAGTCGATGGATAAACTGTTATTGAAGAAGAAGAAGAAGAAGAAGAGGGGATAATTCTAAAAAAAAAAGAAAAAAAAAAAAGGAGAAAAAAAGCACATATAAAAAGATTTATAAAAAATGCATTCCTATCGGCGCAGTGGCCATTAGAAATAAAAGGTTTCTATAGAGAAAAACAATCTAGCTTTCTACAACTTTGTTTGTGTAGTGAAAGCAATACTATAATGACAATCCTAGTGAAACCATGTTTACATTGTCAGGGGAAGTTTTTCTGTTCATAAAATAAGCCCTAAGTTCACTCCGTGTTTAAGGGAAACATCCATTAGCAGTGCTGTTGTCACAATAAACCTTTGCAAATACCATTATAATATCAGTGCTGCAGTCATTTGGTCGACAGTTACAGCCGCATTAGGTGTGATTTCTGGGTTTTCCCACTTGCACCAACAGTAAGACAACAAACAGACAAAACAAAATGTACCAACAGTAAAAATGACAAAAACAGAACACTGGAAAATTTAATATTTAATCGTTTTACTATTTTTTTTTTCCATCATCTGTTGTGATTGCATAATCAGACTTGTGCGTTTTACTTCATCATTGAGCAGATTTGTTTGCAATTATTTATTTATTTTTTCAAAGACAGTAATAATACATGTTGAAAATCATGCAAAAATGCATAGTTTTTCAATTAAATACGACAAAAAAACAAACAAACCATCAAAGCACCCAAGGTTCCACAAACCAAAGGGGAAAGCCCAGCGAGATTTTACCGTCAGATGGTATTTGCACATTTGAAAACGGTTTAATCTGACAACGGTACTGTCCCTGGTGTTACTTTTTGCTTCCTGTGCTCCAGTGACCCCCCCCACCCCTCCTCCTCCTCCTCCCACTCCCTCCTCTAACCCTGCTAATGTGACCGATGTACCACAATTGCCTTAACACAAGCTGTTGTACAGAGGGAACGTCAAAGTAGGGGTGGGGGCTGTGTGTGTGTGTCATGTGTGTGTGTGTGTGTGTGTGTGTGTGTCGGTGCGGGTTACACACACTCCAACACGCCCCGGTGACAACACACACACTTTTGGGTGGGACATGGGGGGGGGGGGGCATACACAGGGAGCAACTGTGGCAGAGCTGGGGTCCAGTGGGTGGAAGAGAGAGTGATACAAGCTGTGGGTGGGAGTGGGTTGGGTTATTTAGCTATGTGGATATTTTGAGCTGTTTTCTGGTGGTGTTGCTCTGTATTAGTTCAGTGCGTACATTATTTTGAAATTTGAAGATGCTTTTATTTTATAAAGTTTATCAGTTGTTGTTTTTTTTTTTTTTTTTTTTTTAAAGTCCCCTCACATTATGCTAACACACAGGACCCCACTGTGTATGGCTAACTTATTATTTATCCTTGATTTGTAATATTTGCCTTTTGCTGGACTTGTATTTGTGTGAGTTGATTCTGAAGTTGTGTACAGCATGTTTCAGTTTTTTGCCGTAGTGCTGCTTTTCTCTTCTTTACTCTTTGTGCTTCTATTTTCTTTTCTACGTCTGATCATTGCTGTTCATTTCTTCTTCTCTTCGCGCCATAACGTGTTTTTTTTTTTGACAAATGAAACAAGAAAAAAGAGGAAGAAAGCAAAAAAAAAAAAAAGTTGAAAAAGGTTGATACCAAACAAATTTAGATGTTTTTGGTAATATTTTGTGTGACGACCAACTTTTTTTTCTTTGATATTTTGTAGTGACATCTCATTTGTAAATCTTTTTCTAAAGATGTTTGTTCGTCTCCATGACATTTGATAATGGTTTTTTGCCAGGTTAGCCTCAAAGGCTCCAGTTTATTGATATTTTTAAAACTGGTTTGTACAAAGGTGTTATGTCAATTTAAAAGAAAAGAGGAAAAAAAGGACAACTTCAAGGAGAAAAAATGCTTTGCCTGCATAACACTGACAATAAAGTGATTAAAATGGTCTTAACATCGCTGTAGTATTTGTGTATTTTCAGTTCATCTACATAACGTGGCCTTTTAACCCTCAAAGACCAAGTCACCAGTGACTAAAACAATATATAATACAATATAAAATCTACTTCTGAAACACTAAAATTACCAATATGTAGAAATAAGCCAAAAAAAATACACACTGTAAATCTGTACTTGTTCAGTGTGGAGGACTAAAAGTGCCAAAATTAAATGAAATAATTAAATACATAACTAATTACAAGTGGAATAAAACAGATATGTGTAAGTGTGTCATTAATTCATTAAAATCCCAATTCATTTGAGGTAAAAAAAAAAGAAAAACAACATTATTTCACTCATTAATTATTTCATGGTCTTTGTGTCGCAGTGGATCATACATTTATTTTATCTGTCAACCAAACCCATCAAAGTCAGTGGGCGGGGCTAACACGAATCTAGTCAAATCCACTACAGTGGGAGTGTCGGACCCAGAGTCTAGATTTTTAGCAGTTAACCAATAAAGTTTTATTTTTAAAGTTTTATTTATTTTTTAAATAAAGTATCTAAACAAACATAGAGGTTAATAGCACCAACCTGTTAATGAGAATGTGTTCACAAGCTCAGCACCAATCCTTTATCTGGATCCATTAGCCTTGACTTGATGTGCAGGAGAACCAATCAGGTGTTAAGACCCGCCCACCAACTTTGATGGGTGAGGTTGACAGATAAAATAAATTAATGATCCACTGCAACACAAGGACCATGAAATAATTCATTCATTCATTATCTGAACCTGCTTTATCCTCACTAGGGTCGGGGGGGTCACTGGGGGTCTAATCCAGCTACAATGGGCGAAGGCGGGGTACACCCTGTATGAGACGCCAGTTCATCGCAGGACTGAACATACATAGACAAACAATTACTCTCACATTCACACCTATGGCCAATTTTAGATTAACCAATTAACCTATCAGTGCATGTCTTTGGATGGTGGGAGGAAACCGGAGTGCCCGGCGAAGGCCCACGCGGACACAGGGAGGACATGCAAACTCCACACAGAAAGGTCTGGTGTGGGATTCGAACCAGGGTCCTTCTTACTGTGAGGCACGAGTGCTAACCACTGCACCACCGTGCCGCCCATGAAATAATTAATTAGTGAATAATAATAATAATAATAATAATAATAATAATAATAATAATAATAATAATAATAATAATAATAATAATAATAATAATAATAATAATAATAATAATATATGTTTTGTTTTTGTTTTACCTCAAATGAATTGGTATCTTAATGAATGAACACATTTAATAACACATTTATGTACTTAATTCCAATTATAATTCCATATTTAATGAATTATTTAATGACATGTATTTATTTCATTTTGGCAATTTTAGTCCTGCTCAGTTCAGTTGAGAGAGATCTTCATAATTCTAAAAGAAAAAATGTTCCTGCCATGAAAAAACATTTCTATTTACATCAGACCAAAGTATTTGAATCCTTCAATATGGAGTTATTGATAGACTGAATGTGTGAATGGTCATTGGCAGAGGACAACAGAATTGGACAGCCTCATCAGTGATCCACAGGCTGATCCAAAGTGAGCGGGTGCTGACGGTGATATTCGGGTTGCGGTCGGGTCAGGTCATTTGTTGTTTGAGATAAACATTAAAATAACCTGGTAAATATGGTTTATTAACTGAATGTCCATAAAGGTGAGGTACAATGTTGTCAGTATCCTACAGTATGGAAGGAGCAAGAGAGAAAGTCAAGTTAGGAGAGTGGAAGCTCCAGAAACATACAAACAATAAAAGTAAGGTTTGGGACACATTCACTGACATTTTTAAAAATGATGAGCAGCTCCCAGTGTTTTGTTTTCTGTGGAAACCAGGTACAAATGTCTCTTTGGATGTTACAAGTTGTCGACCCCTGGTTTAGATGCTGCATGTTGATAACTTTTGAATGATGAAGCAGGACGAAAAAATTTTATCAATATATTAACTTACAAGCAATAACGTTTTAACGTTTTAACACGGAAATAAATGCAGGTATGTGAGTAAGGTCATGTGATGTTCATAAAGACCATTGACTACTTTTAAAAAAGCGGTCAGTTGCAGGTCATTTATACATCCACCCGCACATCACTGATACATGAAATATATAGAAAATAAAAATTAGATATTAGAATAAATGGTGATAAAGCAATTATGCTGCTACATACCAATATCTACCTCAATTTATTTATTTTTCACACTTCAAATATTAGATTGTACATAGTATTTTTGCAATGTACTTTTAGTTTTAGTCTAGTCCCACTATTAACCCACTTAACCCACTTACTGTTACTACATTTCTCACATTGATGGGAAGCGTGCAATCTAAGAATTTCACTGCATAGCATCAAGCCTTTTTTTTTATTTTGTTTTTTTACTGTGTATGTGACAATAAAACTCTTGAATCTTGAATTGAAAAAAAAAATAACTTGGGAACCACCGCCAACATAGGGTCTTCAGGGGTTAAAACACAACCTCACCTTGTGTTCCCAGGTTTGTGTCGTATACAGTCTGTTTTCCTGCTGTGTCCTACCAGGATCAAAGGTAGACAACAACATTACGATGGGTCAGAAACAGCGCTCGTCTGTTCTGATTGTCTGCACTCACCAAAGACCCTGTGTGTGTGATTCACCTTCGATCAAAGCGGGACTAAGGAGAGTTCACTGCGAGGTCACTCTGACACAGCTCAGGAAAAATATCAGCTCACGCATCCATTTGACATGCCCTTTGAAGAACTAAAAAAAACACCTAAATCTACCTCCCCTCACAGCCTCAGGTGTTCAGATGACTGAAGGGATAAACTAAGTTTAATATATCACACTATTAGAAAGTGAGATGAATATTGATGTTTCAACTCAGATATGGAGGGATGGATGGTAGGTAGATAGATAGATAGATAGATAGATAGATAGATAGATAGATAGATAGATAGATAGATAGATAGATAGATAGATAGATAGATAGATAGATAGATAGATAGATAGATAGATAGATAGATAGATAGATAGATAGATAGATAGATAGATAGATAGATAGATAGATAGATAGATAGATAGATAGATAGATAGATAGATAGATAGATAGATAGATAGATAGATAGATAGATAGATAGATAGATAGATAGATAGATAGATAGATAATGTATTGTTCTATTATACAGTATATCTGATACAACTTCAAAAACAAGGAAAGGGGTCAAGCAAAAATAGACAAAAAGCCCCCACCCTCCTCACAACCACAACTTAAGACATGAACAGGACAAAGAAAACATGAAACCCTCTATCCTTCACAAATAGGGTGAAAGGTGCAATATATCATTTTAGTTGACAAGGACAAAGTGTATAACATCTAATATCACAAATAAGACATACAACAGAAGTTAAAGTGTCACTGCAGTAGTTGTTTTGTGCACAGACATGTACATAAACACTTAATACAGCACACTTCTACTCACTAAAACACAATACAAGACATGGGGTAAAGGCTGGAGAGACTTAAGGGTCGCAAGTTTGATTCCCCAGACCAGCAGGAAGCTGTGGGTTGATGTGCCCTTGACTAAGAAACCCTCCTATTTCCTCTCTTGGTGCCTAATATGGTGAAGCCGCTGCCCCTAGTATGAAGCAATGTGTGATGCATGTGTGAGCCAAATGTACGTACATTTATTTATTAACTGTTTTTCACAGATAAAAATAAAATGGGTACAGTACAACAAAAGAATATTTCATTAAATACATAAATAAGGATAAATCCATTGTGTGTGTGTGTGTGTGTGTGTGGGGGGGATTAGATCTTACATCTTGATATTTTTATTTTTAATTTTACTTATTAAACATGTATTTTTTGTTTTGTTTTACATTTTAACCAACTTTATATGTGCTTCTTTTTAAAAACAGTTTAACATCTGTGTGTTAAAATGTGTTTATTACATTTTTTTTTTCTTTACACGTTTCAACATTTTGTGTGTTTTTAATTGTTTTGAAATAATTTTTTTACATTTGTGTATGTTTTTAACATCTCCTCCCTCCAGGGCCTGGGACCCACACCCAATGCTTCTTTTCACAGTCTCTATTCACTCCAACCCTTAAATAACAAGTATTCCAAACCCATTATAACAGTCAACCATTTTATTTCAACATTTCATCATATAAAAAAGACCATCCAAGCAGGATTCGAACCCCTGGCAACATAAAGAAACAGATTCATGGTTCTAGTCCTTGATGCTTTAACCAAAGACCAACCCATTTCTGCATTAGGGGTGGTGGTGGGGGTTCTTGAATCTATTTTCAAAGACAATAAAGGCAAAATAACCAGAAATCCTTTATTGAATGCAAATGTAGCACATTTTCTTCCCCAAATCAACACATTTTGAAATGAAACAGATATTTTAAAACCGTTGTGTGTTTTAAAACATTCAAATTCATTTAGCTTCCGATCAAATAATGCATACTATCGTTAGTTATCACCTCTGTAAATAACAGACTCTGTGTGTGGAGCTATCACCTCTGTCAATAACACAGTGGGGGCGGAGCTAACACCTCTGTCAATAACACAGTGGGGGCGGAGCTAACACCTCTGTCAATAACACAGTGGGGGCGGAGCTAACACCTCTGTCAATAACACAGTAGGGGCGGAGCTAACACCTCTGTCAATAACACAGTGGGGGCGGAGCTAACACCTCTGTAAATAACACAGTGGGGGGTGGAGCTAACACCTCTGTCAATAACACAGTGGGGGCGGAGCTAACACCTCTGTAAATAACACAGTGGGGGGTGGAGCTAACACCTCTAAATAACACAATGAGGGGTGGAGCTAACACCTCTGTAAATAACATCATCAGGACCAATCCATGAAAAGACAAACTTTAAATAATCAGGCTCAGATTTCATCCATTTCTTGCTCACCCAGCTTCTGTGTCCTCTCTCACTTTCACTTCAGGAGTGACATTGGCTGTGTCCGAAATCACCCATTCACTCCCTACTCCCTACATAAGGAAATAAATGTAGTGCGCTACATAGTCAACTCAACTGAAAACTTCTCAGACACTACTGTGGTGCTGTTTAATCAACAAATAAACAGTGTTGTCTCTCACAAAATTAAGACTTTTTAATTTCTTTTTTTTTTTTTTTTTTAACCGTCACTGCAATAAAATAATAATAATGAAAAAAAACTTGACTCACGACTGTTTTATTGTCATTAACTGTTAAACAAGTCTTGTCTGGCGCCTGTCATCCAACAGGCAGAGTTAACGTTTACCGTTACTGAACAGATCCTGTAGCTCTGCCAGTGAGCTCCAATCTGTCCATGTTTCTTTTAACTATAAATCTCTCCGTCCTTCAGCCTTTTTTGACTCCTGCAATGCATGATGGGATACACTGATTTGGTTACTGACCATTGATGTCCTTTGGCAGTGGATTGTGGGATAGATCAAGTGATTATATAGTTTAGTGATTATAAATAGTTCACTAAAGATTCGGACACCCTTACTTACGTATATAGGGGTTAGGGAGTGATTTTGGACACAGCCTTTGTCCCTGTATGTACTGTAGTTAGTTAACCCCATGTATGGTAGTTGGCTAAGTTAACCCATGTACTGTAGTTGGTTAACCACTTCTTTGCACTATTTTTGTTTTTGATTCAGGTTTATTTTTTTCTCATGGAAAAGTCCTCTAGCACCCCTCAGGGGAGGCCCACCCCACTATTTCAAAACCACTGCATATTCTATTTGATCCTGTGTTTGTTATATTGTCAACATAATGCATGTTGAGTTAATATTTAGCCAAAATAATTCAGAATTGCTGTATTGTTGCAATAATGACCATTACATATTAACTTAATGCTACAGTCACCACTTGTTTTGTCAGAAATAAAAGACAAAGTGTTATCAATTTGTGTTTATAATAATGGGAGGAAACATGAGGAATGGGGGGGGGAATCATAGTTTTAATGTAATTATCTTAAATCTAAAAGGAATGTGATGTTTAGGTAGTGACAAATTTTGGGTGAGGAAATATATGCACTGTATGCAAAACAAAAGAAAATTGGACTTTTACTAAATATTTATTCTTATATGTGGTAGAACATGGATATAGTCAGAGGTTTTCCAAAATAGCATAAAAAATTCATACACTTTCCAACCCTGAATTTGAACCAATTCCGTAGAATGGCTCATATAAAATGTCATCTAAAATTACTGTTTATTTGCAACATGGTAACTATTACATGATCAAAATCAAATGAATTTATAGCATAAAACAGTTATCGTTTGGAATATCTATTTTAACATCAGAAATTTCTGACGTTAAAAATGGAATCACAAGCCAAAAAAGGTTTGTGTTAAAGAAAATAACAGGAACCATTTAGTCTGTGATTGTTGATTACTTTTATGCTCACATTAATGACTTGAGTTGCATTGCCTTTCTTTTACAGCTTCTGAGGATTAAAGCACTGGATGAGTGTAGGTTTCTCCCAGTGAAATTTAAGATTTTCAAACCTTAATTAATTGAAAATCCATTTGATTTTTAGTATTTTTTTGCAGGTCACAGGTTATAAAGGATATGGGAGTCTCACAATTACTTATGAAGTAAATTAATTTCTTCACATATGTCTAAAAAAAGGGACAGAAGTAAATGCAATGTAAACTTTACTATACAATCAGTGTTGTAGATTTTTAGAAAAAAATCTGATTCAGAATGTTTTAATTTGTGAATGATAGTTTAGCTATAATGTCCAATGTGCAACAAAACAATAATCCTACTTAGTCCTTGTAAGTGAAACAAATTAAATAAACAAATAACAAAAAAAACATACATGACAATAAAATATGTTTTCATTTGCATATTCAAAAAGGACTGGGAGGAAGTAAAACTTGTTAGTCTTTTTAAAAACTTCTGTTGGAAAGTCTGGCTTCAACTGGGAGTGAAGGATTCAATAACTATACCTTAGTTGTGACGCAACTTCTTAAAAATACCATAAATGGTGATTTACAATCTCTCCATAAGAAGAAATATTGAGCAGTTACACAAAAGACCTTTGCATGAGATGTATAAAAATATTGTACAGAATACATTTATACATATATGTCCTACAGTTTAAAGTTGTCATTCCATGGTTATTTCATTAATATTACTGTGTTCTCCATTGCTATTGAATACATTGTGTGTTGGTTCTATTTAAAAAACGTCCAGATTGCTTTGTTTCCAGCTGTTTTTTCACGGTAGAAAAATGACTTGAGGTCGAACAGCAGAGTTTACCGCTACTTCCTCATACATGTCCATGACGCGGTGATGAGGCGTCTCTGATTGGCTCAGAATGCGTGAAGGAACACTCCCCCTCGCCTCTCTCTGTGTATGTATTTACCTTTACCCAAGTAGCATCCAGCTAGGTTTTGTGCCGTTGCTTGTTCTGAAAATGTGCAGGGAAAATCGAGGCTTTATTTCCACAGAGAGCACATGAACCAGTTTGATCCGCCATTTTTTTCCAAGTTTGTGCAGCAGTTACTGTGGCACCATCTTCTCTTGTAGATGCTAATGCTAATGCTACTTCAGATTCGCTGCAATGGGGGATGGGTTTAACCCCACGTGGGTGAGGCTAAAGTCCATCTGACGTCAGATGGACCGGCTTTTTCTGGGTCCCTCGTTTTCTGTGAATGCAGTATGCAGCCAGTGGAGGTGATGAACCCCCTTTAAAGGCAGCATGTGTTGGTAAGTCTGGGTGACCCATCAGATTCCAAAAGGAGCGTGGAAAAGTGGTTTTAAGCAGAATGACACCTTAAAATTAACTCTCTTCAATGCATCAGTCTTCATCTGACAACCTTCTCATGAGTTCTGATCCTTTTTATGATCGTGGGAACTTGATATTTCATTTTGAGCAGAGTTTAAAATACAGTAAATTAAACACATGAAACAGGAACACTGAACAAAAGCTTGTTACTTCCAACATTAGCTTCCCTTTCTACACAGCTGCATACAGACTTTACTACATAAAATATCCTGCTGACTTCTACAGCACACCGTGACCCCTGACCTTCAGCTCAGGTATGTAGTTGTTAGATGAAATCAGCTGATTGGCCACCTAAGGACCCCACAGATGACCTGGACCTGACCCCCGACCTCGAGCACCTGAGGCAAAAGTAGCAGCTACACAACACACAAAGGCCATGGGAACTCACACAACACACACTTAATACAAAATATAATCACATACACATAGAAAATCCTTCTGTTCGTGTAAATACTAATCAGAGAAGGTGATGTTTCTAGATTCACATGCTTTAATTATTTTTCTTACATAATAATATGAAGAATGACAAATGATTACAAGATCCTTCACAGAAAATGATGGATTCAGATGAAGGTCCAGTTTATGGATGTTGGATCCAGTGACACAGAGTAGTGAAATACTGTGTATATATATACTGTATATATAAATAAAAATAGAACAGCCCCACTTATTGATATTTAAAATAAAAAAAACTAGTTTAACTCTAGGCATGTAAGGGAAAACACATTTTAAAACAACCAGTAATATGTTTATTACTTATTACTGTATTATCATGTATTATATTACATGAAAAAAATCAAAGTACACTAATTACACGTGGGAACAATTTTTATTCCAAACAAAACTAACATTGACATGTCAATTCCAAAATCACAGTGAGTTTTTTTTTCTAGCATGTCAAGTTTTTTCTCCACAGCTTACTCTCCTGATAATTGCACTGATTAGCTATAGTACAACTTTCCACCTGGTTGTAAAAGTACTCACATTCTGTTCTGATGTAGAAATATAGCTACTTGTGTGGACAAAAAATACTCTGATAAAAGTGGAAGTACTGATTCAACTGCTTTAATGAAGTGAGTAAAGAAAATTGTTATAAAGTGTCGTCATTTGAACCCACTTTATCCTCACTAGGATCATGGGGGTCACTGGGGTCCTAATCCAGCTACAATGGGTGAAGGCGGGGTACACCCTGTATGAGTCTCCAGTTCATCTCAGGGCTGAACATATATAGACAAACAATCACTCTCACATTCACACCTATGGACAATTTAGATTAACCAATTAACCCAGTGGCCATGTAATGCAAGATGTTTAATTTGTCATCATCTGTATGTGCCTCATTTCATTCAACCCACACTCACCTGCAGAACCCATTCTTTCATCACTGGTTCAGTTTAGTTCAGTTCTCTTCATGTGTACTGATCCACTGGATACAAGGCAAAGAGGAATAAATTAAAAGCACTGGGCAGATGGATTTGAGAACAGTGTACTTTATTAAAACTTACATAGGGATGACAAAAATGGTGTAGATTATAAAAGTAGAAAGACTCCAGGAGGTAATAACTATTTTTTCTAGTGAGGATTAAGTGAAAAGTAATTAACATTCAAATGAAATTATAGAATTCAATAATGATTACTGATTGGAACAACATAAAAACATCTTTGCATCTTAAACAAACAGTCAAAACATAAAACATTACAGTGTATGTGCCTTAACTCTGAGTGGTATTAAGCAGAAACACACTGGTGTTTCTGTAGTTAGATGAACGCCTACAGTGCAGCACCACTGACCAGCTGTACAAGCAGGGCTTCCTCTGGTCTTCAGTCTGGACTTTCACTCCAGCTCTTTCTGAATGCTGCAACAGAGAAAACACAAGGATAAAAGTTCAACGTCTCCATTATCTGATCATGCAGCTCTTCTTATTTTCAACAATAAGTGACTTTCTTTTTTGACTGAACTGAAAATAGGGCTGGTCATATGAAAAATAAATAAAATCATCACATTTTTTTCATATCAGACAACAGACATGTAACACAATATAGATCAAAACACTATTTTTTGTTCAACTTTAATTTTCCCTTACACACATGTTGTGAAGACATCAGGTTATTTTCAAAACCTAATTATGATTTATTTTCCGTTTATAACTGTTTCAGATAAATAAAACAGGTACATATATTTAAATATAGGGCTGACAAAATTAATGTGGATTAATTCATCATGATTAATATAATTAAATATTTAACGCAATTACGGTAAAAGGAACAATTGTTACAGTTGCTTAGTTTTTCCAAGTTGTTTTGTTGAAACTGTTGAAGGTGTTGTTAATTGTATATATATATATATATATATATATATATATATATATATATATATATATATATATATATATATATATATATATATATATATATATATATATATATATGTATATTCATATTTTTGTATCTTTTTTAATATATTTTATCCCAATTTTGGTGGGGAGGTTCCTGTATTTAAAAAAGAATATTCAAAAAGATTTAGAAATTTTCATGACGTTTTAATGTGTTTTTCCCTCCATATTTTTGGTTATGAACGGTTTTGGCTGAAATGTTCAGGAATACTGGCATAGGGAACAAAGGATTTAATTTTGGTGGTGATCAGTGTGTGTGTGTGTGTGTGTGTGTGTATGCACAGGGGCGAACTGGCAATCACAGAAGTGAAATTGAAGCCTTGTGTGCTCATTTAGGTCATTTTACTCAGAATTTTTTATTTATTTATTTTTTATTTGAAGGAGGGGAGTGATGTCCCAATCCAGACTGGGGCATCAATAACAAATATCACTCCTAAGCTTTTAAGCCAAATGTTAATATGCCAGTATTGAGGCATTCTATTTTTAAATGTATAAGAGCAACTGATCAACTGACTGACAACATGAGTTTGATGGAATTCAAGGTTGTTAAACTTTAGCATAAAGATGTGGCGTACCTCTCCAGATACTCGTGGACATTGTCATGACCATTGTAGCGGGCCAGTCCCACCAGGGTGCCTGTAGCACAGCGACCCTCCTTTTTGCGGCACAGACTGCAGTTACACATGTCCCGGCAGATGGGACACGACCATGTCTATGAGAACAAAAGAAAAACAAGACCCAAACATTTTAATACAGCCTCTGTTTTTTTTTCTAGATGAATCAAGTCATTTTGAACTTCATTCGCTGCTTCCTAGATGGTAAATGGTCTGCACTTATATAGCGCTTTTACATTAGCCTCACATTCACCCATTCACACACCAGACCTACTGGAGGCAATTCGGGGTTCAGTGCCTTGCACAAGGACACTTCAACATGTGGACAGCCAGAGCTGGGGACGCGGACCACTGACCCTTCAGTCTACGTTTACACGTAGGTGAATATTTATAGAAAGATAATTCCACCTATCCGTTTTCAATAATATCTTCAATTGCACAACATCGTCTTCTAAATATATTCATTTTCATGAACCTGCATGAATACCATACCAAGCATACCATTATGATGAGCATGCCAAATCTTTAGGTGGCAGTGTAATAAGAAATGCAAAGCCATATCAGCCAATCAGAATCATGAAAAGATTACACCCCAACATCCTGCCTACTACACATGCCTACTGAAAAGATGTCACGCAGTTCATTTGTATGGACCAATAAGGAAGTTGAACTGCTGTTAAGTGTAGCATTGGATTAAAAACTACCAAAACACAGGAGAATACAGACTGGGAAACATGTCAAACTAAAATACGGATAGATATCGACAATGTCTCTGGATCAATACCCTGGAGAAACCTGAGGATTTTCCTTATCAGAATCACTTGGACCATCTTAACAACCAAAATAAAGGCAATGAGGGGGAAACATCGCAACGCATTTGACATTGGGCATAGAAGTGGGCATGGTAGAATGGTTCTACTTTACTTCAAAATGTGCAAGTAGTTATGGGATGGTTCACTGGCCACTGTTATTAAACCGTCCAGCCTCGAAAGTAGTGACCTCGACAATTCCATTACACACACTACCACCTGCATGTCCATGTCCTCGCTGGTAGTCACAGATGCTGGTGGCAACTGACAGAAGAAAACTTACATATTTTTGACGACAGTGACACCCAGAACAAAGTGAAAGAGAGGACAGGATCTGCTTCATGTACGTATACATTAAGATTTCTGTGACATGTGTCATATGAAAACCTGTGGTTGTTTTTACAATACTCGTTCATACAGATTCCTGGCTATATATAAACGAGGTGTCAGTCAACAGATGAACTGCTCTACCAACTGAGCCACAGCCGTCCATAGATACATCAGTTATATATGAATATTTGACTGTTTAGTCTGTGAGTTTTAAGACTGACCGGGTCAAGCAGCACAGTGCGTACGTCCTCTCCATAGCGGTTTTTCAGACACGGACCGCAGAACTGACCTTTGACCCCCACACAGAAACCACTGCGACACACTGTCTTGGTGTCCAGAGTCTTTTGTCTGCACTGGTGACATGAGCTACCCTGGAGAGAGAAAAGCCCACACAAAGACAATGAAAAAAAAATTCTCAAACAACCTTTATATCCCATAATACGAACAGCACTACATGCATAGGCAACAACCTGATCCAACTCACATTCTCTTTGTCCCAGATCTTGTCTTTGCTGCGGTACGCTATATTGTCCAGTTCTTCTTCGGTGATCTCGTCGACAGATTTCGCCACATATCGGTTCTTGTAACTGCCTCTCCGTTTTATAGGCCGTATGTCAATATGTTCTTCATCCACCTGCAGAAGCACAATTAACAGATGGTAGAGAAACACAAGCAAAGATCTCTACAATTGATCTCTTTAGAATAATATTACCAACTTTACAAAAATTAATGTATCTTTCTTTAACTTACGAACTTCACTCAATATGTCATTTTCAAGGTTCTCCACAAATATTATTCATGAGAAGATCTCACTTTGCTGAGCCTTGAAAAAAAAGTTCTTACACATATAGTGCTTGATTTTATTACATTTTTTAAACAATCAGTACTTTTACACACCCTTAGAGAAATTAGAATTATTGCCAACAAATAATTAAGTTTTCAAAGCCATGTATACACCTTAGTCAAATCAAAGTGGAGTTTTTCTAAAACTCCACTTCGATTTGATCCAGAGTAACCAAGTCAAATAACGTGGCTTTAATCGAGCATCTCTGTGCATATAAACGCCATCCAACCGTAGTTTGACTACCGATTGGCCTGGACACGCCCCTTTCAGGAAGTGACCAGACGAAACCCATCCAGACACGGGGAAAGAAACATGCAAACTCCACACAGAAATATATATATATATATATATATATATATATATATATATATATATATATATTGTAAATTCTCCAATTGTTCCCTGTGGTTCTGATCCAAACCCCATCAGCAGCATGTGAGCTGAAAGCACAGGACCCCACCTCTGAAACACTCCAACTGGATCAAGTTTAAAAGCTTCAGCAAAAACTTTATATTCCAGACCACTTCATTTATAAGTTAAAGGAGGATAAGGACCAAGGTCCCCAAAGATATATATATATATATATATATATATATATATATATATATATATATATATATATATATATATATATATATATATATATATATATATATATATATATATATATATATATATATATATATATATATGTTTATTAAGCAAATCACATGGAAATTGTATCTGAAATTCAACAGACATTGGCTCCCTCAAAACAAAGTCAGGTAACAAATGAAAACCCAAGGGAAACATTAGTACATGTGTTAACCCTTTAGGCACCTGAGTTTTTGTTTTTCAAAAAATATATTATATTTCGATGTCAATATTTCAAATAGATGTTTGTTTTATTCAGTTATGTAGCTTGCTGTAATATTGTAACTTTGGTACTCAAACATTACACCCACTGAACTTTATGATGACCTGCTGCCATTAGTCATAGTTTAATACCTTCACCCACTACGTCCTACATAGTGACAGAACAGCCTGGGGGCATGTTTACCCAGCAGTCTGGTCTGCTGCTAATTTTTACTTAGACTTTGAACCCTCCAGCCTATACAACAATGCAGCCGATGTATGAGTTTTTCTGGGTTAACAGGCTTCAAGTGTCACACTCTAGCAGGAAGTGCAAAAATGAGAGATGGAAGAGATCAATGCAAAGAAGAAGACAGTAGTTTTTAGTGCACACAATGGCAATTGTATGACATGCAAACATGGACACACCCTCAACATAGAAAGTACATGAAAAAGGAGATTAGTATTTATCATTTATATGAGAATATACCAATCTACCTAGTTATCATATCCCAAATATGATTGGACAAAAAACCAAACAAACAGGGATACACCTTTGTGGGATTCTTTTGTGCATGTAAACAGTGACATCAATCTAAATAACAGCATAATAGCATCAAATTTATCCAAGTTTATGTTTGGTTTGTTGATCTGGACCAAGAACAAAGAGTTGGAGACAAGTGTCTATATTTTCAATATTTTGTTCAGGTGTTTTATCTTGGAGCTAGCCATTGGTCGAGAAGTGGTCCTATTTGGACATACAGGGACAGGGCTACAAGAGCACTAGGGGTCAGAGCCAACATGAGCTGATGCTAAATGCTTGCTTACTGATGTGATAAAACTTTAAATGTATCAAACATTTTCAGTGTTGTTAGATCAACCACAACTTAAAAAAAATAATATCCAAACATTTAATTCAATAAAAGAACCTGAGAAATGAAATCATACTGCTCAGATACAACAGACATAAGACCCTTCTATCAACTCCAAAGTCCAATAAATATTGCGAAAAATTAAAGCTGGACCACCAGACCACTTATTGAGAATTTTAGTGGAACCCTATTGGAGTCATTGCTTTTCGGAGCAGAGACCCTCGGCAGCTTACCTCCATCAGCCTCCTGATGTCCACCGTCCTTGGGCCTTTTCGGATCACAGGCTCACTCACTTCATCAACAGCAAAGTTCTCCCGAGGCCGGGCTTTACGGGATGGGTTCCTTCTCTCTGACCCAATTTCCTCACCCTTCCGTTTTCGTGGCGTTACCTTCTCCTGTGTGCGTTTCTTCTTCTACAAACATAAAGTTAGTTTTTGCAAATCAATAGACTGTGTAACAAATGTGGACGCAGCCATTATAATGTCACCCAACTGTTCAACAGGCTAACTTTTTGATGCTCCAAGTGTGTATTTTGACTGTTGTCACATTGATTTGCAAGGAAGAAAATTTGTTATAGAATACAAGTAATTTATTGATCCCACAATTGGGAAATTGTTTAACGCAGCATTCCTAGAAAAAAAACCTCAACTGAAGTCAAATAGAGTCAGAATCAAGCACCGTGGGATTTTGCTTTTGAATTTTTAAAGTTACAATAACTTGTTAGTCAATTTTAAATGCAGGAGAGTTGATGATCACTGTTATCTAATACTGTATTAAGCCTACAACCAAATTTGAAACAGTCAGAACGGCACTCAACTAAAGTATTTTTGAAATACGCTTGGATTTCAGCAAAACACACTTCAAAATACTAATGGCACAAACACACCAAAGCAACTTGAACAACATTAGTAATTGATTTTGCATGGAGGAGCAGACAATAGAAGAGACAAAAGGCGATTTGGGCAACTCAAGCTACAGTTTATAGTGAATATTATGCTAATGAGCTATGATGTGGTTCAGCGACATGCCCTGCAGGCAATATGAATGCTTGCATTTTACTTTTAATGTAATTGTAACCACACACTTACCATTGTAAGCATGTCTTTGAAGGAATAGGACAGAAATTTGCTGAAAACAGCTCATCTTTAATGATTATAGTTTTGTAGATATGGTGAAAAATACCTGAAAATTGCCCATTTTAGAAAATGGCAGCCGGATTGAATTTTGGGGAAAATTTGAGATGGTCCCAAGTTTGAATCTCTTCCAACTGGCCTTCTGGTCAGTAATCAACAGGGAAACCTTTGACAGGAAAATAGGCCTTCTTTTTTCAAACCAGATGATCGTCTATGTCAAATTTTTGCATTTTTTAAAATATTTTTCTTAGGATATTTTGAATATACAAATATATATTTTCATTACTTCATTTAGTCAACCATTGCAAACATGTATTTGAAGGAACAAGACATATATTATCTAAAAAAAAAAAGCTAATCTTTAATGATTATGGCCTTGTACGCCTTGTATGCTTAAAAGTCTGCCATTTTAGAAAACGGCGGCCGTATTGAATTTTGGGAAAAAATTGAGGTGGCCCAAAGTTTTAATTTCTTCCAATAGGCCCTCTGGTCAGTAATCCACAGAGAAAACTTTGGCAGGAAAATAGGCCTAATTTTACCAGCAAGTCTAGTCCTGGTGGTGTCCAATCTGTTAAACATAAGAGGACATTTACTGCATCTGTTAGATTAAATAACTTGTTCCAGCTGAAACATTATTAACCACTGAAGTATTTACCAATAAAAGGATCTAAACCATTAGCTCAGTTAAATTGAGTGTCAGTCTCCTGTAATCAAAACCAAAGGTGGTGCAGTGAAATATTGCACATGTGACTTTTTTTTGGACAGGCAGTGTATGTCC
Organism: Siphamia tubifer; assembly: GCA_020466265.1. Taxonomy (NCBI): domain Eukaryota; kingdom Metazoa; phylum Chordata; class Actinopteri; order Kurtiformes; family Apogonidae; genus Siphamia; species Siphamia tubifer. The sequence continues at coordinate 17,218,963 of CM035793.1, read as the reverse complement.
CCTTTACAACTATTAGAACATTGCTCTATTGCACATTTAATGTATCTTTGATGCTTAATTGCAAATTCCATGTTCATATTATTAATTTTTGGTCTTTGTTATGCCAGTTTGAAGGAAGCCTGGAAGTTTTCTCTCTTTTCTTTCAATGACAAAGTATCGGATCTGAATTGGTGATGGGTCTTCAGAGTATATACTCACTGAAGGTGTTGTGTTCACAGTCAAGTCAGCCATGGTCCTCAGATCAGCAAATAGCTTAGCCAACTGCAAGAACAAGGAAGAAACACGAGTAAAAATGTAAGACACTGAGTATGAACTACATTACATATTTTGTCAGGATATTCTGTAAATGGAAAAAGTGTGAGGTTTTTACCATAGCTTTATTTTCCTCAATGTTTCTGTAGTGGTTCTTCAGACTCTGTGACATGCCCTCTTCTTCCTCTTCTTCTTCCTCCTCCTCCTCTTTCTCTTCCTTCTTTTCCTCCTTCTTCTTCTTCTGCTGCTGCTTCACCCTCTCTGAGAGTCTGGCTCTCTGGGGTGGAGGACTAACTTTGTCTGCTTTTACATTTTTCTTGCATCGTTCTTGTTTAGGAGTAGACAGTCTTTTCATTGGAAACCTGAAGCAGAAATGAAGGTAAACTCATGGTTTATGGAAGCGCATGACATCACACTGAATAGAAATTAAAAGTTTTATGCACAAATACATCAGCTTTCATCACTGGTGAAGTTAACATGCATATTGTGTGGCCCTTCTGTATAAAGGGTTTCCACAGGTATCAGCAAATCTAATTGAATAATATTTTTAATGCCCTTTTTAATGCCACTTTAAACAAACCTAAGGCCCATTAGGCAATTAAATAGTTCCTCCTGTCAATCATCACACTATCCATCCAATAAAACATGATTAAATGGTTATATAATCAAAATAAATGATGAACAACAATTCTTTTTCCTCATCAAGTGAATTAAATTTTTTTAACACATTTAATGCTTTTAAATGTCATTTAAGGCATTAATTTTCATAAAATCTATTTAATGATTTTAATGCTTTTCAATGACCCCCAGAAACCCTGTCTATAGATGAACCCTCACTAAACCTGCCCCCATTACTGTTGCTTTGGCTGTTTAACTTTGGTTTTTATGTTCTTTTAATGGTAGCATTTGATATTATCTCACATATATAGCACAGTAGAGATGTCAATTCAGTAGAATTGGTAATTCTCCTATTAGATGCCAATCACAATCTCTAGTAGGAAACCTAACCCTAGTAGAGATTGTGATTGGCATCTCCACTCGGAGAATTTCCAATTCAACAGAAATAACATCTCTACCGTGATATACATTTGGTTACACAATGTAAATACTGTTGAATGAGTTTATATCATTTGTGTAGGTAGGTTTATTTGTGCATTGTTCCGTTTTGAAGTGTATTGATTGCTGGTGAGAACTAGGGGTTCGGGGTTACCTCCTGGTTGTGAAATAGCCCCCTCCCCCGCTGCTAAAATGTTCTATTTGCACTAATTATTCTGCATTTGCACTAATTATTCTGTTTTGCACTATTCATTCCGTTTTATTCTGTTTCTTAGCTGTTTTTTTATTTATTTATTTTAGTATGTGTGCTCCGGAAGCCAAGCAACGACATCTCGTTGCCAAAAATCCCACTGTTGTGTGTATTCTTGTGCAATGACAATAAAGGAAGTCTAAGTCTAAGTCTAAAAGGTGGGATTAAATACATTTTTCTTCTTCCTACTCCTTTTGGAGCACCGACAAACTCATTTGATTTGCTGGGTTTCCATCTATCCTGTTGGGAGTCTTGTATTGTCAGACACTGTTATATGTAAGTTATTGGTGTTGCTTAATCACTTGCTTGAAATGAATGAATGAACATATACAGCAGTCTGAAGGACAGCATCATCCAATCTGAAAAGAAGCTGAACTCCCTTCCCTGCACACATATGAACTGTCACTTTAATTGCACATGTCATTTCAACTCTATAATCCATCTGCCACTGTATTGTTTATTTATTGTCACTTTGATGCTCTACTGTTTGTAATTATATTCCATTTTATATTTTTCCTTCAATGTTCATGGTTATACCATGGACCTTAGAGTGTTTGCACATTCAGTCTTCTATAAGCACTGTACGAATGACAAAACTGTCAATAAAACTGACTCCGAATATTCCAAAAGAAACAATTAGAAATGTATGCAAGTCCCTGAAGTTGCGCAAGTTACCTGAAATGGAAGTCCCCCCTACTACAAAAGCCCATCATGGCAGCAAACCAAATATGAAAAGGAGAAGGAAGCTTTGCAGCACTTCAAGAGCCCTTCATCACAGCACACGTTTCATAAACGAGCCATTCACTGTACACGCAAGCTCCAGTGTCACAATTTCAACTAAAAAAGACAAAAATCACAATAACGTCACAACTAAGAGGTATACTCCACTTGAAGCTTTAACTATTTTGGAGCAACAGTCTGATGTGGAGTCAGGCAGTAGTGAAGGAGGCCCCTTCGTTGGTGATTCCCATCAGATTCCTCATCTGATAAAGATGTGCCAGCACCAGCAGACTTGCAGCCTATTCAGCCTCTCCTCACAAAACTTTAACTACCGTAGTCAAAATATCACACATACGCCAACATATATCTGGTGACCCTAACCCCAAACAACCTGTTTGTCCACAATGAATACTGGGGCCCCAGACTGTGTGGACACAAGGCTGAAACGATAACAAATCATATCCGATTCACTTGAAAACTTTGCTGTGTGGACAGGGCCTTATTCAGAAGTGTGTGCTGTCTTACAACCAGGACAACACATAACTATTGATAAACAGCTTTTTCCAACAAAGTGTATGTGTGTGTGTGGGGGTCAAGTCAGTCTGAAAGTCAAAGGTCCACTCAATAGGGTGATCACCTATAGGAGAGGGGGGATTCATAGCAGGAGCTGAATCTCCAGGGTTTCTAGTGTTAACAGAGAAATATACAAAAAAGCTATATTCAGAAATACAATATTTTATTCATCCCAAGGGAAACTGATGAAATTGTTGTTCACAGTATATTGTTATTTTGTTCCATAAAACCACCAAGATAAGGTGCTAACTTTAGCTCTGTTGGTCCACACCTCTTGCTCAGGAAAATGGTTGAACATTGTAAGTTATTATAAGCAACTAGGTGTATACTGTACATTACAAAGGAAACACATTGGTTCAAACACATTTCAAATATGTGCAAACAACTATGTGCTAAGCAGGTAAACATTAGCTAATACCTTTTTTAGCTAGTTTTTATTGATATTCTTTAGGCCATATTATGAAATGAGAGAGATCAGCATAAAGGACTGTAATCCCCCCCCCCACACACACACACACACACACACACACATACACATTCATCTACCTCATGGACAATATACTCTCAGTGCACTTTATTCATAAAATGGACAGAAATTTACCTCCCGGTTGTGAAACAGCCCCCCCCAGCTGCTAAAATTTTTATATTTGCACTAATTACTCTGTTTTTGCACTATTCATTCTGTTTTATTCTGTTCCTTAGCTGTTTTTTTTACGTATTTATTTTAGTATGTGTGCTCCGGAAGCCAAGCAACGACGTCTCGTTGCCAAAAATCCCACTGTTGTGTGTATTCTTGTGCAATGACAATAAAGGAAGTCTAAGTCTAAGTCTAAATACTATAACGTCACCACATGGTGAACAAAAATGTCTTAATAAGTTCTAAGACGTCCTTAAACTAAATACAACTAAACACAACATGATACTTTTAGCCAGTATGTGTGTTGATAGTCAGTAATTATTACCCTCATTAATTCCCAGTCTGTTTGTAGTAACATGGTCACTAATGTTCTGCTGTGATTGGCTTTTACCTTCAGGCAATAATTATTACAATCAACCCCATTAAAACTAAAATAAATCTGCTGTCAGAATTATAGACAATAGTAAACAATCATAAAAAACAAATTAATAAGTGACTGTATAATATCAGTGTGCTTATAAGGGCACTTTTAGCTGCATTCTATTAATTCAAACTTTAACTAGTAGTGTAATACATGGAGTTGAGGAGAAACTAATCACTTGCAACACAATAAGTGACCAAAAATATATAAACAGTCATGTCTATGGGCTTCATACACACCTCACTTCAGCTTTATTCTGAAGGTTTACAGACCTCCTGGGCCTAGTTTTTGTTGCTAATGTAGGATTGGACAACAGTGGTTTTAAGGAGGAGTTTAACAAAGCGTAATTTGACAGCAAACATTATGTGATATAATTACCTATTTTACACACAGACCACATCAAATACAGTAATGCATGATTTTAAAATCTACACGCACCTTAAGGCTACTAAAAGGCTCCTTCTTTTTGGTGGGGGCGCAACTTCACCGTCAGAGTAGAAGCCTGTGTCGACATCACTGTCGTCCTCCAATTCCACCATCTGGACAAAAGCAGAGAAAAACAACATGTAGGACTATTTTGTTGGACTCTTATTCAGAATTTACATTTAATAACAGTTGCTGGGTTTCATACCTTGGGCTTCTGTTTGTTATAAGACCGTCTGTCCTCCTCTTCTTCATCCTCACTGAAACCTTCAAACTCTTCTTCACTGTCTGACTGGCTGAACAGATGGGCCAACTCAGCAGTTATGAACTTGGACTTAAAACACAAAGCCTGTGATAGACATGAGAGGAATGACAGCATGATTACAGGGTTTCAGAACCATTTCAATACATAAATTATGCTACGTCAAATAGAAAAACAAAATATATGGTGAAAAGTTTCATCCATATTTTGTGTGACTAACAGTTCAAATCCAAAGTACAAACCCATAGAGTGATGTTTGAGTTTATCATTCAATGATCCTCATTAATTTATTCAGGCATGTATTACTTTGAATTAAATGTATTATTTTACAATTACCTGGCCTTTAATAACACTGGTGTACAAGTAATTAAATTCCTCCAGAATAAAAGCAGTGAAACATTACAAATTTGAGTCACTAATAAAGGAAAATTAAGTAAAAACACTGGTTTGCTGTAGAGTCAAATATCTAGTCTTGGATGAAAATGTAAAATTCTGAGAATTAATGACAGAATGGGTTTTACAAAAAAAAACAAAAAAAAAACTCTTGTCCCAGAGGTAACAAGATCTACTTCACAACACTGTCTCCAGTTTATTCATTTTCTGTTTTTTTCCCTAGTAGAATATTTATAAATCAACTGTAAATAAACTAATCTAGCAGTTCTCTATAATGTACACAATGTGAAGCATACCACGTGTTAACCAGGTCAGAACAAAGAAAGAGGATGTAATGATGGGTCAAACAAACAGTCCGATAAACAGTGTCTGTATTTTCAAAACAAATAGAAAAGTACTTTTAAACGGCAGGTAAAAGATTGTGCTTTTAGCTCCTTAACAGAGCAGACACAGGTTAACACAGCCAACAGTCAGCAGGAAGACAGGCTGTTTACTCAACAGAACCGACAGAAAACTAAAACTTTACTTTATAGTGCAGCTCTGTCACTCACCTTAGACGTGAGGGTCATTTTTATATCCGTTTGGAGACAAATGTAGCCTCTTTTATAGCGAAACTACAAGTTCATTGAGTGAATAGTAGAGGCGGATTTAAAATCCAACTGCTACAAAACTTGGAAAATAGAAAAAGAAAGGTGTCGTTTTTAATCGGCGTGTACATAAATCCTTAGTCAAGTACAATATTTGTAGTTTTCAGAAGCTGTAATGTATGTCTACGTAAAACACACCGTCCACTTACAGTATTTGGTTGTAAAAAAGTTATTTTCTATATTAAAAGATTCTCTTGTCTTCAGGGTCCTCCCTCTCTTTGACAATGGTACAGTCCAAGCTTTCGCGCGAAAATGCCATGTGGGCGTGGTCAGTTCCAGACCGTCAGGACTTGTAACAGATATAGTCTCACTATATATATTACCTTATGTGCAGTCTAAACTATGTCACAAGTGACAATGATCCTATATAATTCAAAACTACCTGGTAATAAATATATCTAAATAAACTGTCAATGAATTTTTAAGAAATGTCAGACAGATTCCTCTTATTCTTCCTATTTATCCACGTTTGAAATCACCTTTGACTGGGTTCAGTCATTACACACACAGTTAAACGTAATAATGTATATAACGTAGTTGTTTCCCATTATAAATGTACAGACTAACAGTCCAGTGCATGAGACACAGTCAGCACTGCTACATGTATGCACAAAAATAAAGGGCAAATGTTCATTATCAATATTCCATAACACTCAAACAGAATAACTCATTAGATTACAAACAGCCCAACCCTTAAATTAACACATTACAACATTATTTATAGAATGTTTTTGTACTTAACCCAAATGTAATACAAAAAACAGTTTTGTACATTTGTCACTTGACTCAGTATCATAGTTCAGTAAACACGGCTAATGCTAATGCTAATGCTAACCAAAACAGTTTCTGTCACAGTCAGTCTATTCTCTTTTGTCACCACTGCCACCTACTGGTGAAAACCAGCATAGCACAATAAACTACACTATTGCCCAACACAACAGGCATGAAATAAAATATCACAGCAACAATAATAACTATAAAACTAGAATATTCATGACATGTTAACATTTTTTGTAAGTTCTGAAAAAAAAGTCTTGGGTGTTACATAAACATTTAAAGAATATAGACAGTGATTTGGATTCTTAGATGAGACTGTATTCTGCAGCAGCTTTGGGGGCCCCTAATGGCTCTGTGGGGCCCTACAGAATTACAAAGTCTGCGTATAGCAAGAACCAGTCCTGATACAGTTAATAAACCAGCAATCATTAGTCCATGAATGATTAGACTGAGGTGTTGGATTTAGAGGTTAACTTAAAATCTCCTGTGTACAATGTGAATAGCAACAGAGCCAAAACAGTTCCCTGTGGAGCCCCAGTGCTGATCATTACTGTCCCACAGACACACTTCAAACTGGGAAAAATTATGGTCCTTGTTTTTCTTCTTTATTTTGATGACACTAATTTCATATGCAGAAAATCAAATTTAAACTTATGTATTTTTATCCGTGACCCTAAGGTTATTTATTAGCCTATTATGATGTGTTGTAATAGTTTATCAATAGAGCAGTAAAAGAGGTAGGTCACTGATTAAGGTGTTGTTGATAACAGAACACATTCCTGTAAATATTTACTATTTTTTTATTAGTTTGGTTCATTCTTTGTTCTTAGTGCTTTGTTATTACTGCCCTATAAAGCAAAAAGGCAATAATTGCATTTTTTGGCAAAAATTAGTTATTGTTGCAACATTCAAATCATTATTTGTCATGTAATAAAATATCTCATCTCAAATGTCTGTCGTTTTAGAGAAGATGGGTGTGTGTTTGTACAGTAACTGCAAAAAGTACTAGTAAAACAAAGCAAAAAGGCAGTCCGTTTAGGACCCTGCCCCTATAGTTTGTGAGACTGAAATAGATGATGTAATTACTGTATTTTCTGCACTATAAGGTGGACTGTCAATGAATGGTTTTCATGGTTTTTCATATATTAACTGAAGTGAAAATCATGAGATAAAAAGTAAAAATTATGAGGTAAAAAGCCAAAGTTATCAGATAAAAAGTCAAAATCTTGAGATAAAAAGTAAAAAATTCTGAGATAAAAAGACAAAATTCTGAGATAAAAAGTCAAAATCATGAGATAAAAAGTGAAAAATTCTGAGATAAAAAGACAAAATTCTGAGATAAAAAGTCAAAATCATGAGATAAAAAGACAAAGTTATCAGATAAAAAGTCAAAATCATGAGTTAAAAAGTAAAAAATTCTGAGATAAAAAGACAAAATTCTGAGATAAAAAGTCAAAATCATGAGATAAAAAGTAAAAAATTCTGAGGTAAAAATCCAAAACGATCAGATAAAAAGTCAAAATGATCAGATAAAAAGTCAAAATTATGAGATAAAAAAAAACAAAGTTATCAGATTAAAAAGTCAAAAATTACGAGATAAAAAGTCAAAACTATGTATATGTAAGGCACACTGTGGTTTTTGTAGAACTGGGTAATATGCAGTAACAATAACTGCCTCATGTCCAATAATCTACCTACAACTACTGGGGCTGAACAACAAGAGAACATTAAGGTAATTTTTCTCAGTTTGGTGATTTGGTGACTTTTTTCTTTGTAGGGCAGATTAGTGATCTGTGGTTGTGGTTAATATGGTTAATGTGAACAGGCTTTTTCAAGCATTTTGTAGTGTTTCAAGCAAGTTTTTTTTCAGGTGTTTATTTAAAGGAAATAACTTTAGTTGTTAAATATTAATCAATAAACTAAACCTTAAACCTGTTTTCCCCTTTTATTTTAATCATTACTTCCTTCATCCTCTGGGCTTTACCAAGGAACATGATAACATCCTTCAGTTTATTTTGATCAATGTTTATCTAATTGTGTGCACGTGTGTTTTATTTTTATTTTTTTTATCACATATATGATAAGATATACTTTAATGATCTCCCAATGAGTAAGTATGAGCAGCAGCACAACACAGTGTGTATCAATTAAAGTGGCTAAATTGACAAACAATATTGATAATAGCAATGATAAAGTAGCAATAATTTTGTGATAGGTGCACATCTGAAGGTCATTGAAGGTTAGTGAAGATGTTTCCGTCTCAGCTGATTCCAGCTGTGATAACATGTGGTTTACACCCACTCCACAGCATATAAAACACAGCAGTGTTTCATGTCTCAGCAGCTTTTTAACCAGATCCTTCATCTCAGATCATCTACAAACACACATCCAGTCTTCATCCTCCTCCTGTGACAGATTCTCACACCGACAACATGCTGTTTGTCATCTTTTCAATTTTGGCTCTGGCGGTTGCATCTCCTCCAGGTGATGGTGAAGTGAAGCTTCAGCGAGGTGGTTGTCCTCCATTCTGGTACAGCTTCAACGGTCGCTGCTACAAGTACATTGCCACAGAGACGACCTGGGCTGATGCAGAACTCCACTGTGTCTCACAGAGGGCCAACCTAGTGTCCATACACAGTGTGGAGGAACACAATTTTGTCAAACGTCTGATTCAGAATTTTGACCACGCTCAGGGAAGGAGCTGGATTGGAATCAGCGACATCCACAAGGAAGGACAATGGATGTGGTCTGATGGATCGCAGGTGGACTTTTCCATGTGGTACAAAGGAGAGCCCAACAACTTAAATGGACAAGAACACTGTGGTCAGACCAATTTTGGCCCAGATAAAAAATGGAATGATGATCCATGTTCAAGATCTTTTACTTCTGTCTGTATATCTCGTATTCGCTGCTAAAATACACAGGGCTGCAATAATAAAAATTGAATGTTGAATATTTGTTAGAAAAGTGTTTTCAGACCTTCATTGCTATGAATATAAAATGATATGCCTGTATTGATTTATTATTATTAATGATGTTCAAATACAGGCAGAGCTACAAGATGTAAGCAGAAGGACTGATCAGTTATTAGTTAATCAGTTATTATCCAAGTGTTATTGTGGCAGAGTAGGAAATGAAACTACACATCTTCTTTATACTGACTGAATTCATTCATATCTTAGTGAGTTTTGTATTTCTAATGCCATATCTCCCTGCCCAGTTCTTTTCCCCTCTTTCCCTCTGACCTTTGAACTCTGTTCCAACTCCTCATCATGTTAACACTCCTCACCTGTGAGCGCAGCTGTGGCTCATTAGGTGAGGAGTATTTATTTACTTATTTACTTTCTGTTCTATGTTTGTTGTCAGATTGTTCTTGAAAATGCAAGAGTTTCCAGCGTTTGGGTCTTTTCTTCAGAACGTTTCTTAATTTATAATTTTATTTTTAAATAACTTTGCAAAAATTAATAGTTTGAGTGTTGAAAACCCTTTCATGTGCAGCGTTTTTATGAGAATCTCTATAACTGTCTAATTTTGTGCATTCATTCTGTAATAAAACAAGATTATAACAGTTTGGGATTTGTCATTACAATTAAGTTTGAATTACATTTGAATTTCCTACTTCTAATTCAGTTAGATTTAACTAGTGTTTAGAGCAAGTTTGCCAGTTTTTATTAGTAATTGTTTTTTTCTGAACATTTAGCTTTTTCTTTATATTTTTTGCTATCCCATTTGAAGGAGACCAGGTTAGGGTGGTTCATTGAATAGAGACACAAACAGTATGGTGTATATATTCCCTATAGATTAATAGCATGTGTGTGTGTGTGTGTGTGTGTGTGTGTGTGTGTGTATGTGTGATATCAATCCAACATCAACAAAGACAAAAACCGGTGGAAATATTATCTATAATTTTTATACATTTTAGTTATTTTTGCAAGCACAATATAGTTTCAGTTACTGTTTCTTCTATTAATTATTATAGTTTTTTTTTTTTCTGAGTTAGCAAAAATATGTTTTTTGTTTTTTTTCTGACTGCGAGCTTTTTTACAATCCCTCTCTGCCCAGACTTCACTGCATGTGAGGTTCACCTTTTAGGCATTCGTCAGAAAGACTCATAGATCACAGGACCCTATGGTGATGTCCAAAACCAGACAGGGGGGGGTGAACCCCCTCATCCCCCCCAGCAAATCGCACCCAGTACATACATATGAAAACACTTAAGATCTTTCAGACACTACAGTGAGTTCTTCTCTTGCATCTTCAGCATTATCAGAGACAATAATATATAAATAAATATATATATATATATAGATCTGAATTCAGAGATGCTTTTATGTCCTATTGCCTTAAACTAGAATCTTTTCAGTGTAACTTGGGTTTATGACATGGGTTTTTGATTATTTGTACTTTTGTCCATGTGTTTTGTTCAAAAATGTATGACAGATACATGACTATGATTGTATTCATGACAGTGAATGGTACAAAAAGTGACTGTACAACAAGGTTGCACTTTACAGTTGAGGTCAAATGCATTTTTATTGGAGAAATTGGTTTGAATCAGACATTAATGGAAATCATATGAGATGAACAGAGAGAAGGATACGAATCTAAACAATAGGCTATTGTTCCACTGTAAAGATGGTTCATATGTACAGTTATTTAATCACTGTTTGGTTCTTCATCTGCCCACAAGACAAAGTCAACTGGACACTCATCAGACCATCCATGCTCCTTCTGAGTCAATCCCTGAACAGAGTCAAACATTTTTGTAGAGTTTTGACTGCCACCTGTTGGAGACCTGGTGGAACAACGCTGCCTGTCCAGGGCAACAAGGATCACCAGTGACCTGTTTTCTCTCCTACGCTCAGGCAGTAGATACAGCATCCGACCCTGCAGAACTACAAAGCTCCATGACCACCTATACCCAACCACCATCAGAGTCCAGAACAACTGCAAAAACCTGGGACTCTAAAACTCCTAAACACACACACAGACACTCGTTTCCATGTGTCATGAGGACTAAGTTTGTAATCAAGTATCCATTGGGTAAAGTGTAAAACATGTCTTTTAAATTTTTATTTTACTATAAAACTGAACTAAATAAATAAAAAAAACTGAATAAAAATGAATGAATCAAGAAAACTTATTTAAAATTCAATAAATTAATAAAAAATAAACACCAATAATATAATATTGAGGGAATAATATTAATGTATTTTACAAAATAAATAAATAAATAATTAAAAAAACGATATTAAAAATACAGAATAATAAAGTAAACACATCTTCAAACCTTTGAAAAATACATGGTTTACTTTGCACCTGTTCGCCTCATACTTTATGGAGACTTCTGGGAAAAAAAATAAACAAACAAATGTATGTATTTATTATTACACATTATTTCTTTTTTACTAGTGGGGACCTTTATTTATATTTAACCCTCATGGGGACCTGAATTTTGACCTGAATGGTGTGACTGTGTCATATATCAACATAACATATCAATGTCAATATAACATATAAATGTCCCCATAAACATAGGAATACACACACACACACACACACACACACACACACACACACACACACACACACACACTCGGATATTAGGTTGGGAATCTTAGTTGTAAGGCCAATACAGTAGACAACTTGCAATAGCATCAATGATCCGATATATTTACTAGAAAAACACTGAGAGCGCAGACCACCAAAATCGTATCATTTCTAGATCTCATCACCAACATACCCTGAAAATTTCATCAAAATCTGTCCATAGGTTTTGGAGTTATCTTGCTAAATCTTAGACAGACAAACAAACTCTGGCAAAAAACATAACCTCCTTGGCAGAGGTAAAGATACTTGTGTGGCAACTCATGATTTTTTTAATTTCACAATTTCTAAGTGACAAGAATAATCAATAGAATGATTCACAAAGAGAACAGTAAACATCTGTATGAACTCTTTTTTTTAAATAATGTGCTGTAATATATTATTAGTGATTATTGTGGTTGTTTTTAGGGTACCTTTTGTCATCAGGTCGAGGACTAGAGCAGGGTACTAGCAATGTTGGCTAAGGTTGCCCTTTAGTTCATTCATTAACGTCTGCATCTGTCTCATCTCAGCTGATTCCATTTGGACTGTGATGCTCATTCTCTGGGGTCTGTATGTTCTCTGATGTTTCCCACCTGGTGCAGTAACATGGTTTTGTGATGCTACTTTACAACCATCATTGTGCACTTGTGATCAGTATTTTACCCAGCAGGCCACTGACAGTCAAACAACTACACATGATAAAAGAAGTGAAGGAAGTGAGACAGGAGCTAAAAGAGGTGCAAGAGTTTCCTTCAGTTCTTGGAAAACTTAAAAATTCACAGTTATTGTTGGGATTAATTTGAATTGAATTATATAGTGAATTATTTGGTAGTATTTTATTTCATATAAAAGTGATGTGTATGGTATTTCATGGAGTGAACGTAGCTGGGTCACAGTGTCCAGTCAGTGACCTGTCAAAATGACCTGTCAGGGGCAAAGAGACAACATCAACAATCCAGGTACAACAGTGTGAGAGACAACAGATCATCATATCTATTTGTCGATTAAAACTGATCAGACCAGGCAAATAGATAAAGCAAGTACATGTGTCCAAGACATAAAGATTTGGATAAGTGCTACTTATCTCCTATGGAACCCTAAAAAAACTGAAGTCATTATAATGGGCCCTAAAAATGCAAGATACTCCCTAACTGACCAGATAGTTACCTTAGACAAGTTAAGTGTAACATCCACTGCCACAGTTAAAAACATAAGAGTTTTATTTGCTCCAGATCTTTCATTTAAAGCTCATATTAACCAAAAATGCAGAACAGCCTTTTATCACTTGCACAACATAGCCAAAATTAGGAATATTTGGTCTAAAAATGATGCAGAAAAATTGATTCATGCATTTATTACATGTAAATTAGACTATTGCAACTCCTTACTTGTAGCGTGTCCTAAATATCAAAGGATCAAACAGAAGAGAACACATCACCCCTATGCTCCAAACCCTTCACTGGCTTCCAGTTGAATTTAGAATGAAATTTTAATTCCTCCTCCTTACAAATAAAGCCATTAATGGTATGGACCACTCTTATCTCAAAGATGATTTGGTACCGTACCAGTCCAATAGAACCATTCATTCTCAGAATACAGTAGGAGCTAGAGCCTTTAGTTACCAGGCTCCTGTTTTATAGAATCAGCTTCCATTTAATAATAAAGAGGCCGACACAGTCTAGACATTTAAAGTTAGATTGAAAACGTCCCTTTTTAAGAAAAACTATGGTCAGGTTAGTTAAAAACAGACTGAAGTCACAGTTCAGTCTAAGCCGCCCTAGGAGCTAGAATGCTGGGGGAAGTACAGACACTGAATCCTTCTCTCTATCCCTCTCTCTCTCACACACACTCTCTCTCTCTCATGTCTGTATTTGTAATTACTTAAACCTATCTTACATACCAAGTCTGTTCATGACTCACTTGTGTCCTGTGCTGACCTGTGACCCCAGACCTCCTCCCTCACCCTCACCTGTCTGATGGATGGACCCCCCCCTCTCTCTCTCTCCTCTACAAATGGACGTTCATCTATAGCCTGTCTGTCCATAGGAGTGGTTCTCTCCTTCAGTGTGGTTCTCTTCAAGATTTCTTCTTTTTCCCAGTGGGTGTTGAAGTTTTTTCTTGCCGGGAAGGAGGGTCTAAGGACAGGGGATGCTTGGGACTTTATCTATTTCTGTGGTTAGTAAAAAGTGGTTGCCAGGTGAATAAAGCAAATTGGATTTGATTCTGCCAGGTGCACTTAGTGGAAATGGCATTAGAAAATACAAAAAATAAATATATTCTTCTTACCAAAATAGATGCTATTGTTTTTATGGTGTTCTATCTCTAGTGCCTCGGGAGAATGTGTTGTCGATGCCGTCAGGATGTCCTTTTTTGGCTGAAAACACACTGGTGTGTATGACCATTTATATGTCATGTTATTGCAAAAAAGCCAAATGTTTGTAAAGTTTGCCTTCTACATTAACAAGTGACCTGCAGTGTTGGGCAAGTTACTCAAAAACTCAAATGCATTACTGACTACAAAGTAACAGATCAGGCAACAAATAACACCATGTACACTCTTCCCTAATACAGCCATAAGATATGTGATTCTCCTTTGTAAAAGTGCTCAACATTGTAAAGGTCAGAGAAAATAGTTAAAATAAGAGCAGTATCTTAAATATATTTAAATGTAATATGTTGGCGGAATTGGTTATAAGTTTGTGTCTGCTCAAATCCTTTGTTCAATTGAAATAAAGGCTAATTCACAAAGTCTACCTTTGAAATAAATCGTATCCAATGTTATCTTAAGGTCCATAATGTTGTGGCCAAAATAAGTAAAACACAACTCAAGAGTGTGGATCTGGGAAAGTCTGGATTGTTTATTCTTCAGATTTTATACTAGAGAATCAGATATCTTTTGGAAGAGTGTACATGGTGTTATTTGTTGTGTGATATGATGATCTGTTGTCTCTCACACTGTTGTACCTGGATTGTTGATGTTGTCTCTTTGCCCCTGACAGGTCATTTTGACAGGTCACTGACTGGACACTGTAACCCAGCCACGTTCACTCCATGCAATAAAATACACATTACTTTCACATGAAATAAAATACTACCAAATTATTCACTGAAAAATTAAATTCAAATTAATCTCAACAAAAGTAAAGGTTTAAGTTTTCCAAGAACTGGAGGAAACCCTTGCACATCTTTTAGCTCCTGTCTCACTTCCTTCACTTCTATTTTATCATGTGTAGTTGTTTGACTGTCAGTGGCCTGCTGGGTAAAAGACTGATCACAAATGCAGAATGATGGTTGTAAAGTAGCATCACAAAACTGTGTTACTGTAGCAGGTGCAAAGGAGGTATATTAAGAAATGATACAGTTCTTAGATGACAAAAGTCTCTCGCTAGTAATGAGAGATGCTGCGGACAATGGAAGAAAAGCTCTGACAATACTAAGGGACTATTACGTGGGTAAAAGCAAGCCAAGAGTGATTAGCCTGTACACTGAGCTAACGTCCCTGCAGACAGGTGCAGATGAAAATGTTATGGACTACATAATTAGGGCAGAAAGGGCAATAACAGCACTCCGAAATGCAGAAGAGAAATGAAGTGACGGACTAAAGGGATTACCCGAGTCTTACAAGTCATTTACTATCCACATTACACAAGGAAAGGACGCAGAGGACACAGAGAAATATCATGACACCTCAGATGATAATGTGATGAAGGCGAGTGCTGCAGTACAAGGGAGAGAAATCACTAAAGGCTCCAACATTATCTGTTACAACTGCGGACTGATGGGGAACATGTCCAGGGCATGTCCAAAAGAGCCACGAGAGAGGCAATGGTGCCGCCATTGCAGAAGTGCGACGCATAAAGAAATGAAATCCACAAAAGAAATGACATGAAACAGGTGACTGGTGAACAAAGTGAGGAACATGCATATTTATTCAAAGCGAGCCATCTCCAGCCAGGTGGATTGAAACATGGAAGGCTGATGGTCAACACTGGAGCGATGTCGCACATTCCAGACATCACAACGTTCAGAACATTCGACTCCACGTTCCAGGCTGAGAAGCATTTCATTGAGTTGGCAGACAGTACGAGAGCCAATGACGTGGCACTGAAGAGGGATGACGCAGACATGAGCCTGGTGAGTCAAGAGGGAAAGACGGTGAAAGCTACACTGAGAGATGCACTGTTCATCCCAACATACCTTCAGACATCTTCTCAGTAGAAGCAGCTACAGCCAACGCAGCTTCAATCAAGATCCAGCAAAACCATAATGAAGTCATTCATGAGAGTGGTACTAAGTGGGCCAGATGAACACTTTCTGAGGCCCGGGGTTAATTACCAGGTTGAGGCCCTTCATATCATGTCCTGACGCATAACCTCACACAAACCCACTGTGTGCACAGTACCAATCTATGACACACTACCATTTAAAGTGAACTGTCAAAATGATTTCAATTCAATTCACCTCAATTCAATCCATTTCAATTCGAGGGTAGCTTCATTATCATTGCAGTAGTGTTGATAAAGTTGACAGAATGAGGATGGAAAACAAAACATACTTTTACTTCAGAATGCACCAGAACTACCCAACATGTGGAGTAGTCAGCCTGCTGTAGTTGCTACCACTAACAAATATGCAACTGTCAGCGATGGACAGCAATCAACCACCGCTAGCTAACTAACAAGCACAACTATCCAGTCAGTTAGCAGTACAATCTGTGAGGAAACAAGTGATGGAGAAGAACCAGTGGGTAATATAGTGGATGAGCCTGTTGATTCTGAGGAAGGGGTGAACACATTTATATGGACAGATGTTGAGTTGAAGTTAATGAGAAGATGGTCAGAAAGGGAATTAAGGCATCCACATTTTGTCAATGCCCATTTTTTCGGCTTCTGAAAAGAGTTAGAAAAGTCAGAAATGATGCCTGAGGAAAACATTGTTTCGCCGCTCGCTCAGAAATGGAGAAAAGGCAGAAGAGACTGACATTAATGATTCCGCACAGAAGAAGAGCAGAAAATGGACCTTTTGAAGTCACTTGGTGAGTCATGTTTTTTTCTGAGGGGCAGCAGCTGCCTACATAATATGCTCCATTAATTGTATAATAGTTTTAATGTGTTTGTGTGGACATTTCACATAGTTCACCCCGAATATGTCCAGAGTTCTTGAAAGAATCACCAAGTTAAAGTTGAGACCTTTTTTAGACTTACTTAGACCATTATGAGGAAAAAATTTAGACCGACATGGAGACCCCCTCCAATAAAAATACAATCAGATTTGAGTCTCAAAACCATGTATTGTATATGAAACAGTGCAAGCTTATTATATTTATGGAATATAAGAAATAAAAAAGATGACATTGAAGTATTACAGTCAAAAAAACACACAGCAAGGGTCACATATCTGAAAAATAATAAATAAATAATAAATTAAAATTAAGTCTTTGAAGGAAAATTATACATTTACCCTGACCACCCTACCAGAGGGTAAACATGAAGCGGGGGGTAAATGGGTTTATGCCATTAAGGCTAATGCAGATCAGTCATAAACCTACAAGGCCATGTAGCCAAGGGTTACAATCAGGTGATGGGTATAGACTTCAAGAATATCTTTTCTCCAACTGTTACTTTAATGTCAGTTAGGATCCTGATCCAAATGGCCGCACAATATGACCTTGAATTGCATCAGATGGATGTCAAGACCTCATACTTCCATGTGCATGTAGATTGTGATGTATATATGGAACAACCAGATGGATTTAAGGTGAAACTGGAACAAAATGCTTAGTGATTACTTGACTGAAAATGGATTTGTGCAAAACCCTGCAGATCTAGACCAAACAGGCTGGAAAAGAGAGAGCAATACGGATCATTTGGGTTGGCCATTTACTTATTGCTGCCAGTAGTGATGATTTATTGAATGATGTAAAGAAGAGACTTGCTATGAAGTTTAACATAAAGGATCTTGGTAAATTGAGACATTTCTTAGGAATTGACTTTGAACAGAATGATGGAATGGTGAAAATGAATCAGACAAGGTACATACAAGAACAATTTGAAATGTCACAATGTAAAACTAGGTTAACCCCATGTGAATAGAAACTTGAACACGACTGTTATACTGATCCTGTTGATACCAAAAGTTACCGTGAGGTTGTAGGCAATCTAATTTAAATAATAATATGTACAAGACCTGATTTGAGCTGGGTTGTGAGTAAGTTGTCACATTTGTTATATAATATTATAATATTCTCTGATATTCTTTGTTGCTTATCTGAAGGATTTGAGATCAAGTGTGTGTGTGTGGGGGGGGGGGGGGGCTAAGATATATGATCTCATATGATCTACATCATTACACACTACGTGCTGTTCTCACTACATATGTGTGATCCATATAAACATTCTGTTTTGCTCCGGTTTCAAATAACTGATGTGAGTGTGTATGTTTATTATTAGTTTGTTAATGAAGATGAAATGGTTGCACCAACACATACACATGTTCACCGTTCTCCAGGAAGGGAGGCACTTGCTGCTCATGATGATAGAGCCTCCAGTCATCATGTCATCATCCCGGCGCGTGCACACAGGCCACAAACTGTTCTGGTTTCAGGTTCTAAAAAAAATCTGCTCCCTCCTCCTGATATCCAGTGACCCTCCAACCATTAACTTCTCTGTGAATCATTCTACTGATTATTCTAGTAGCTTTTCCCACAAACAATTAGTCTGTGGAATAAAAATAATTTACAATCCACCTGTGTACGGTCACTGTTAACTATAAACCTGAGAAAATATGTGCACAGACAGTATGGGTGGGAAGATTATCCAATACAAATCAATACGCCGTCATGCGCGTGCACGATCCGAATGTGAGTAAATGAAAAGTTTGGAATGAATTCATGAATATTCGTAGCAATATATTTTGATCCTTTCAAAAGAATATATTTGTAGTTGCATTTAAAAGTTTTTCTCTTTTCTTTTAGTAAAGCTGTTGTTTCTTAAGACCCACGTGCGCTGCTGATTCGCGGTTGTGTACATTGTACAGCTCCATGGACGCACTGTGGCACGAGCGTCGCGGGTGAATACAGTAAACTATTAAAGTGTAACAGGTGATTTCACTGAACAAATATCAACAAATAAGGGCCACAGTTTGTCTTGTAGTTCTGCAAAGTAACTGGTAGCGGAGCTCACTACGTTTTCTAAGTAGCTTTCTCATCACAGCTGATTCCAGCTGTGATGACATGTGGGTTCCGCCCACTACAAAGCAGATAAAACTCAGCAGCCTTTCACGTTTCTGCAGCTTTTTGATCAGCTCCTTCATTTCGGATCAGATCTGACAACAGATCCAGTCTTCCTTCTGCTCGTGTGACAGATCCTCACACCAACATCATGCTGTTCTTCATCTTCTTATCAGCTCTGCATCTGGCTGTTGCGGTGTCTCCCCCGCAGTATCACATACCACAGTTTGGAGCAGATTTTGGTTGTCCCGTGTCCTGGTTTGAATACCGCGGCCGCTGCTACAAATACTTCAGCGAAGGAAAGACCTGGGCTGAGGCAGAACTCGACTGTGTGTCACACGGGGCCAACCTGGTGTCCATCCACAGTCGGGAGGAAAATAATTTTGTCAAAAGTTTGATCCATAATGTTGCCCGCAGTCCAACATACACCTGGATTGGACTCAGTGACACCCACAAAGAAGGATCATGGATGTGGTCCGATGGGTGTCCAGTGGACTATCTTAATTGGAACAAAGGACAGCCTGACAATTGGAAGGATGACGAAAATTGTGTACACACAAACTACGGCCAAAATTATCAATGGAACGATATTGAATGTGATACACATTTTCATTATGTCTGTGCAACTCGTAATTACTGCCGTTGATAGTAATATTATATCCAGTCTGATTATTCAATAAAATGCAACAGACTTAAAACTGTGGAATTGTGTTCTGAGTTTTTTTTCTATCCTTCACTTTTCAGAATCAAAAGATTTGATGTATCATCATGTTGACATTGATTACAGTACAAAGCCATGGGTTAAGGTTGGACTGGGAAGCTATATAAGTGATTCATGCTGATATTTTATTGATTCTATTTCAGTGTTTTATTAAAGCAGAGCCTAACATTATAAAGGTCAGAGAAAATAGTTTAAAAATATTTAAAATAAGAGCAGTATCTTAAATGTATTTATATGTAAGTGGTTCATAGGATTGGATATGAGTTTGCATATGTTTAAATCCTGTGTTTAATTGAAACAAAGCCTAATTCACAAAGTCTACCTTTGAAATAAATCTTATCCAATGTTTCTTTAAGGTCTATAATGTTGTGGCCAAAATAAGTATAACACAACTCAAGAGTGTGTATCTGGGAAAGTCTCCCATTCTTTATTCTTCACAGTTTTTACACTAGAAAATCCTATATCTTATGGCTGTATTAGGGAAGAGTGTACATGGTGTTATTTGTTGTGTGATATGATGATCTGTTGTCTCTCACACTGTTGTACCTGGATTGTTGATGTTGTCTCTTTGCCCCTGACAGGTCATTTTGACAGGTCACTGACTGGACACTGTAACCCAGCCACGTTCACTCCATGCAATATCATACACATCACTTTTACATGAAATAACATACTACCAAATTATTCACTGTAAAATTCAATTAAAATGAATCCCAACAATAAACATGAAGAGTTAAGTTTTCCAAGAACTGGAGGAAACTCTTGCACCTCTTTTAGCTCCTGTCTCACTTCCTTCACTTCTTTTATCATGTGTAGTTGTTTGACTGTCAGTCATGGCCATGGGAAGACGGTTTGGGTTGGACGTGCTGATTGACCAACACTAATAATACATTACAGCACCTTATTTAAAAAGAGAGTTCATACAAATGTTTACTGTTCTCTCTGTGAATCATTCTACTGATTATTCTTGTAGCTTAGAAATTGTGAAATAAAAAAATCATGAGTTGCCACACAAGTATCTTTAATATATTAGATCAGGGGTCTCCAACCTGTTCCACAAAGGGCTGGTGTGGCTGCAGGTTTTTGTTCCAACCAAACAGCAACACATCAGATGTCAATCAATTAATCAACTGATCTCAGTCTTCAGAGAGTTAATTGGTCAAACTGTGAACTCTTGGTTGGTTGGAACAAAAACCTGCAGCCACACCGGCCCTTTGTGGAACAGGTTAGAGACCCCTGTAATTATTAGATCATTGATGCTATTCCAAGTTGCCTATTGTATTGGCCTTACAACTATGATTCCCAACCTAATATATGAGTGCATGTGTGTGTGTGTGTGTGTGGACAGTGCATATTGGACAAAAAAGTAATGTATATGTTTTTAGGAGTTTTAGAGTCCCAGGTTTTTGCAGTTGTTCTGGACTCTGATGGTGGTTGGGTAGAGGTGGTCATAGAGCTTTGTAGTTCTGCATGGTAGGATGCTGTATCTACTGCCTGAGCGTAGGAAAGAAAACAGTCCATGACAGGATGAATGGGGTCACTGGTGATCCTTGTTGCCTTGGACAGGCAGCGTTGTTCCACAAGGTCCCCAACAGGTGGCAGTCAAAACTCTACAAAAAAAATGGACTGTTCAGGGATTGACTCAGAAGGAAGGAGGATGGATGTGGTCTGATGGGTATCCAGTAGACTTTGGTTCTTCATCAGCCCACCAGACAAACAGTGAATAAATAATTGAAAACTGCACACACGCCAACTATGAAGCATCTATGTTAAGGCTATGTTTAGATTTGTATCCTTCTCTCTGTTCATTTCATATGATCTCCATTAATGTCAATGATTCAAACCAGTTTCTCCAATAAAATGCATTTGACCTGAACTGTAAAGTGCAACTTTGTGTACAGTGACTTTTTCTACCATTCACTGTCATGAATACAATCCTAGACAGAAGAAATTACGAGGTGTGGGTTTTTGTCCCGTGACAGCTTTGTTATGCAAATAAATCACTAATTGGAACACATACTAGGGTTGTGCCGATAGATGATATCATCACCCATTATCATTTGTGACCTACCATCGCAATGGATAGTAACCATGGCGATGCCACACCCCTTTTTTGTCAGACACATTTTTATTTATGCCTCACTGACCTAAAAACTTAGCAGGAATGGCACGGTAAATGATGAAATCAGCAATATAATTAATATGCAGTAGTAGTCAGACATTAAATTGCCCTTATTAAGCATTGTATTTATTATAATAGTAATCATTAATATTTTTTACTTGCAACCTAATGGAGTGACCAAGATGGCGGCAGGCAATGGTGCAGCATCTTTTCTGCTAACGGCAGTTGCACTAAATAGTTACGTTTAGTTCTTTGGACTTGATTAAACTTAACGATTGTGGTGCAGTGTTAGGATCAGAGCTTAAGGCAATGTTGGCCAGACTGTGGATCCTAAGAACAGTGGGCTGGAGAAGAAATCTACAGCGGCTGAGAGGAAGGAGGAAGCGGTGTATCTGGAGGCAGAAACGGGGAAAGAGAACCGGTCTGTTAGCCCAGCTAAAGCTACTAAAAGACCCGCTTTTCTGACAATATTTTTGGCGAACGCCCGCGCATTGGATAATAAAATAGACTCAGACTTCGAATGAGGAGCTACAAGAAGATGAGAAGTTGCTGTGCACTTCTGCTAACGGAGACGTGGCTAAATGACCTGATGCCTGACGCAGCTTGACAGATGGAGGGTTTCAGGCCTCTGCATGGTCTTGCGACAAAGTGGCGGAGTCACAGTTTCCCATTTATGCTCAAGTTGCATCTGGAGAAGTGCACAGTGTAATTCACCGCCACAACAAAGGGGCAGTTTCACGAAATGGCCAACGGATGCAAAACTAAACTATGCTAAATGTAAACAAACTGAACGTATGAAGTGCAGGTAAAATGAATGTGCAGTAGACCAAAGGTGTGCAAAATGTAAACAAACTGAGCATGAGTAATGAAAACAGTGAATACAATATCAGATGGTGTGTAGTGTGTGTATAAACGGTTAGTCCTGTGCTGCTGCCCGCACACCATCTATCTGTTCATACATTTCAAAGATGATGGCCCTGGAGACACCGTCCCTCAAGTCAACTGGACTCTTCCTCAGCATGTCCGCCATGAACAAACCAAAAGAAAAGCAGTCATCCTGCACCAGACTGCGCTGAAGCATCTGTCGTGTTTCCACCAGTTTCTCCAGGTGTGACTGCAAATCTGTTTCATCCGTGCGCCTCCACTTGCTCTGTCTCGCTGGCACTCGCATAAAAGTCACAAGGTGCTTTACAAAAGCAATAGAGATGTAAAACATAAGCAGCATAAACAACATAAAACATTACGGCATAACACACAGAAAAATCAGGAAACAACATAAAAAACAAATAGAAATAGACCTACGACAGTAAAAACAACAACTCAAACAGAGGGCAGTCTAAACACATGGTCTTTAGCTGATTTACCAGATTGGGCGGTTTTCCGCTCAATGGCAATAATTTACAGTATTCATCGGTGGTGCTCGTGCCACAGTTCATCCATGGAGCTGTTCAGTGTACACATTCGCAAATCCACAGTTAATGTTAATGTGGGTCAACAGAAAAGAACAGCTTTACTAAAAGAAAGAGAAACACTATTCAATACACCTACAAATATATTCTATTGAACAGATTAAATTTTATCACTGCAAATATTCAGTAACCGATGTATCACTGGCGCAATCGGATCATGCAGTGATCGAAGAGTAACTGTACACAAGCGGCTTATAAATTATTTTTATTCCACAAACTAATTGTTTGTGGAAAAAGCTACAAGAATAATCAGTAGAATGATTCACAGACAGGGTTCTAGACTAATTTTTTGCACTGGGGCACCTAACTTTTTCTTAGGTGTACCAGCACAAACGTTAGGTACACCCAAATTTTTCAATCACATTGTATTTAACACTGCAGTTTTACATGTTCACTTTTGTCTTTTAAAATCGTTGTCCATTCAGGCAAGATTGATTTGTAAATGATTAATCAACCATTTTAATAACAAAGTTCTTTATTTGGAGGACAGCTCTCCAAGAAAGATAAGAAGTTACTAAAAAACACTATTGCTTAAAGTGCTTCAGTGAGCTGTAATTTCAACTTAAAATACCCCAAGATAAAAAAACAACTATATATATATATATATATATATATATATATATATATAAGAAATTAAAAATTTAAAGTGTAAGTGTCTTAAAGGCTCCAAACTGTTGAATAGTTCCATATCTTATGGACTATTCTCCATTGCAATCACATGCCCCTCAGATGTACTTACGTCTGACGTCATTCAGTATGAGTGTGCATGATGTGCATGTCTGCGCTGCAAATGACAGCTGCACGGTGCAGAGGATAGCCATCAGCATATAGCTGATGCAAGTGTATATGTTGACAACTGTGATGGTATGACATCACTGCTTGCTCCTCTCAGACTGTCACCTCTGCCTGATTAGAGCAACACAATAATAACACTTGTGCTCAGAGGGGAGGTTACTTAAGCTCCTACTGTTCCTCTCTCTCTGTGACCTAGCTTCAGGTCCAGGTAGATGTTATGGGTTTGGTTTGTTATGTTAGATTATGTTTAATATTGATTACATTTCACACATATACACACATCTTCACTCATGCACATCCTACACCACTGGTTCTACTGGTTTACACACTCCATCCTTTATTAATTTGGTTTAATCTAATTTGAAGTAATTTGGTTCAATTTGACTTTTCTAATTGTTTAATTTTTATTTAATTCAGTAAATAAAGTGCCTAATTTGATGATTCAGTCTAATCCAGTTTTGCCTTTTTCTTTGGTCTATAAAAACTTTGCTATGGTGTCGTCTTGTGACCTCGAGAGCTGGGTCATGACACAACTAATTACAACGTACTCACAGTTGGTCAGTGCTCTGCTGCCGAGAAAGTCCTGATGTGTTTTCAGTTTATGTACACCATCAAACTAATTATAACGTTATTACAACGTACTCTGCAACATGCACGACTCTCAGTTCTCGTGCTCGACGACATACAACCCAAACCTGCCCCATCTGCATGAACTGGGATTAAAACAGTGACTCATGTTGATCACCCAGAGACTTGTAGAGTTGCGGACATTTTTTCCCAAAGGGCTGGTCGCACTTGACCTGCTTTGAAATATTATATTAGTGTATTTTGCAACGTGCGTTTTACTGTGGAAAATACATTAGGCTCACTCACTATAGGATGGCGCACACCCAATGTCTTTTTTTCTGGTTACATCAGTGCCATGAACTGTAAGATTTTTTTTCTTAAGTACATTTTGTAAAATCTTACTCTGAGGTTTGTGTGTTTAACAGAACATGGATACATAAAGGCTGGATCATTTGAATTGTTAGAATGTCATTTCAATTAATCACAAAGCAATCACAGAATAAATTGCAGTTCCAAGCATCCCCTGTCCTTAGACCCTCCTCGGTAAGAAAAAAACTCCAAAACCCAGAGGGGAAAAAAGAAGGAGCCTCGGGGAAAACCACATGGATATTATTTCTACACATTTTTGGTTAAAAAAAAATGTTTATTGTGATTTTGAATTGCAGTTTCTTTATCGACATTTATCAATATTTTATCATTTATATACACTATGATAACCTGCATGTTGCCCTTTAAGAGTCAATGGCCAAAGCGTTTGAGCCATAGCCAGGGCCTTCATTGAGCTTTGTTTTATACAGTAGGCCCTACATTATTTTATAGGTTTTGATGAGTTTACAAAAACAGGATGTATTTCTATAAATTGAGTAACTGTCAAAAATCAGTTCATCTAATGTTGTTTGGGCTTAACTTGCTGTACTTGATAGCAGATGCATTGTATTACCTTTTCTGGGAAGATTTGCCTAAGTCACCAAATCACCCATTTCTTACTTACTTTTTTCCCTAAATTTTCAAGTAGGCCTATAGGTTTATTCAGATATGTTTTGTTTTCCGTCCCCATTCTGTCAGCTTTGTCAACACTACTGTAATGATAATAAAGCTACACTTGAATTGAAATTGATTGAATTGAGGTGAATTGAAATAATTTTGCCAGTTCACTTTAAATGTGTCATAGATTAGTACTGTGCGCACTAATGTGGCAGTCGGTTTGTGTGAGGTACTGTGTCAGGAATGCCTTCATCTTGGTAATTAGCCCCAGTGTTAATCTGGCCCTGCATGCCTGTCAGTGTATTGATTTGTATTGGATAATCTTCCCATCCATACTATGAACATATTTTCTCAGGTTTTTATTTAACAGCGACCATACACAGGTGGGATAGTAGTTTATTTTTTATTCCACGGACTAATTTTCTCTGGAAAAAGCTACAAGAATCAGTAGAATGATTCAGAGAGTACAGTAAACGTCTATATGAACTCTAATGTGCTGCACTACATTTTTAATTGTGGTTGTTTTTAGGGTGCATATTGTCATCAGGCCGAGGACTACAGCAGGGTACTAGCAATGTTGGCTAAAGCTGCCCATTTTACTGTCAATGATACAGTTAAATAACACCTGCCTCATCTCAGCTGATTTCATTTGAACTGATTAGATTCTTTGGAGTCTGTGTTCTGAGGTTTCCCACCTGGTGCAGAAACATGGTTTTGTGACACCACTTTACAGACATTCTGCAGTGGTCAGTCTTCTACTCAGCAGGCCACTGACAACCAAACTACTACACATGATAAAGTTGAAACAGCAACAAAAAGACATGCAAGGGTTTCCTCTAGTTCTTGGAAAACTTAAACCTTCAGCGAACAGAAATTCCTAAAGTAGACTGAATCTTCACTTCCATTGACCATCGGATTTAAACAAATCCAACTTTATAATCAAATCCCATTAACTTATCAAATTAAAGATCTTATTTTCTTGAACTTTTGAAACTTGAAGCTTTGCTGTGATACCATTAAAATAGTCCAAAATATGGACATGAGTCATGAGTCCAAACATAACCCATGACTTGTTTGAGCCGAGTTGTGGTATAATTTGTACTATAGTCAAAAACATTAAGATACAGAGTTCACAGACGTTATTTTAATTCCAATAGTGAATGTTAGAAAAAAAAGAACCCAAAATTTTGCAGTTTTAGGGAAATTGCATTTTATTCAACATTACTGTGACTAGCAGTAAGTACGAGTTGCACAGACAAAAGGTAAAGATAAAGCGCAACCGCCATCATTCCATTTTAACATGTGGCCATAGTTCTTGACTACACAGTCTTCTCTTCTCCCGTAATTGTTCGGCTGTCCTATGTCCCAATCAGTATAGCGCACTGGACAACCATCAGACCACATCCATCGTCCTTCCTTGTGGACGTCACTGAGCCCAATCCAGGTGTAGTCCTCTCTGGGGTCAAATTGCTTGATTAGAGATTTGACAAAATCGTCTTCATCCCAACTGTGGATGGACACCAGGTTGGCCTCCTGTGACTGACAGTAGAGTTCTGCATCAGCCCAGGTCATCTTTGTGGGGACATACTTGTAGCAGCGGCCATGGAAGCTGGACCAGTCCCAGGAACAACCACTGTGGCTTGGGTCCGGATACGGAAAACTCAGTGAAGAAGTCAAGACAGCCAGATGCAGAACTGATAAGATGAAGAACAGCATGTTCTTGGTGTGAGAATCTATCACAGGAGCAGGATGAAGACTGGATCTGTTGTCAGCGCGGATCTGAAATGAAGGTGCTGGTCAAAAGGTGCAGAAAGATGAAACACTGCTGTGTTTTATATGCTGTGGAGGGGGCGTAAACCACACGTAATCAAAATTGGAATCAGCTGTGTGAGACAAGCTACTTGGAAAATGTAGTGAGCTCAGTTATCAGTTATATAGACAGAGACCCCCCCCCCAGAATGAGCATCACGATCAAAATGAAATCAGCTGAGATGAGACAGATGCAGATAATTGTTGTGTTGTAGACAATACCAATTAATTAACTGTATCAATGACGGTGAAAAGGGAAGCTTTAGCCAACATTTCTAGTACCCTGCTGAATTCCTCCGCCTGATGACAATAGGCACCCTAAAAACAACCACAATAATAACTAATAATACATTACAGCATATTTAAAAAGAGAGTTCATACAGATGTTTACTGTTTTCTCTGTGAATCATTCTACTAATTATTGTTGTAGCTTTTTCCACAATTAGTCTATAGAATTAAAATTAATTATAAGCCACTTGTATACGATCACTGGTCCATCACAGTGCACCGGTGATGCATCAGTTACTGAATATTTCCAGCGATAAAATTTGATCCGTTCAATAGGATACTTCAATTTATAATAATAAATAATATGTAATTTATAAATGGATGTTCATCTATAGCCTGTCCGTCCATGGGATTTCTTCTTTTTCTCCACTGGGTTTTCAAGTTTTTTCTTGCCGAGAAGGAGGGTCTAAGGACAGGGGATGCTTGGGACTGTTCATATATCTCTGTAATTGATTGTGTTTCTGTAAAGCCCTGTGAGATGACTTTGTTGTGATTTGGCGCTTTATAAATAAAATTCAATTCAATTCAATTCAATTTGTGGGTGCATTGAAAAGTGTTTCTCTTTCTTTTAGTAAAGCTGTTCTTTTCTGTTGACCCACATGAGCTGTGGATTCATGGATGTGTACACTGAACAGCTCCATGGACGAACTGTGGGATGAGTGCCACAGTAAAAAGGTATGAACGTGTACTTTTTAATATGTAAAATGTACTGAATACAGCTTTGACGGAGGTCTGCGCTCTCAGAGTGCTCTTTTAGTTCAATACTGATAATGATGTTCTGAATGTGACGTCACGTCTTCTTGTGATCTCCGTGATCCACTAGACAGCCATGCGAACTCTGCATTGCACTGCCCCTATTAATTTCTATGAGAAGCAAATTGCGCTGCCGCAAAGCATTCTGGCTACGTGGCGCAGCGAGTGTAGGGTCGGCACTAGGTTATAGACAGAATCGGGGCGGAAGTAACAAAATCCAATATGGCGGCTACTGAGTCCTTACCCACTGATCAACATGATCAACAGGAAATAAAATAATAATAATTTTAAAACAATGAGTTCCTGGCAGGGTTATCAAGTAGAAAAACTATTTGGTAAGAGTACCTGTGCTAAACCTGCACAAAATGAACTTGACAAATGAGCACATGAGACACATGAGACAGAATATCAACAGGAAAATTGTAAAACACTTGGACTTTGCAAGCCTGGAGACGCACACCGTTCTACAGCAGAGTCTCCTACCCACAGAGGCCACCTCCGATGCCTCCAGAGGCGGCCTCTGTAGGAGGACGTAGAAGCCTGCTGTCGTGGTGGATTTACAGCTAAGCTAAGAGCTAAATCGTTTCTACTGCCACTTCCAACACCAACGTACACTCACTGGAAAACAAACTGGGCTACCCGAAGCTGGATTTAAACGCCAAACATGATCCACCAGACTGCTGCATCCTCATTCTCACCCAGAAGTGGCTCAACTCTTCTGTCCTGGACACAGCCATTAGCCTGTATGCACGAACAATATTCAGGTCAGACAGAATCCATGCTCTCACAGGTAAAACCCAGTGTGGTGGTGTTTGTATCTACACTAACAACAGCTGGTATTGGCCTGCACAGGCTAAAATCTAAATCTACATTTTCTTTTAACATATATTTCATACGAGATTTGTAATTTTCTATAAATTTTAAAGGGTTTGATGGGTAGAATTCGGGGCCTTGGAAGGAATGAGGCATTTTACATGTAAAATGCGACTATTTACAAAAATTTCACAGTACGAAAACACTTGTGGAATTAATTAATTTTGTAAGTAGAGGTACCACTGTATTCAGTCACTGATGCATTACCGTTGCACTCGAATAGTGCAGTAATGGACCAGTGATTCCATAGACTTATTGTTTGTGGAAAAAGCTACAACAATAATAAGTAGAATAATTCACAGAGAGAACAGTAAATATCTGTATGAACTCTCTTTTTAAATGTGCTGTAATGTATTATTAGTTATTTTGATTAATGTTAGGGTGCCTATTGTCATCAGGCTGAGGAATACAGCAGGGTACTAGCAATGTTGGCTAAAGATTCCCTTTTCACCGTCATTGATACAGGTCATTAACTGGTATTGTCTACGACAACAATTATCTGCATCTGTCTCATCTCAGCTGATTCCATTTTGCTCATTCTGGGGAGGGGGGAGGGGGGATGGGGGGGGCTGTGTATAACTCAATGGGATTGACTTTGCATGTATTTGGTCATTTAAACATGTAGTTTCTTATGTTTATCATCATGTTAAATTGGTGTGTAACAGTTTTCTATGTTTGACTGGGTAGTAGCTTCTATGTAATGAAGCTACTTTCATGGCAAAGTAACTGATAACTGAGCTCACTACATTTTCCAAGTAGCTTGTCTGACACAGCTGATTCCAATTTTAATGACGTGTGATTTACGCCCACTCCACAGCATATAAAACACAGCAGTGTTTCATGTTTCTGCAGCTTTCTGACCAGCTCCTTTATTTCAGATCCGCGCTGACAACAGATCCAGTCTTCATCCTGCTCCTGTGACAGATTCTCACACCAAGAACATGATGTTCTTCATCTTCTTATCAGTTCTGCATCTGGCTGTCTTGACTTCTTCACTGAGTTTTCCGTATCCGGACCCATGGCACAGTGGTTGTTCCTGGGACTGGTCCAGCTTCCATGGCCGCTGCTACAAGTACGTCCCCACAAAGATGACCTGGGCTGATGCGGAACTCTACTGTCAGTCACAGGAGGCCAACCTGGTGTCCATCCACAGTTGGGATGAAGACGATTTTGTCAAATCTCTAATCAAGCAATTTGACCCCAGAGAGGACTACACCTGGATTGGGCTCAGTGATGTCCACAAGGAAGGACGATGGATGTGGTCTGATGGTTGTCCAGTGCGCTATACGGATTGGGACATAGGACAGCCGAACAATTACGGGAGAAGAGAAGACTGTGTAGTCAAGAACTATGGTCACATGTTAAAATGGAATGATGGCGGTTGCGCTTTATCTTTACCTTTTGTCTGTGCAACTCGTACTTACTGCTAGTCACAGTAATGTTGAATAAAATGCAATTTCCCTAAAACTGCAAAATTTTGGGTTCTTTTTTTCTAACGTTCACTATTGGAATTAAAATAACGTCTGTAAACTCTGTATCTTAATGTTTTTCACTATAGTACAAAATATACCATAACTCGGCTCAAACAAGTCATGGGTTATGTTTGGACTAAAATGCTTCATATTGTACAAGTGACTCATGTCCATATTTTTGACTATTTTAATTGTATCACAGCAAAGCTTCAAGTTTCAAAAGTTCAAGAAAATAAGATCTTTAATTTGATAAGTTAATGGGATTTGATTATAAAGTTGGATTTGTTTAAATCCGATGGTCAATGGAAATGAAGATTCAGTCTACTTTAGGAATTTCTGTTCGCTGAAGGTTTAAGTTTTCCAAGAACTAGAGGAAACCCTTGCATGTCTTTTAGTTGCTGTTTCAACTTTTTCATGTGTAGTAGTTTGGTTGTCAGTGGCCTGCTGAGTAGAAGACTGACCACTGCAGAATGTCTGTAAAGTGGTGTCACAAAACCATGTTTCTGCACCAGGTGGGAAACCTCAGAACACAGACTCCAAAGAATCTAATCAGTTCAAATGAAATCAGCTGAGATGAGGCAGATGTTAATTAACTGTATCATTGACAGTAAAATGGGCAGCTTTAGCCAACATTGCTAGTACCCTGCTGTAGTCCTCGGCCTGATGACAATATGCACCCTAAAAACAACCACAATTAAAAATGTAGTGCAGCACATTAGAGTTCATATAGATGTTTACTGTCCTCGATAAATGTCGATGAAGAAACTGCAATTCAACATCGCAAATTAACACTTTTTTAACCAAAAACGTGAAGAAATAACATCCCTGCCCAAAAATAGGGAGTGTGTGGAAATTACGTAGCAGGAGTCAGCCTCGCAAGATCAAGCTGACTACGGTGTATACTGACAACATGGAGGAGGAAAGAGCAGATAGTATTTACGATGAACCGCAGCCCTATAATTATGAACCACAGCAGAGATAAGGAGGCCAGGGCAATACACAGGAATACACAGTGATATACACAGGAATGATGAGCAAAGGAGGAAGATAGAGCTTAATAATCTGTGGTGAATTGGCCAAAATATCTGGTGAATGCAGTAGTAGCATAGTGGCTAATGCTATGAGTTTGCATCGGGCATGTTTACCTTCTTAGCATAATAAGTGTATTGTTGTGGTTAATACTTTCAGGTTTGTTTTTTCAGTAAACACCTATGGAGCTGTTGTTTTTTAGGGACAACAATATTTTGTCTTACTAAACACAAAATGCATCATTGTATTGCGGTGATGCCCATACAGTTATTGCAGCACTTAGCCAGTCGCTAATGCTATTTATAGACAGGGATTTTCACAGTTTCTAGCCATCAGATTTACACAATGAAACATGATTAATGTCTTCATACGCTCAACAGTAATGATGGGCAAAGGAGGGAGAGAAAGATTTGGTGCCTGAATAATCTGTGGCGAATTGGCCAAAATCTCTGGTGAATGCAGTAGTAGCATAGCAGCTAATGCTATGAGTTTACATCGGGCATGTTTACCTTCTTAGTGTAATAAATGTACTGTCATGGTTAATACTCTGCTATTTCCAGACAGTTACTTCGCAGTTTCTAGCCGTTAGATTTACACAATGAAACATAGTTAATGTCTTCATACGCTGAATAGCTTAACAGTCTATATTGTTCATACTATGCTGTAACAACCCTCATTACTTTACAGATAGTTTGAACATAGCTAGCTGCTCTATTACCAGTGCTGGGAATAACGGCGTTAGAGTATAACGGCATTACTAACGCAGCCACATTTAAAGTAATGGAGTAATTACTTAATTACTTTATCCATAACTGTATCACCATTACAGTTACTCTGGAAATAATGTGATGCGTTACAGGCGTGTTTCCACTATCGGAACTTCCGGGTCTTTTGAGAGGGGGGGGGGGGGGGCTACTTTTGACCGGACCATGAGTGAGCCCTGTCCTCTCAAACATGTGTCTCCATCTCCATACAGGAAGGGCTTCATAGAAACCTTTTGATTACGTTTTTATGTCGTGCATGGTAACGTCATTCACAAATAGCACCAAAACAAAGCAGCAACAGAAGAGGAAATCACAAGACTAGACATGGATCAGGGGTGACGAAATGCATAAAAAAATCTTGACTGATCACTGAGTCGGTCACTGAGAAAAGAAAACCGTTGCTTTGTCGGCTCACACACACACGCAGCCGTACACACACACACGCAGTCGTATACACCGCAGTGCTTTTTAAACACCAGTCAGACTGCGAGGTCGAGCTGATGTTATGTTAAAAGCTCATTTTAAACAGTTAGACAGAGAAAATATTCGATATTCCAGTAAATTCTGCTGCTAAATATGATGTCAAAAATCCTTAACGGTTGCCACCAGTCTGCAGTTCTGCATAAACTCCTTTAACCGTAGTCCAACCGTCATGTCATTTTCAGTAGGTCTGTTAGATGGATAACGCAACTCATCCACCGCACTTTTGGGTTTCATGGTGGAAACTTTTTGTCCCAGTCTGTAGCTGTTGTAGAAGTTCTAGCTTTGTGTTTTGTTTACATTTTGAGCAAATGTTCTAAACTGGCGCGAGGCGAACCACATAGATTAATTAAAGAAGCATCTTAAATCATATCCAAAGTAACATCACAGAACAAGGATGGATTCCCCGTTTAACTGTTCTGTTAAACTGTTGCATTTCTTTGACATTTCTAAGCAAAAAAAAAAAAAAAAAAAAGGAACGCAAAAACACTTTTCCTGGTAACTAATTACTTTGCTAGTGGACTAATGCAGTTAGTAACACAATTACTTTTGGGGGGAAGTAACTAGTGATTTTAATGAATTACTTTTTCAAAGTAAATTACCCAGCACTGTCTATTACTATGGTGATAGGTTGTCGTGGCAGCCATGACAGTGAAAAGAAATCATGGTAAATGTCTTACCAAATACTAGTACGTAGTCTACATCAAACCATTGTGTACTCCATCACATCCCCAGGATGATGACACTCTGGAGTAAAATTACATCCACAAATGAACCAGTGAATGGTGACAGATGCAGCTGTGAAGTTCACTGTGGGCAACTGATCCAAAGTTCTTACTTTTTCTACTAGGAAAATGATGAACACATTCCTGACAGGCTGCAGTTCAAACAACCACCACAAACAATAATTCACCATCTTGACTCTTAAAATGCTCTCACTATGTCTCACTAACAACTACTTCAACTTCTACTCGTATACCCACAACGTAGAATTCAGTGCATCCACCATTATATGTTTACCTCCCATGACGTATCCCCTGCAGGAAATGAATAACTCTACTTCCTGTAAAATCAGCAATTACCAATTAATCTAATTTTATGAAGATAAGGTTTATGGATCATGGTCATTTTCACACAGGTATTATAAATTTAACTTCTGAACAATACTAAGTCTAAATTTAAGGATGAAAAAAAACTTTCACATTACACTTAAAATTACTCCAGGGAGTGGTTGCATTTTACATTTTGTTTATAGTTTTGCAGAATTGTTTTGTGTAAGTATTGAAGCCTGATTAAGAGCAGAAGCTTAATTAAAGATGCTGTGTGGCATCCATTTTCCTACCTCACACCTTCTGTGAAGTAGTATTTTTCAGATATGTGACCCTTGCTGGGTGTTTTATTGACTGCATTACTTCAATGTCATCTTTTTTATTTCTTATATTCCATAAATATAATAAGCTTACACTATTTCATATACAATACAAAGTGACATGGTTTTGAGACTCAAATCTGATTGTAATTTTATTGGAGGGGGTCTCCATGTCGGTCTAAATTTTTTTTCTCATCATGTTCTAAATAAGTCTAAAAAAAGGTCTCAACTTTAACTTGGTGATTCTTTCAAGAACTCTGGACATATTCGGGGTAAACTATTTGAAATATCCACACAAACATGTTAAAATTATACAATTAATGGAGCATATTACGTAGGCAGCAGCTTCCCCTCAAAAAAAAAAAAAACCTGACTCACCAAGTGACTTCAAAAGGCCCATTTTCTGCTCTTCTTCCTTCCAGGATCATTAATGTCAGTCTCTTCTGCCATTTCTCCATGTCTCAGTGAGCGGCTAAACAATGTCTTCCTCAGGCATCGTTTCTGACTTTTCTAACTCCTTTCAGAAGCCGAAAAAATGGGCATTTTCATGTTGACAAAATGTGGATGTCTTAATTCCCGTTCTGACCATCTTCTCATTCACTTCTCCTCAACATGTAACATCTGTCCATATAAATATTTTCAACCCTGTCTCAGAATCACCAGGCTCATCTGCTACACTACCTGCTGGTTCTTCTCCATCACTTGTTTCCTCACTGTTAGCAGACTGGCTAGTTGTACTTGTTATTTAGCTAGCTGTCGTTGATTCCTGTCCATTGTTGACAGTTGTATCTTTGCTAGTGGTAGCCATTACAGCAGGCTGACTACTCCACATGTTAGCTAATTTTAGTGTTTTCTGAAGTAACTCTGTCACTCTTTCCTTTTTTATTGCTTGTAATTTTCCTTTTTGGCCCTGCTCTCTTGCTTCCTTTGACCCGACATTTTTGCTTGTTTTTCTCTACTTCTATTAATATTAGTCATTTGACATTGCCAACCAGAGGCTCCCCCTGGTGGTGAGGCCCGGGGCTGCAGCCCTTTCAGCCCATTCTTTTAATCTAGTGTTTTGCCGACTTGTTCTACTTCCGCGAAACGTTCTACTGTAGAACGAAATGACAGACATGTCTGCTGAGATGTGCTACCTTGCCAGAAAATCCTACCTTGTGCTTCCAGTTTAATTTTTATCGCTGTTCGATCGCTTCCACATTATTAGTTAGCACCAAGTATGACCCGGAAGCAGTTAAATTAACCTCAGAATATACACTACTGTGGTGTGTTAGAAATCACACATACGAGAGTAATATCCTTTTGATTCGTTTCGTTTTAATGAACACTTTTCAAATATGCACATACACAACCATCATGGTTGCCTCTCTTAATCTCCTTCCTATATTCCTCTATTCTCGTGTTACTACTCTAGTCTCGCGATAGACTTTTTTTATTATGAGAACACTACAACTACTACTTTTGATATTTGCAGGTAGGACGTTCTGACCATTCAAATGACCCCATCAGAATATGCTTCTACATAAGTATAAGATTCAAGATTCTTTATTGTCATATGCACAATATAAACAGCGTCATTTGTGTAATTAAATTCTTGGTACACGGCAGACAGACAACTAACAAGGACAAATGATGAAGTAAGATAAAATAAATAAAATATGAAGATAATAGAGAATAGAAATGAGGTAAATCCTGGTGTATATATATATATATATATATATATATATATATATATATATATATATATATATATATATATATATATATATATATATATATATATGTATAGTATAGGCTATATGCATGTGTGCAATATCAGAGTGCAGGTAGGATCAAGGGCATAGGTTTGGCCTAAACTTTGGTAGAGACATTGCTACATTGCCCCCCCCCCCAAAAAAAAAAAATAAAATAAAATAAAAATTCTCAGCAGAGCAGTTAAAGAACAAGACCACTTTTTTTTTTCAATGTGTGAATTCAGCATACACATACATACATATTTTGTTTTTGTCACAACATTTAAGACAAGAACTAAATAAATAACTATTATTGGGATCTTCTGTATTTTGCAGCAAACACAAAGATATAAACAAAAAAAATCTGCACTTCAGGTAAATAATGCAATCTTTACATTATTGGGATACTGTGCATTTAATAGTTAAAGTCTTTGCCTGTTGGCTACTTAAGACAGGTAAAACTACAGCACTCCAAATTACCCAGGGGGTGGGAAACGGAGGGAAAAAAACACACTTAGCTAAACCTCGACTCTGAATGCTATTAAATTTGTTACGTGATTCTGTGTGTACTATCCTACTACTGTACTATCTTGATCCAGGGGGTCTATCATGTCCTCCCAAGCCCATTCAACCTCCATACTTGGGGAAAGATAGAAACACCTGCATGCCCCCTGTGCTCCAAAACAGGGACCCTGGAGCATATCCTGAGCAGCTGCTCCAAGGCGCTGAGCGACGGCCGGTATCGATGGAGGCACGATCAGGTCCTCAAGTCCATCGCTTAGGCAATCAGCAAGGGGATCAAGGGCAGCCGATACGCCCAAGCCACAGCTAAGGCCATCCACTTTGTCAGAGAAGGGCAAAGACCAGTAAAAACTTCTCTGCGGGTTTGCTCTCCACAGCCCGAGACTGAGTGATGACAGTCAACCTGGAGAGGCAGCTGAAGATTCCACCACACATCACCCAGTCCAGATTGAGACCATATTTTATATGTTAATATATGCAGGTGTCAGTCTTTCAGTAGTACCTGCATAAGGAACCATAGACAACAGGAGCTGCAGTGACCCACTGTGTCCTTCGCTGGGCTGTGACCCCTGACCTCTTCCCCTTCATCTGCAAATGGACTTTCATATATAGCCGGCCATGGGAGTGGATCTGTCCTTCCCTGTGGTTCTCCCTGAGATTTCTTCTTTTTTCCCCACTGGGTTTTGGAGTTTTTTTCTTGCCGAGGAGGGTCTAAAGACAGGGGATGCTTTTGGGACTGCAATTTATTCTGTGATTGCTTTGTGATGAACTCTGTAAAGCCCTGTGAGATGACTTGTTGTGATTTGGAGCTCTATAAATGAAATTTAATTGAAATGACCCCATCAGAATATGCTGCTATATTAAGCTATGCAGGTAGGACATTCCGACAATTCAAATGATCCAGCTTTTATGTATCCATGTTCTGTTAAACACACAAACCTCAGAGTAAGATTTTAATTTTAAGATTTTTTTGTTCTGAATTATCCCCATGTGGACGGCTAAGGATGATTCCAAAATAACATAAGAACATTTCAAATCGAATTGAAGACAATTTGGAAAAAATATTAGTATTTTAATTTAACAAAAAAACTATTTACAGGTTCCAATAATAGTAAAACCCCTATATATGTATATATATATATATATATATATATATATATATATATATATATATATATATATATATATATATATATATATATAAAACAGGAATATGCCCATCTGTCAATATCTATAGACATCCTATACCAGTAGAACCTGGAACAGAGAGTGTACTTCTGGTTTTGTGCATTTCGTATGGCCTCAGGTTTTGCCTCTTTGTATTATCGTACTCTTTGGGTTATGACCCCTCAGAGAGCAGAGCACGGATCTCATCATATTTCCCTTCAATACGAACAAAGACACTTTTATGTTACATGGCTATTTCATATTAAAAACATAAGCTGGGGAGCAACACATGTGCACTTTGTGTATGTTTGTGTACTGTAGCCTAACAAAAGATTTTTAATGCATCAATCTTCACTGTTGTCCATCTATTTTACCTTTAATAAATGCTCAGATCTCCATGTGTCAGTGCTAGCTTACTAATGCATTGCACTTCATATATTATGATTTTAAGTAAACTATTGACCTCTCAATGTGAATTTGTTTTACTTTTAATAAATGCTCAGATCTCCATGTGTCAGTGCTAGCTTGTAATTGTTTCTCGTGTGGCTAAATTCACTCATTTACAAAGAATAAGTTACTACTTAGAAGTTAGTACAATAAGTTAGTTAATAAAGACTGAAATGGAGAAGTGTTGCAAACAGAAAGATTACTGACAACGGCTGTACACCCTTTCATGACAAACC
Source organism: Siphamia tubifer (assembly GCA_020466265.1). NCBI lineage: Eukaryota > Metazoa > Chordata > Actinopteri > Kurtiformes > Apogonidae > Siphamia > Siphamia tubifer. The sequence goes on along the minus strand of CM035793.1, from coordinate 17,180,135 downwards.
AAGTCCACAAAACACCATGCTTAAACAGTTCATACAGATAGTTTTATTAACAAAACAAGCCTATAAGAATTAGTTGAGATGACCAAGTAGTTAAACAAGAGCCTACTGTAGAGATCAGCATCGCCTTAGATTAAGCAGAAAGCGTAGAGCATTTACCCCTTTTGCTCTTCAAGCTGATGTTGGATGGAAATCCGACCAACCCTTGAGAAATTATGTAATGCGTTGAGTGCATGCGCAGTGGGGCTATGTAGGATATCTCAGACATATATACATAGACACCTCATTGACTGTGGCTGCCTCCTGGAGCAGCCATCTTGCATCGGGGCCGCTTGCTCGTCTCGTTACCTGAACCCACTTTATCCTCACTAGGGTCACTGGAGGTCTACTCCAGCTACAATGGGCGAAGGCGGGGTACACCCTGTATGAGTCGCTAGTTCATCTCTGGGATTAATATATATATATATATATATATATATAGACAAACACTCACATTCACATGTAGATTAACCAATTAACATATCAGTGTATGTCTTTGGATGGTGGGAGGAAACCGGAGTACCCAAATAACACTGAACACAGAAAGGTCTGGTGTGGGATTTGAACCAGGGTCAACAAAAGCATGAGTATAAGTGTAAAACAAAGGGACTTTATTTAAATATATATTAGATTTTAATAAACTAATGTAAACCATATTTCACAATTAATGGTTCGGAATATTTACAGTATTACACAACATTCAAAATTATTTTGAAATATGGTGTTAACATATGTGACCAATGAACATTTAACAAATGTAATACAAGTTTCCCTCAGAACATTGTTCTCATTTCAGTTCCACTTGCAGGAGTTGTCATAACATTGTGTGTGTGTTCTTATCACCTTAACCCTCCTACTGCCTTCCTCCGGTCAAAGTGACCCCACTTCTGATATTAAGCAAGAGATGGGAGAATGGTTGCGAGGTTACAAAAAAAAAAAAAAAACCTAGGAGGAGAGATTGAAAGACTAGAAAAGTGATGCTAGGAGGAGAAGGTGGGATATGGGAATATAGACATGAGTCACTCATACAATATGAAGCTTTTTAGCCCTACCTTAACCCATGGCTTGTTAAGAGTCAAGTTATGGTGTATTTTATGCTATAGTTGAAAAGATGTAGATTTATAGATGCCATTTTACTTCCAATAGTGAACGTTTAAAAAAAAATTACTGAATCCACAATTTCACAGCTTTAAGTCGTTTACATTTAATGGTGTCTCAAAAATTGGCAGTGAGCACGAGTTGCACAAACAAAAGGAAAAGATAAAGCGCAACCACCATCATTCCATTTTAACATGTTACCATAGTTCTTGAGTACACAGTCTTCTCTTCCCCAGTAATTGTTAGGCTGTCTTACGTCCCAATCAGTATAGGTCACTGGACAACCATCAGACCACATCCATCGTCCTTCCTTGTGGACATCACTGAGTCCAATCCAGGTGTAGTCCTCTCTGGGGTCATATCTCTTGATTAGAGACTTGACAAAATCGTCTTCATCCCAACTGTGGATGGACACCAGGTTGGCCTCCTGTGACTGACAGTAGAGTTCTGCATCAGCCCAGGTCATCTTTGTGGGGACGTAGTTGTAGCAGCGGTCATGGAAGCTGGACCAGTTCCAGGGACAATCATTGTGCCCTGAGTTCGGATCATGAAAACTCAGTGGAGAAGTCAAGACGGCCAGATGCAGAACTAATAAGAAGATGAAGAACAGCATGTTCTTGGTGTGAGAATCTGTCACACGAGCAGGATGAAGACTGGATCTGTTGTCAACGCTGATCTGAAATGAAGGACCTGGTCATAAAGCTGCAGAAACATGACACACTGCTGGGTTTTATATGCTCTGGAGTGGGCGTAAACCACATGTCATCAAAATTGGAATCAGCTGTGTGAGACAAGCTACTTGGAAAATGTAGTGAGCTCAGTTATCAGTTACTTTGCCATGAAAGTAGCTTCACCTGTTTACTCTCCAGGAAACAGTGGGTTAAAGGGGATGGGCAGCTTTGGGAGGTAGAAAAAAAGAAATAGTTATCACCAGCCTCAGATTAGGCCACACTCAGTTGAATAAAATGAGTAAAATTATGTCATGAGTTCAGTATCCAGTGTCTTGTTTCTGTCTTATTTTTGTAAGTCTCTCTGTAGTTTTTGTCTTTGTTGGAGTTCTGGGCTTTTACTTTGACAGGTAGGTTTGTGTTCACCTTTAACCCTTGTGTGGTGTTCGGGTCTGTGGGACCCGTTTTCATTTTATTAAAAGAAAAATTATACAATTAATTAATTTTTCAAACTGAGATTCACTGACTTTGGCTCATTTTTTGTGAAGATCATATACCAGTATACATATTTAATGACCACACACCCTACACCCCCACTACACATTTCTATTATATATAAGATGTCCCGGTCCACTGGACCCGGGACATCGATGTTCTGTGTACCACACAGCAGGTCTAGACAGGAGGAGGACAGAGTGTTGGTATACAGAACGTCAGAGGGTCAAATGTGCGAGAAAATGAGAGCAGACAGTGTTGACAAACAATATTGCAACGTTGTATGCGAACTGCAGGTGCAGAATTTGACCTTCTGTATTGCAGGAATCTTTATTTTCTCACACTATATGCTACAAACTGGAGGCAGGACACTATAATTATAGCTTTGCCAGTGTGGTTTCTTATCACAACCGATCAAGATGGCCGAAAGGTACTCTGCGCAGCGGGCCCTGGAATTGATTTTGGAAGAGAGAGAAAGTTTTGATGATGATGTAGAGCAGGCATCTCCAAACTATTCCACAAAGGGCCGGTGTGACTGCAGGTTTTTGTTCCAACCAACCAAGAGTCCTCAGTTTAACCAATTGACTCTCTGAAGACTGAGATCAGTTGATTAATTGAGTCCAGTCTGGAGTGCTGCTGCTTGGATGGAACAAAAACCTGCAGACACAGTGGCCCTTTGTGGAATCATTTGGAGATGCCTAATGTAAAGGGAGAGGATTCAGAAGAAGAGGTTTCTGAATTTGAGGATCACATTTCTGAAAATTCAGTGTCTGACAGTGACTCTGAAGAAGATGATGAGATTGAGCATCAGCCAGTTCCAAAACAAAGACGAGTCACAGGACCAGACAGTCAGCAGCCAGCCCCAGAACAAGCCAGTCAGGATGGAGCAAGTGAGGAAATACGGATGTCAAAAAATTCTGAAATTGAATGGTCTTCTCACCCAAGAACAGAGCCACCCCGCAAAACTGCAAATGTGATAAGGATGCAACACGGACCAACACGGATGGCAGTTACTCACACACAGGACATCAAGACTTCTTTTGAGCTTTTCATTCCAGATTCCATCCAGGAAATTATTCTTGACTGCACTAATTTAGAAGGAAGATGCTTTTTTGGAAAGAGGTGGAAGGAAATGGACCAAACCCAATTACATGCTTACTTTGGAGTTCTCATCCTTGCTGAAGTTTTCAGTTCCAAAAGAGAATCCACAGAATCCTTGTGGGATGCAGAAACTGGAAGAGGCCATGCGTTCAATGGAGCTGATGTGTTGTCTTGACTGATAGGTTTACTCTGTGTTCATGTGGTCAGCTTGTGTGTTGGGAATTCGTGGAATTCTGGGAATGTTGGGAATTCTGAGACTGTAAAGATATTGGGAATTCTGGGAATGATGGGAATTCTGAAACCTTAGAGATGTTGGGAATTCTGGGAATTCTGGGAATGTTGGGAATTCTGAGACCGTAAAGATATTGGGAATTCTTGGAATTCTGGGAATATTGGGAATTCTGAAACCTTAAAGATATTGGGAATTCTTGGAATTCTGGGGATGACGGGAATTCTAAAACCTTTGAGCTGTTGGGAATTCTGGGAATTCTGAGACTGTAAAGATATTGGAAATTCTGGGAATTCTGGGAATGTCTGGAATTCTGAAACCTTAGAGATGTTTGGAATTCTTGGAATTCTGGGAATGTCGGGAATTCTGAGACTGTAGGTATATTGGGAATTCTGGGAATGTCGGGAATTCTGAGACTAGAGATATTGGGAATTCTTGGAATTCTGGGAATGTCGGGAATTCTGAAGCCTTAGAGATGTTTGGAATTCTTGGAATTCTGGGAATGTCGGGAATTCTGAGACTGTAGATATATTGGGAATTCTGGGAATGTCGGGAATTCTGAGACTAGAGATATTGGGAATTCTGGGAATTCTGGGAATGTTGGGAATTCTGAAATCTTAGAAATGCTGGGAATTCTGGGAATGTCGGGAATTCTGAGACTGTAAAGATATTGAGAATTCTTGGAATTCTGGGAATGTTGGGAATTCTGAAACCTTAGAAATGTTGGGAATTCTTTAAATTTTGGGAATGTCGGAATTCTGAAATTTTAGAGATGTTGGGAATTCTTGTAATTCTGGGAATGTCGGGAATTCTGAAGCCTTAGAGATGTTTGGAATTCTTGGAATTCTGGGAATGTCGGGAATTCTGAGACTGTAGATATATTGGGAATTCTGGGAATGTTGGGAATTCTGAAACCATAGAGATGTTGGGAATTCTTGGAATTCTGGGAATGTCGGGAATTCTGAAGCCTTAGAGCTGTTTGGAATTCTTGGAATTCTGGGAATGTCGGGAATTCTGAAGCCCTAGAGATGTTTGGAATTCTTGGAATTCTGGGAATGTCGGGAATTCTGAGACTGTAGATATATTGGGAATTCTGGGAATGTCGGGAATTCTGAGACTAGAGATATTGGGAATTCTTGGAATTCTGGGAATGTTGGGAATTCTGAAATCTTAGAAATGCTGGGGATTCTGGGAATGTCGGGAATTCTGAAGCCTTAGAGCTGTTTGGAATTCTTGGAATTCTGGGAATGTCGGGAATTCTGAAGCCCTAGAGATGTTTGGAATTCTTGGAATTCTGGGAATGTCGGGAATTCTGAGACTGTAGATATATTGGGAATTCTGGGAATGTCGGGAATTCTGAGACTAGAGATATTGGGAATTCTTGGAATTCTGGGAATGTTGGGAATTGTGAAATCTTAGAGATGTTGGGAATTCTTGGAATTCTGGGAATATTGGGAGTTCTGAAACTTTGAAGATGTTGTGAATTCTTGGAATTCTAGGAATGTTGGGAATTCTGAGACTAGATATATTGAGAATTCTTGGAATTCTGGGAATGTCGGGAATTCTGAGACTGTAAAGATATTGGGAATCCTTGGAATTCTGGGAATGTTGGGAATTCTGAAACCTTAGAAATGTTGGGAATTCTGGGAATGTCGGGAATTCTGAGACTGTAAAGATATTGGGAATTCAAGGAATTCTGGGAATGTCGGGAATTCTGAGACTGTAAAGTTGTTGGGAATTCTTGGAATTCTGGGAATGTCGGGAATTGTGAAACCTTAGAAATGTTGGGAATTCTTTGAATTCTGGGAATGTTGGGAATTCTGAAACCATAGAGATGTTGGGAATTCTTGGATTTCTGGGAATGTCGGGAATTCCGAAATCTTAGAGAAGTTGGGAATTCTTGGAATTCTGGGAATATTGGGAATTCTGAAACCATAGAGATGTTGGGAATTCCTGGAATTATGGGAATGTCGGGAATTATGAGACTGGTAAGATATTGGGAATTCTTGGAATTCTGGGAATGTTGGGAATTCTGAAACCTTAGAAATGTTGGGAATTCTTGGAATTCTGGGAATGTTGGGAATTCTGAAACCTTAGATATGTTGGGAATTCTTGGAATTCTGGGAATGTTGGGAATTCTGAGACCAGAGATATTGAGAATTCTTGGAATTCTGGGAATGACGGGAATTCTGAAACTTTTGAGTTGTTGGGAATTCTGGGAATGTGGGAATTATGACACTGTAAAGATATTGGGAATTCTTGGAATTCCGGGAATGTCGGGAATTCTGAGACTAGAGATATTGGGAATTCTTGGAATTCTGGGAATGTTGGGATTTCTGAAACTTTAGAAATGTTATGAATTCTTGGAATTCTGTGAATGTTGGGAATTCTTAAACTTAAGAGATGTTGGGAATTCTTGGTCGTCTGGGAATGTTGCCATGCTTTTTCGTCCTGATATGGAAACCAATTTGCGTGTGATGCTTTTCATGCTTCATTATGGTGTTTTACAGTGCTAGATTAGATTCTCAGCTCCTAAATTGGTACCGTATGACTTGAATTCCCCTCAGGAACTATCCTACAAAGGTTGACGTTGCGTACTTGACATTGTTAAAAGAAAATAAATAATTTTTTTTTTTAATTTACATTTAAAAAAAAAAAGAAATTTCAAATCCCCACAATTTTTACAGTACGGGTATCTGGGGGGGGGGTCCAGGTGGTGGTGGTGACAATTTAAACCCAGTTTGGGAATGAAAATCCCAGAAAAATTGAAGATGCATATTGGTAGTGGCAACCAGTACCAATATTCATTATGGTGTTTTACAGTGCTTGATCTGTGAGCAAAAGATATGAGCTTCACAGGTGAATCTGAATTTTGTGTGAAAGAGACCTAACTGTGATTTTGGCGGGAAAGCTGCTATTACACAGATGTAGGGTAATTTAAAGGGTCAAGTAAAGGTCATGTCGACGTGATTTTCACATATGTGATGGGACTAGTGCACATCATTCTAGCACAGGTGCCCCCTCAAAAACCGGCCTTAATTTCAAGAGAAAAAGCCTGTTTTACAGGGTAGAGGTCAAAGGTCACACCAAAAGCATCAGTTAAGTGTCTCTGCACTCTCGTCCCGTTAACCCATGATAAATCCAACAGTGACATCATGTCAGGTCTGCTGTTATAAGCCTGTAACCACACCTCCAGTCACTTTTCACACTTGACTCTGGTTTGAGGCCTAGTCATTTTTCTCACGTTTTTCACTCCTACTGTCCATGGCTGTGAGCTAAAGATATGAGCTTCACAGGGGTTCAACGCGGTGTCTAGACACATCGGAATATGAATTTTCAAAACTCTAGGTCAAAGGTAACTGTGCAAAAAAGACCCGCTGCTATTAACTAGCATAAACAACAAATCATGCAAATTGGTTAACAAATCAGTACCAAAATTTATTGAGGGTTTTTTTCAACGGGAGTGGGCATTTTCCAGTTTGTGCAGGAGGGGGATCCTCATTTCAAACCTCGGATCTGCCCCCAATGCCATTTTGCTCAAGAGGTACCCTGAAAAGGAAAGAATGCAAATTGGTTTAAAATCAGTACCAAAATTTATGGAGGGTTTTTTCAACGGGGGTGGGCATTTCCCAGTCAGCGCAGGAGGGGCATCCTCATCTGCAGCAAAAGCAGCGAAGCAGCGCCCCCTGCTGTCAGACCAGGCTCGGCGCAACCCTCGACGTGTTTCGGGACAGGCTGCAAGCTTTTTGGTAAACATCAGTACGGGAACGTGGCGCTTTTTGGCATTCGCCCAATTCATTGCGGTGATTTTGCATACAGGTTTGGACTTGAAAATTTCCAGACGCTTTTCGGCAGCAGAACCCATGTTAAAGGCCATGCTTTTTGGTACTGGTGAGCCGATTTCTCCCAAGTTTCCCTCCGAACTTTATCATTTCAGTTCCAATTGCAGGTGTCACCTTCACAACAGCATTGTGTTTGTTCATATCATATTAACCCTCCTACTGCCTTCCTCTGGTCAAAATTACCCCACTTCTGATATTTAGCAAGAGGAGAACAAGAGATTGGACAAATTTAAAAAAAAAAAAAAAAAACATTTAATGGTATCTCAAAAATTGGCAGTGAGCACGAGTTGCACAAACAAAAGGAAAAGATAAAGAGCAACCGCCATCATTCCATTTTAACATGTTACCATAGCTCTTGAGTACACAGTCTTCTCTTCCCCAGTAATTGTTAGGCTGTCCTATGTCCTATGTTTCTCTCTCTTCCAAAATCAATTCCAGGGCCCGCTGCGCAGAGTACCTTTCGGCCATCTTGATCGGTTGTGATAAGAAACCACACTGGCAAAGCTATAATTATAGTGTCCTGCCTCCAGTTTGTAGCATATAGTGTGAGAAAATAAAGATACAGAAGGTCAAATTCTGCACCTGCAGTTCGCATACAACGTTGCAACATTGTTTGTCAACACTGTCTGCTCTCATTTTCTCGCACATTTGACCCTCTGATGCACAGCCGGCCCGACCGCTTTGCGAAATATGCAACCGCTTAGGGCCCACTCACTCTCGGGGGCCCCGAGAGGGGTTCAACAGAGCTCAACACAGCGCGTGCTGAAGCACTGAAAGCGATCGGCAGCGCTGCACTGCCACCTGGTGGTCGTGGAACGTTATTACGGCCACTGAAGGTGTGCGGTGTTAAACGTATATTGAGTACCGCCCAGTGCGCATGCGCAACCAATTCAGAGCCAGACGGATTGGCCCATCGGACATTGTCGATTCTCCAACTGTCATGTCTCAAAAAAGAAATTATCCGTCTGGAAAAAAGAAGAAGCTGGAAGAGGATAAAAACACCAAGACAAAGGTAGGTTGGCATTTTTGCATGTTCAACATGACAGTATTTTGTCGGCAAGCCTTTGCCGAGGTAGCTAGATAGCTATTTAGCAATATATGGAAAGTGCACCAACTACCTAGGGTTAGACAAGAAGACATTTGAAGGAGTATTAACCAGACCTAAACTTAATTAAATTACTATGGGTCTTGTTTTAAAATCAATATTGTACTATATTAGTTACTATATTGTACTAGTATAAGTACTATCTCCTTAAAATTATTGTTTTATTAATTACTTGTTACTTATAATGTAATTACTTTGGTCTCTGACATACTTGTGTAATATTTTACAGTTTCTCGCAGCAAAATCTCCTTCACCTCAAATCAACTCCTCAGTTGATGATGATGCAGAAGGTGAGTAATGATGTAGTTTGGTTGGTTGTAATTTCATATAAAACAATGCAACAAATGTATAGTATGAGCTTAATGAAGGTATATTTATTCCCTCCAACAGGTTCATCTTCACTAGGATCATGAGCAGTCACCAGCACTTATGAGAGAGGAACAGTTAGCAGCACATCAGGCAGTTCAGCAGGTACCAGCACCAGCACATCAGGCAGATCAGCAGGTACCAGCACCAGAACATGACCCGACAGAGGAGCAGTAACCAACATTATCACATGCTGTTCCAGGTCAGTTTACATGGCTGCTATTCTCTTTTCTTCAGTTTACTTTAAAATATCATTATATTTATTCAGAACCACTTCCACCCCGTGGGGGTTCAGAGGCAAATTCCGCCTTAAATACATGCCCAAATTAAAACAGCTATTGCTCTGTAACCACAAAGACCACAGCCATGAATAAATTAGTAATAAAATAGTACAATTTGGTCACTTGAGAGCGTTTAAGCCAAACACAAACAAATGTGTTATTATTGATATTAGTAATCTTATTTGTTGTTATTATTTATTTTTTATTTATTATTTGTATTTTCTATTTTGTCACTTGGTTTACATTCGTTGTGAGACATTTTGCACATCTCTTTTGTATTTTAAAAAGAAGCAAAATTAAACTCTTCGACTTTGAAATTCACTGTGTTGTCTGCTGATTTTACAAATAGTGAAAATCATTCAATGTACACATTCATATGATGCGAGTTTGCTTCATAATTAAGGTTTAAAGAGTCAGGATGATAATGGCATATTTTAAGCACTTTATAAATGATGGTAATGTTAGTGGATATGTTTTGTACACATAGTGTGTAGCCTATATGATGAAAGCATCGGATGCTGAGGAGACTGGTATGGGGGGGGGGGGGGGGTGGGGGGGCCAAATGAAATATCGCTTAGGGCCCCAGTAAAGCTTGGGCCGGCCCTGCTCTGATGTTCTGTATATCAACACTCTGTCCTCCTCCTGTCTAGACCTGCTGTGTGGTACACAGAACATCGATTTCCACACTTCTATTAGCCCCGGGTCCAGTGGAACGGGACATCTTATATGTAATAGATATGTGTAGTGTGGGTGTAGGGTGTGTGGTCATTAAATATGTATACTGATATATGATCTTCACAAAAAATGAGCCAAAGTCAGTGAATCTCAGTTTGAAAAATTAATTGTATAATTTTTCTTTTAATAAAATGAAAACGGGTCCCACAGACCCGAACACCACACAAGGGTTAATGGCACTCCGTTCTGGTTGTGAATACTGTTGTGGTTCACTTTCACCCCTGCATAGGGACTTTATTACCTTCACCACGGAGGAATTAAAGTCAGGTGTGTTTGTCAGCAAAATTACACAAAAATTCTGATTTTCAGGAATGATAGATAATAGGTCAAGAAGGAACCCAGTAGATTTTCAGCAATGAAGGTCAAAGGTCAAGGTTGCACTAAAAGTCAACAGCTAAAACAGATGAGTCAACACCTATGACTCGATTACATCATGTTTTGACATCATATGACGCCACATCAAACCTTGGTGGAGGTCTTCTTTCTCTGACTGCCTTGTTAAAATAGTGTCAGTACTTCAGTTGAGTCCTTAATTTTATTAAATGTAAAAAATATTTCAGTTGTGTTTGAAATTAGATCTTTTACACAACATTAATTTTTAAATAGAAGTGTTGAGTCAGCTGAAGCAAAGATTAGTGTCAACATATGTGACCATTGAATATTTAACACAAACCTAATACAAGTTTCCCTCTGAACTTTATTATTTCAGTTCCAACTGCAGGTGTCACCTTCACAACAGCATTGTGTTTGTTCATATCATATTAACCCTCCTATTGCCTTCCTCTGGTCAAAATTACCCACTTCAGATTTGGACAAATTACAAAAAAAAAAAAAAAAAAAAAAAAGTAAATCCTAAGAGGAAACGGAGAGATTGGAAGACTGGAAACAAGGGAAGTAAGAGGAGGAGAAATTGAAAGAGGAAAGACGTGTAGAAGTGTATGCTAAGAGATGCTAGGAGGGATATTGGAATAAAGATGTAAGTCACTTGTACAATATGAAGCCATTTAGCCCTACCTTAACACATGGCTTGTTAGAATTGAGTTATGGTGTATTTTATGCTATAGATGCCATTTTAGTTGCAATAGTGAACGTTTCAAAAAAAATAACTGAATCCACAATTTCACAGCTTTAAGTCGTTTACATTTAATGATATCTCAAAAATTGGCAGCGAGCATGAGTTGCACAAACAAAAGGAAAAGATAAAGCGCAACCACCATCATTCCATTTTAACATGTTACCATAGTTCTTGAGTACACAGTCTTCTCTTCCCCAGTAATTGTTAGGCTGTCCTACGTCCCAACCAGTATAGGTCACTGGACAACCATCAGACCACATCCATCGTCCTTCCTTGTGGACATCACTGAGTCCAATCCAGGTGTAGTCCTCTCTGGAGTCATATCTCTTGATTAGAGACTTGACAAAATTGTCTTCATCCCAACTGTGGATGGACACCAGGTTGGCCTCCTGTGACTGACAGTAGAGTTCTGCATCAGCCCAGGTCATCTTTGTGGGGACGTAGTTGTAGCAGCGGTCATGGAAGCTGGACCAGTGCCGGGGACAATCATTTTGCCATGAGTTTGGATCACGAAGACTCAGTGGAGAAGTCAAGACAGCCAGATGCAGAACTAATAAGAAGATGAAGAACAGCATGTTCTTGGTGTGAGAATCTGTCACAGGAGCAGGATGAAGACTGGATCTGTTGTCAACGCTGATCTGAACTGAAGGCGCTGGTCATAAAACTGCAGAAACATGAAACACTGCTGGGTTTTATATGCTCTGGAGTGGGCGTAAACCACACGTCATCAAAATTGGAATCAGCTGTGTGAGACAAGCTACTTGGAAAATGTAGTGAGCTCAGTTATCAGTTACTTTGCCATGAAAGTAGCTTCACCTGTTTACTCTCCAGGAAACAGTGGGTTTAAGGGGATGGGCAGCTTTGGGAGGTAGAAAAAAAGAAATAGTTATCACCAGCCTCAAATTAGGCCACACTCAGTTGAATAAAATGAGTAAAATTATGTCATGAGTTCAGTATCCAGTGTCTTGTTTCTGTCTTATTTTTGTAAGTCTCTCTGTAGTTTTTGTCTTTGTTGGGGTTCTGGGCTTTTACTTTGACAGGTAGGTTTGTGTTCACCTTTAACCTACTTTCCTCCTGGCTACAGTGTGTCTCTGCACATTCATTAATCCTAATGTGTCTCACCTGTGTTCAGCCCTATATAACCCTCCTGTGTCTGTGAGTAATAGTAAATGAAGAGGAAGCAGCAGGTACAAATATTGAAAAGGCAGAGATACTGGCTAAAACTTTAAGCCGCATCTGCTGTATTTTTTTAAAAACATAATAAAAACAACCATATACAAGCCGCACCGTGTTATAAGCCGCAGATATCTATGTTGAAAAATCAGATATTTACTGCATGAACTGTAAATGTAGTTACATGTCTGTACCTGAACTCACCATACATTCATTGGTGCTTAGTTTGTGTGCAGCACCGCAGTTTGCTTCCTGATAGTAAGATCGATAGCCTTCGACTTAAAACTTGCATCATATGAACTTATTCGTGTGGGTTCCATGATGTAGTAAATACCTTGCTGCCACAATTCATAAGTCACATGTTCAGTGAACCCTTCAAAAGCGTGTGCGTAGACATTTTTATGAACATTGCCTTTAAGAACCTTTGCTTTGAGGACCAATATGCAGCATCAAAAGAGGGACATCACACACACACACACACACATATACACACAGACATTGACTTGTTCTTGAAATTTAGTTTTAAATAAAGTTCACTTGTTTGAAAATGTTTTTACGTGCCCTTTTTAAAAAAAAATTAAATAAAAAATTTCAGCCCTTGCCCCACCAAAGGTCTCTGCACGGCCCTGGTTACCGGTAAACAGCTGTGTAATACACAGGATGATGGAGAGCTTGTTAGATCATAGGTAGACAAGAAGTTGATGGGGTTCTATCCGTCTTCTCTGCGTTTATTTACCTCTTACTATGACAACCTGCTAACAGTATATTATTCCTTACATACATCTTACCTATGAAAAATAATCCTAAGAGCTATTGTGTCCTTACAGCACTCATTAAACCATCCATAGGCTGAACAAAGCTCAGCCAGAGTCATACTTGAGAATTAAGTGAGATATCCTGCTGAAATTTTCAATGGATCCTTTTTTGGTTATTAAAAAATATGCAAGAGATACTATATGACAGAGCAATATGTAAAGCTACACATGTACGCATGAATGCATGCATATACACACACACACACACACACACACACACACACACACACACAGAAAAGCATGAGTATAAGTGTAAAACATAGGGTCTTTATTAAAATAGTGTCAGTACTTCAAGTGAGTCGTTTTAGATTTTACTAATGTAAATCATATTATATAATTAATGGTTTGGAATACATACAGTATTACATAACATTCTAAATCTCTTTTGAAATAGAAATATTGGTGTTAGCTGAAGCTAAGATCACATATCAAGGTGTTTTATAACCGAAAATATATAAATTCAGAATCATCAAAAATCATGGTTGTCCCGCCCCCTCCTTGCTTTTGATTTGTCAGTAAGAGAATTGTGACATTGACAAGTGCAGCACTATTCTAAAAGTTTAACCATTTCCAAATCAAAAACTGTCTCTCTTGGCTTTTTTCCAAGTGTTGAAGGTGCTTCGTGGTCTTGACGCTGAACAACAGATTAAAAGTTGGTGCCGACAGCATTAGAAACACATCATGTGGACACAGGTCCTTAATATAGGATTTTGACAGCTACCTTTTCCTTTTTTTAATGGAACTCTGTTCTGGTCGTGAATACTGTTGTGGTTCACTTTCACCCCTGCACAGGGACTTTATTACCTTCACCACAGAGGAATTAAAGTCAGGTGTGTTTGTCAGCAAAATTACGCAAAAAGTTCTGAACGGATTTTCAGGAATGATAGATAATGAGTTAAGAAGGAACCCAGTAGATTTTCAGCAATGAAAGTCAAAGGTCAAGGTTGGACTAAAGGTCAACAGCTAAAACATCAGATGAGTCAACACCTATGACTCGATTACATCATGTTTTGACATCATATGACGCCACATCAAGCCTTGGTGGAGGTCTTCTTTCTCTGACTGCCTTCTTAAAATAGTGTCAGTACTTCAGTTGAGTCCTTATTTTTATTAAATGTAAAAAATATTTCAGTTATTGGTTTGAAATAGATCTTTTACACGACATTAATCATTTTTAAATAGAAATGTTGAGTCAGCTCAAGCAAAGATTAGTGTCAACATATGTGACCATTGAATATTTAACACAAACCTAATACAAGTTTCCTTCAGAACTTTGTTCTTATTTCAGTTCCAACTGCAGGTGTCACCTCCACAACAGCATTGTGTTCATATCACATTAACCCTCTTACTGCCTTCCTCTGGTCAAAATGACCCCGCTTCTCATATTTAGCAAGAGAACAAAAGATTGAACAAAGTTTAAAAAAAAAAAATATATATATATTTTATATATATATATATATATATATTTTTTTTTTAAAGCGAGGAGAAGGAATGCAAGGAGAGTGAGAGATTTGGAGACTAGAAATAAGGGAAGTAAGAGGAGAGATAGAAAGAGGAAAGAAGTTTGTAGTGTAGAAGAGATGCTCTGAGGGATATGGGAATAAAGATTTGAGTCACTTGTACATTTAGCCCTACCTTAACCCATGGCTTGTTAAGAGTTGAGTTATGGTGAATTTTATGCTATAGTGCATAACCTTAAGATATAAAGTAATAGACACCATTTTAGTTCCAACAGTTAACTTTAGAAAAAAATAACTGAATCCACAATTTCACAGCTTTAAGTCGTTTACATTTAATGGCGTCTCAAAACGTTGCATCGAACACGAGTTGCACAAACAAAAGGAAAAGATAAAGAGCAACCGCCATCATTCCATTTTAACATGTTACCATAGTTCTTGAGTACACAGTTTTCTCTTCCCCAGTAATTGTTAGGCTGTCCTACGTCCCAATCAGTATAGGTCACTGGACAACCATCAGACCACATCCATCGTCCTTCCTTGTGGCTATCACTGAGTCCAATCCAGGTGTAGTCCTCTGTGGGGTCATAACTCTTGATTAGAGACTTGACAAAATTGTCTTCCTCCCAACTGTGGATGGACACCAGGTTGGCCTCCTGTGACTGACAGTAGAGTTCTGCATCAGCCCAGGTCATCTTTGTGGGGACATAGTTGTAGCAGCGGTCACGGAAGCTGGACCAGTCCCAGGGACAATCATTGTGCCATGGGTCCGGATCAGGAAAACTCAGTGAAGAAGTCAAGACAGCCAGATGCAGAACTAATAAGAAGATGAAGAACATCATGTTCTTGGTGTGAGAATCTGTCACAGGAACAGGATGAAGACTGGATCTGTTGTCAACGCTGATCTGAAATGAAGGACCTGGTCATAAAACTGCAGAAACATGAAACACTGCTGTGTTTTATATGCTCTGGAGTGGGCGTAAACCACACGTCATGAAAATTGGAATCAGCTGTGTGAGACAAGCTACTTGGAAAATGTAGTGAGCTCAGTTATCAGTTACTTTGCCATGAAAGTAGCTTCACCTGTTTACTCTCCAGGAAACAGTGGGTTAAAGGGGATGGGCAGCTTTGGGAGGTAGAAAAAAAGAAATAGTTATCACCAGCCTCAGATTAGGCCACACTCAGTTGAATAAAATGAGTAAAATTATGTCATGAGTTCAGTATCCAGTGTCTTGTTTCTGTCTTATTTTTGTAAGTCTCTCTGTAGTTTTTGTCTTTGTTGGAGTTCTTGGCTTTTACTTGACATGTAGGTTTGTGTTCACCTTTAACCTACTTTCCTTCTGGCTACAGTGTGTCTCTGCACATTCATTAATCCTAATGTGTCTCACCTGTGTTCAGCCCTATAAACCCTCCTGTGTCTGTGAGTAATAGTAAATGAAGAGGAAGCAGCAGGTACAAATATTGAAAAGGCAGAGGTACTGGCTAAAACTTTAAGCCGCATCGGCTGTATTTTTAAAAAAATATAATAAAAACAACCATATACAAGCCGCACCGTGTTATAAGCCGCAGATATCTATGTTGAAAAATCAGATATTTACTGCATGAACTGTAAATGTAGTTACATGTCTGTACCTGAACACATGCTTAGCTTGTGTGCAGCACCGCAGTTTGCTTCCTGATAGTAAGATCGATAGCTTTCGACTTAAAACTTGCATCATATGAACTTCTTAGTGTGGGTTCCACGATGAAGGGGTGAGGATTTTAAATATTAAGTTGGAAATTTGCATAAAAGCATATCGTCCCAGCCCTAGTAAATACCTTGCTGCCACAATTCATGTCACATGTTCATTGAACCCTTCAAAAGCGCGTGCATAGACATTTTTAAGAACATTGCAAGCCAAAAACTGTTGCTTTGAGGACCAATATGCAGCATCAAAAGAGGGACATCACCTGCTAACAGTCTATTATTCCTTACATACATCTTACCTATGAAAAGTAATCCTAAGAGCTATTGTGTCCTTACAGCACTCATTAAACCATCCATAGGCTGAACAAAGCTCAGCCAGAGTCATACTTGAGAATTAAGTGAGATATCCTGCTGAAATTTTCAATGGATCCTTATTTGGTTATTAAAAAATATGCAAGAGATACTATATGACAGAATAATATGTAAAGCTACACATGTACGCATGAATGCATGCATATACACACACACACACACACACACACAGAAAAGCATGAGTATAAGTGTAAAACATAGGGTCTTTATTAAAATAGTGTCAGTACTTCAAGTGAGTCCTTTTAGATTTTACTAATGTAAATCATATTGCATAATTAATAGTTTGGAATACATACGGTATTACATAACATTCTAAATCTCTTTTGAAATAGAAATATTGGTGTTAGCTGAAGCTAAGATCACATATCAAGGTGTTTTATAACCGAAAATATATACATTCAGAATCATCAAAAATCCTGCTTGTCCCGCCCCCTCCTTGCTTTTGATTTGTCAGTAAGAGAA
Organism: Siphamia tubifer; assembly: GCA_020466265.1. Lineage (NCBI taxonomy): Eukaryota > Metazoa > Chordata > Actinopteri > Kurtiformes > Apogonidae > Siphamia > Siphamia tubifer. The sequence goes on along the minus strand of CM035793.1, from coordinate 17,163,138 downwards.
TTGTGACATTGACAAGTGCAGCACTATTCTAAAAGTTTAACCATTTCCAAATCAAAAACGGTCTCTTTTGGCTTTTTTCCAAGTGTTGAAGGCGCTTCGTGGTCTTGACGCTGAACAACAGATTAAAAGTTGGTGCCGACAGCATTAGAAACACATCCTGTGGACACAGGTCCTTAATATAGGATTTTGACAGCTACCTTTTCCTTTTTTTAATGGAACTCTGTTCTGGTCGTGAATACTGTTGTGGCTCACTTTCACCCCTGCACAGGGACTTTATTACCTTCACCACAGAGGAATTAAAGTCAGGTGTGTTTGTCAGCAAAATTACGCAAAAAGTTCTGAACGGATTTTCAGGAATGATAGATAATGAGTCAAGAAGGAACCCAGTAGATTTCCAGCAATGAAAGTCAAAGGTCAAGGTTGCACTAAAGGTCAACAGCTAAAACATCAGTGGTAATATCTCAGGATACAGACAAGATAGAATCAGGCAGGGTTGTTTTTTTCATTATCTCACCTTCGGACATCAGATGAGTCAACACCTATGGCCCGATTACGTCATGTTTTGATGTCATATAACACTACATAAAGCCTTGGTGGAGGTCTGCTGTCTGTGACTACCTTGTTAAAAGTGTCCGTACTCAAGTTGTCTTTAGATTTTACTAAATTAATGGAAACCATATTTCACAATTATTGGTTTGTAATCGATACAGTATTACACATTCTAAATTATTTTGAAATAGAAATGTTGAGTCAGCTGAAGCAAAGATTAGTGTTAGCATGTGTGACGATGAATATTTAACGCTAACCTGATACGAAGTTTCCCTCAGAACTTTGTTCTTATTTCAGTTCTACCTGCAGGTGTCACCTTCACCACAGCATTGTGTTTGTTATTATCACATACAACCTCCTACCGCCTTCCTCTGGTCAAAATGACCCCACTTCTGATATTTAGCAAGAAACAAGAGATTGGATGAGATTTAAAAAAAAAAACAACACTAGGAGAAGGAGAGATTGGAAGAGAGGGAAGTAAGAGGAAGAGAAGAGATGGAAAGGGGAAAATAAGTTAGAGTAGAAGAGATGGAAGGAGGGATATAGGAATATGGACATGAGTCACTTGTACAATATGGAGCTTTTTAGCCCTACCTTGACCCATGGCTGTTTAGTAGAGTTATGGTGCAATTTATGCTATAGTTGATAACATTAAGATATAGATTTATAGACTCCCATTTTAGTGCCAATAGTGAATGTTAGAAAAAAATTCATATACAAGTTTACAGCTTTAAGTCAGTTACATTTAATGATATCTCAAAAGGTTGCAGGGAATACGAGTTGCACAAACAAAAGGAAAAGATAAAAGGCAACCACCATCATTCCATTTTAACATGTTACCATAGTTCTTGAGTACACAGTCTTCTCTTCCCCAGTAATTGTTAGGCTGTCCTACGTCCCAATCAGTATAGGTCACTGGACAACCATCAGACCACATCCATCGTCCTTCCTTGTGGACATCACTGAGTCCAATCCAGGTGTATTGTTCTCTGGGGTCATATCTCTTGATTAGAGACTTGACAAAATCATCTTCATCCCAACTGTGGATGGACACCAGGTTGGCCTCCTGTGACTGACAGTAGAGTTCCGCATCAGCCCAGGTCATCTTTGTGGGGACGTAGTTGTAGCAGCGGTCATGGAAGCTGGACCAGTTCCAGGGACAATCATTGTGCCCTGAGTTTGGATCATAAAAACTCAGTGGAGAAGTCAAGACAGCCAGATGCAGAACTAATAAGAAGATGAAGAACAGCATGTTCTTGGTGTGAGAATCTGTCACAGGAGCAGAATGAAGACTGGATCTGTTGTCAACGCTGATCTGAAATGAAGGCGTTGGTCATAAAGCTGCAGAAACATGAAACACTGCTGGGTTTTATATGCTCTGGAGTGGGCGTAAACCACATGTCATCAAAATTGGAATCAGCTGTGTGAGACAAGCTACTTGGAAAATGTAGTGAGCTCAGTTATCAGTTACTTTGCCATGAAAGTAGCTTCACCTGTTTACTCTCCAGGAAACAGTGGGTTTAAGGGGATGGGCAGCTTTGGGAGGTAGAAAAAAAGAAATAGTTATCACCAGCCTCAGATTAGGCCACACTCAGTTGAATAAAATGAGTAAAATTATGTCATGAGTTCAGTATCCAGTGTCTTGTTTCTGTCTTATTTTTGTAAGTCTCTCTGTAGTTTTTGTCTTTGTTGGAGTTCTGGGCTTTTACTTTGACATGTAGGTTTGTGTTCACCTTTAACCTACTTTCCTCCTGGCTACAGTGTGTCTCTGCACATTCATTAATCCTAATCTCACCTGTCTCACCTGTGTTCAGCCCTATATAACCCTCCTGTGTCTGTCAGGTCTTTGTGAGGTTGGTGGCGGTAATGCACCTTAAATGGTATGCCAACCGCCATAAAACCCGAAAGAAGAAGAAGAAGGTCTTTGTGATCCAGTAATAGTAAATGAAGAGGAAACAGCAGGTACAAATATTGAAAAAGGCAGAGATACTGGCGAAAACCTTTGTGAAAGCATGCAGTCGGTAATTTAACCCTTGTGCGGTCCTTCGTAAAAGGCACACTGGCTGTGTCCTACAATCGGGTCTTAAAAACCCAGATTCCAAAGTTCAGTTCCATAGACTCATCACCCCACCCCCCAAGGATATATTACTGTTTTCAGTAGTAAACAATGGCATCCTACAGTACGTATAAAAAGGTACATTTGTGAGCCACCGGGTCTCTTTGACCCGAAGGACCGCACAAGGGTTAAGAAATGAAGGAGAAGGGAGAATATATTGAGTCAATATCCAAGAGTGTTAGAAGATATAGAGAGTGGAATTAATGAACAATTTAGTGCAGGAGAAGTGGTAAGAGCAGTAAATAAATCCAAGAATACTTCCCCAGGAGAAGATAAAATCTGTTATCACTTGTTAAAGTATTTAGGACAAGAGAGCTGGAACAGTTGTTGGAGCTTCATGATAAAGTATGGGAGGAAGGCAAGTTACCGGAAGTGTGGAAAAAATTGTGATCACTATTAGGAAACCAGGAAATGATCCATCCAAGCCAACTAGTTATAGACCAGTAGCTCTGACTTCTAATCTATGCAAAATAATGGAGATAACAGGTTTATGTATGATCTGGAAAAAAAAGAGGGAAAATAACAGAATATTGAATATAAAATAAGAACTTGTGAGATATGTTATTTATATTGCAATACACTTGAGATTATGTTTGTTCAAATTAATTTCCGTAAGAAACAGGAATGTATACACCTGTCAATCTGTCAATATCTATAGACATCCCATACCAGTAGAACCTGGAACAGAGAGTGCACTTCTGGTTTCATGCATTTCAGTATGCCCTCCCATTGGCAAGGAATGGAATTTAACCACTAGCCTCCATCTACTACAGAGCTCTCCATCTACTACAACATAAATATGATCATAAGAATTATAATTACAAATGTTACACTTAAATTACTAATGCATTGCACTTCATATATTTATTATGATTTTAAGTAAACTATTGACCTCTCAATGTGAATTTGTTTTACTTTTAATAAATACTCAGATCTCCACGTGTCAGTGCTAGCTTGTAATTGTTTCTCGTGTGGCTAAATTTGCTCATTTACAAAGAATAAGTTACTACTTAGAAGTTAGTACAATAAGTTAGTTAATAAAGACTGAAATGGAGAAGTGTTGCAAACAGAAAGTTTACTGACAATCAAATGACGGCTGTACACTCATTACACAATTAATGGTGTGGAATACATACAGTAATACATAACATACTAAATGTCTTTTAAAATAGAAATATTGGTGTCAGCTGAATCAAAGGTTACATATCAAGGCAAGGGTGAAACCACAGTATAGATATTGAGGAGGGTCCAAATTAGAGGTATAAAGCATTGTGAATAGCAAATTTAGTGGGGGGGGGGGGGTTCCCCCAGAACATTTTTTATTTTTAGATGTCATTTCCTGCATTCTAGTGCATTTTAGGGTGGAAAAGGGAGGGAGGAGGAAAATCTTACATTTCTTTTTCTTTGAATTTGTCACATTTTACTTTGGGAGTTGGATAATATTCTCAATTGAAATAGCATGTAAATATCCACTCAACTGTTTTAATTGTTATTGTCAAGTTATTATTTGTAGAGGCTGCACATTTAGAAAATCTTACCTTCTGTAGAATAATAATATTTAAAGACTGATAAATAAATATATATTTTTTCCTTTTAAAACTGTTCCTTTTCTTATGTTGTTTTTGAACGTAGCTTTTATAAAAGATATCCTTGGCTATTTCACATTATAGAAGTTTGAAATAATGTAAATGGGGTGGAATTGGAATTGTTTGTTACAGAGTCATGTATGTAGTGTATGATTAGACTTTAAAATAATCACATAATCGTCATGTTGTTTAGACTTGTCTTACCTGGTTTTCTTCACTGCCTGTCCTCTCCCTCCATGTAAGCTACTGTCCCTCTCTTGGTCTTGCTGCTCTGTCTGCATCATGACCACATAACTATTAATGTACAAATAAAGCCATCTTGATTGACCTAAATGGTGATATTCATTTGAATATTAAGTTCTTACTACTTGCATACTGGTGGAAGAAAATGCAACCATTGTTAATTTGTACCTGATCTTCAGTGTAGGTAGACCTATCTGTCTCTCCTCTACCTCCATGCAGGTTACTGTCCTTTAAAACAAATACCAGCATAAGCCACTGCCTGCTGGACTACAGTGTGGACAGACATGCAGCGGTTTTTAAAACAGTGCATAAGTTGACACTGTCCATCGGCAACAAAATAATGCCCCAACAAGTTCAATGGCAAGAACATGTTGATGAAAGTTACAGGATAGGCGCTACGTCATTAGTGTTTTAAAGTGTTACGGTCTGTAAGAGTAGCAGATTTGTAAGTACGGAGAAGACGTTGTGATGTCGTTGCTAAGCAACAAGACACTTTTTCTCAGTTCAATGAATGTCTTCTAGTTCAGGGGTTCTCAAACTTTTTTGGCCCAGGTCCCCCTTGGAGGGGTGAAATTTTTCCATGTCCCCCCTCATCCTCGCGATACTGAAAATGATAAAAAAAAACCCACTTCAACAATGATTATTATGAAACAATGATAACCTTTTTTAATAGTGCTTTTGTGCAAACCAGCCAAATTTTCAGGTATTATAATATAAATGAGCACTTCAGAAACAACAATTTTAAATAATTTTAAAATAATAAACGGAACAAAAGACACACAAAACCGTGTGTGTGTGTGTGTGTGTGTGTGTGTGTGTGTGTGTGTATATGTGACAGACAGACAGACAGACAGACAGACAGACAGACAGACAGAGACTTAATGAGAGGGATGAGCTTGTCAAACTCAATATAACTATCAATGTACTTTCTCTTTTTAGGGTTAGATCGTTTGTTTTTGTCATTGTCATTTTCATTGTCATTTCTTTTACCACTTCTTGAGGAACTTGGTGGACACAAAAATCGATCTATGTTCGCTGCAGAGTGGCTAAAAATAGCCTGTGACTCACTCCGTCTCAATTTAGTCAAGCTGGCGTCAAACAGCGGTGTTACTTCCGCCCGCTCGCTACAAAATAAAACTTCCGCATTTCAAAATAAAACAGCAAAAAAAACCCAAAAACAAACAAACAAAACCGTGAATAATTTCGCGTACCCCCTGGACATGTGCCACGTCCCCCTAGGGGTCCGCGGACCCCAGTTTGAGAACCGTGGTTCTAGCTGTTAGCTCTAGCTGCTATAGCTTTCACAACTCATGTTTCTAGACCTAAATAACCGCTTCTACTGCATCTGCACTAGCTTCGTGTCCCCACTGAAACTAGCTTATTAATAGTGACACAATAGAACCACGTGGGGACATCAGAACTGTGTGTCTAACGTAACGGTGGTGGTTAGGTTTTCAATGTTATCACTGTTACTTATCACGAAGCCACATACAAAGGCAAAGGCAAGGTCTGATTATCATAGAAGTACATGTATGTTCAGTTTCATACCGGCAGGAAAAAGCGACGAATGTCTTCCTTTTGGTCAGTCTTTGTTTAGCTGCTAACGCCATTGCTATAAAAAAAAATAACTACACGAAATTTTTGAACGAATCTGCAGCTTGACATTCTGGGCTAAACCAAGTCTACAATAGGGGGGGGTCGTAATGTTTTATTTTCCCTTGATTATTTCGCAACATTGTCTATGTCCACGGTTCTCAAACTGGGGTCCGCGGACCCCTAGGGGACGTGGCGCATGTCCAGGGGGTACGCGAAATTATTCACGGTTTTGTTTTTTTCTTTTATTTGTTTTGGTTTTTTTTGCTGTTTTATTTTGAAATGCGGAGTTTTATTTTGTAGCGAGCGGGCGGAAGTAACAGCGCTGTTTGACGCCAGCTTGACTAAATTGAGACGGAGCGAGTCACAGGCTATTTTTAGCCACCCTGCAGCGAACATGGATCGATTTATGTGTCCAAGTTCAAGAAGGTTTTGTGTGTCTTTTGTTACGTTCATTATTTTAAAATTATTTAAAAATTTTTGTTTCTGAAGTGCTCATTTATATTATAATACCTGAAAATTTGGCTGGTTTGCACAAAAGCACTATTAAAAAAGGTTATCATTGTTTCATAATAACCATGGTTGAAGTGTTTTTTTTTTTTTATCATTTTCAGTATCGCGAGGATGAGGGGGGACATGGAAAAATTTCACCCCTCCAAGGGGGACCTGGGCCAAAAAAGTTTGAGAACCCCTGGTCTATGTCAACGTCTATGGTATTTCCACCTATGTATCAAGGGGTTTTATAACCGAAAATATATAAATTCAATATCATCAAAATCATGGTTTTCCCGCCCCCTCCTTGCTCTTGATTGGTCAGTAAGAGAACTGTGACATTGACAAGTGCAGCACTATTCCAAAAATTGAACTATTTCCGACTCAAAAAAATTGTCTCTCTTGGCTTTTTTTCAAGCTTTGAAGGCGCTTCGCGGTCTTGACACTTAACATATTGAAAGTTAAAAACACATCCTGTGGACACAGGTTCTTAATATGGGATTTTGACAGCTACCTTCTCTTTAAGTGGAACTCCGTTCCGGTCGTGAATACTGTTATGGTTCACTTTCACCCCTGCATAGGGACTTTACCTTCACCAAGGAGGAATTAAGTTTAGTTCCAGTTGTCTGTCAGCCGAATTAAAGTTCTGAATGTATTTTGATGAAACTTTCAGGAATTACAGATAATGGGTCAAGAACACTAGCGGAGTGTGTGTGTGTGTTTTTATAAAAATTATAAATGCGTATTTCCTGATTGCATGGGGAAAATAAAAATAAATGTGCCTTCGATATTCAATATTTCACAATTATTGGTTTGGAATAGGTACAGTTTTACACAACATTCTAAATTTTGAAATAGAAATGTTGAGTCAGCTGAAGCAAAGATTAGTGTTAACATATGCGATGAATATTTAATGCTAACCTGATATGAAGTTTCCCTCAGAACTTTGTTCTTATTTCATTTCTACCTGCAGGTGTCACCTTCACCACAGCATTGTGTTTGTTATTATGACATACAACCTCCTACCGCCTTCCTCTGGTCAGAATGACTACACTTCTGATATTTAGCAAGAGAAGAGCTTGGACGAGGTATAAAAAAAAAAAAATACATGAGGAGGAGGAGGAGAGATTGGAAGACTGGAAGAGAGGGAAGTAAGAGGAAGAGAGATGGAAAGAAGAAAGAAGTTTGTAGTGTAGAAGAGATGCTAGGAGGGATATGGGAATATGGACATGTGTCACTTGTACAATATGAAGCTTTTTAGCCCTACCTTAAGCCATAGCTTGTTAGACTCAAGTTATGGTGTATTTTATGCTATAGTCGATAAGATATAGATGCCATTTTAGTTCCAATAGTAAACATTAGAAAAAAATTACTGAATCCAGAATTTCACAGCTTTAAGTTGTTTACATTTAATGGCGTCTCAAAAAGTTGCAGTGAACACGAGTTGCACAAACAAAAGGAAAAGATAAAGCGCAACCACCATCATTCCATTTTAACATGTTACCATAGTTCTTGAGTACACAGTCTTCTCTTCCCCAGTAATTGTTAGGCTGTCCTACGTCCCAACCAGTATAGGTCACTGGACAACCATCAGACCACATCCATCGTCCTTCCTTGTGGACGTCACTGAGTCCAATCCAGGTGTAGTCCTCTCTGGGGTCATATCTCTTGATTAGAGACTTGACAAAATCGTCTTCATCCCAACTGTGGATGGACACCAGGTTGGCCTCCTGTGACTGACAGTAGAGTTCTGCATCAGCCCAGGTCATCTTTGTGGGGACGTAGTTGTAGCAGCGGTCATGGAAGCTGGACCAGTCCCAGGGACAATCATTGTGCCCTGAGTTCGGATCATGAAAACTCAGTGGAGAAGTCAAGACAGCCAGATGCAGAACTAATAAGAAGATGAAGAACAGCATGTTCTTGGTGTGAGAATCTGTCACAGGAGCAGGATGAAGACTGGATCTGTTGTCAACGCTGATCTGAACTGAAGGCGTTGGTCATAAAACTGCAGAAACATGAAACACTGCTGTGTTTTATATGCTCTGGAGTGGGCGTAAACCACATGTCATGAAAATTGGAATCAGCTGTGTGAGACAAGCTACTTGGAAAATGTAGTGAGCTCAGTTATCAGTTACTTTGCCATGAAAGTAGCTTCACCTGTTTACTCTCCAGGAAACAGTGGGTTTAAGGGGATGGGCAGCTTTGGGAGGTAGAAAAAAAGAAATAGTTATCACCAGCCTCAGATTAGGCCACACTCAGTTGAATAAAATGAGTAAAATTATGTCATGAGTTCAGTATCCAGTGTCTTGTTTCTGTCTTATTTTTGTAAGTCTCTCTGTAGTTTTTGTCTTTGTTGGAGTTCTGGGCTTTTACTTTGACATGTAGGTTTGTGTTCACCTTTAACCTACTTTCCTCCTGGCTACAGTGTGTCTCTGCACATTCATTAATCCTAATGTGTCTCACCTGTGTTCAGCCCTATATAACCCTCCTGTGTCTGTCAGATCTTTGTGATCCAGTAATAGTAAATGAAGAGGAAACAGCAGGTGCAAATATTGAAACGGCAGAGATACTGGCGAAAACCTTTGTGAAAGCATGCAGTCGGTAATTTAAAAAATGAAGGAGAAAGGAGAATATATTGAGTCAATATCCAAGAGATTTAGAAGATATAGAGAGTGGTGGGGGTGAGTTTAGGCTATTTTCAGGGGTGCTTCAGCACCCTTAAAATTCTGTTCAGCACCCCCTGGTTCCTCACCATTGGCGGAGAGAGGGGACTTTTTTTTTATCTTGTAAAAATAAAGTCATCCCTGTTGCTACTATGCTCCATACAACACATTATTTAAACGGATATATGGGCAGAAATTGTACATTAAAACCCAAATTTTCCTCGTTCTTAATTTGACCCGTAAGTAGAAAAAATATCCCACCAACAGATCCAGTCTGTGTTCTAATTCTAAACAGTAATGTGTCATAGAGTCTTCTCATTTGTCAGAAGTCCTCAAGCACTGGAAAAAAACAAACATTATCAGTGATAATCAAGGTTATAACCGTTAGCGAAAACGAAGGAAATTATTAAATCATTTTCATTAACTGAAATAAATAAAAACTACAAGTAAAAGGAAAATATAACTAAGTGAAACTGTATTGTGCCTACAAAAATAACTAAAACGTATTTTTTTAAAAAAATTATCGGTAAAATGTTGATGTTGGATTAATATTGATTTATTTCACTCCAGCTGTTTTACTCGATGGCATCATGTCTGTGGTTTACAGTCTTCTGTTCTAAACTCTACCTGAAACAAACAGACTAAAGCTGGGACACAGTAGTACAGTCAGCTCTGGTATTTACTTTAGTCAGTTTTTCTTTTTTTTTTCCTCAAGTCGGGTCCTTTTCAAGTAAACAGAGCAAAGCGCAGCGTCAGACAGATGTAGCCTAGCCAGATGTTAGCTTAACCTGGTGTTAGCTTAGCCTAGTGTTAGCTTCATCTGTAGTAAACGTCCATGTAAAGGAGCAGAATTTATCAGGATGAAAAGATCTTCCAAGCCCTAACCTGCACTGTTTTACAGCAAAGAAAAGAGGAAGCAGAATAATAATCCAATTATAGAGGTATGTAGCCCTTTATAATGTTAAAAAAAGTGTGGTGTTACTAGCAACAGAAACTGAAAAAATGAAATGAAGCAAAGTTAGCTAATTATGCTACTGTAGTTAATTAAACTGTGACATCTGTGAAAACATCAGGTTTACGGCTGATGAACTGGTTTATATGTATTTCTTTATTTTTTTTAAAGAATAGAATAAAGCTGTATTTATTCCACCATGGGAGACATTCTACTATTACAGCAGCTAATATAAAGTGCAGATATGAGGGAAGAAAAACATATTCACATCCTTAGAATATGAATATGGAAATATGATTTGAATTTTAAACAGTATTTGCCTTTTTACAGTAGTTTACATTATTTGCAATATTTGGGTTTATAATGTAGTGCTGCTGAACCTGCTATAGGGAGTTTATCATCATACTGTCCATATGTTTGTGTCTCTGCTCAGTCAATAACCCACCTCAACCTGACCCAGCTGAACCACACCTCACTTTTCTTTGAATAGAATGGTGAGAAAGATACAAGATATGGAAAAACTAAAACTAAGCATTCATAAAAAAGCTAACTAATTAAACTAGGAAACCTGTTCAAAACACATTCAAACTAACTGAATGAGAGGGAAACAAGTCAAAACTAAGTAAAACAAAACTGTAATGAAAAATACAAAACTATTGTAACCCTCATCCTTAGTTTACATTTTTACATGATGTTGTGTTAATATTCACTCAGTGTTAAACAGGGACTCATTTGCAACACATTTTCTTTCCATTAAACATAATTTCCTTGTGGGAAGGAAACCTCTCAGTCTCTCTATTTAAAATGTTTAACCCTTGTGCGGTCCTTCGGGTCAAAGAGACCTGGTGGCTCACAAATGTACCTTTTTATACGTACTGTAGGATGCCATTGCTTACTACTGAAAACAGTAATATATCCTTGGGGGGTGGGGTGATGAGTCTATGGAACTGAACTTTGGAATCTGGGTTTTTAAGACCCGATTGTAGGACACAGCCAGTGTGCTTTTTACGAAGGACCGCACAAGGGTTAAACATATTGCATTGACTATCTCTGTCTATTGCAGGGGTCTCAAACTACGGTCCTCGAGGGCCGGTGTCCTGCATGTTTTAGATATTTCCCTCTTTCACATGATTCAGTTTAACCCTTTAACTCCTGAGACTTTAGCAGTTCCACATAATGGACACATGGAAAAATTTGCCAAAAACAGGAATTATTAGATAATTCCTTCTTCCATTGCACCTCAAAGTCATCGCATCATTAACAGGTTCTGCAGAGAATGGTGAGCTGATTATTAACTCTTAAGGGTTAGAACTGATGTATTCTGAATGAATGGTTTAGTTTAAATATTCCTAAAAAATCATTTGTTTTCCTTTTTTAACTGTGTTTTTACTGAGTCAAAATGCAACTAATAAAAAAAAAAAGTCCAAATTAAAATTGCTGGGACCAAATTTCAATAATGGTTCTCTTTTTTTGGTAATTTTTTCCATGTTATTGAATCATGGGAAAGAGGGAAATATCTAAAACATGCAGGACACCAGCCCTTGAGGACCGGAGTTTGAGGTTGAGCCATCTTTATATGGGGGTAACGCTGGTTGCCTGATGATTTGTGAAACAGGTCACCTTAAAATGCACTAGAATACAGGAAATTGCATCTAAGATTTTTTTTTTCCCCCAGACCCCCTGTTGGCCACGTCCTGGATCTTGACCATGTCTGGCTCCACCTCTGGCCAAAAGGGAGCTTTTTTTGTTGGAACTGGACCAGTATTTTTCTGTTGATTGATTGATTGGCAGGAAAGTAGGAAGAAGGAAAATAGCAGAATATTGGAGTGGATTCAGAAAAGGAGGAAGCACTATGGATTCAGTGGTAAAATTGGAAACTCAAGTTAGGAGAGCTCAAGCAAACACAGAATCGGTAGTAGCAGTGTTTTTTGACATAGAGAAGGCATATATGATGTGATTTGGAAGGAGGGATTGTTGACAATACTAAACATAGTAAGTATTGGAGGTAAGATTTTTAATTGGATTACGGTCTTTGGGTCAGTTCTATCAGGTTAATGTGACGTGGGGAATGGTACACCTCAAGGAAGTGTAATTTGCCCTGTGTTGTTTTCTATTGTGATTAATGATGTGTTTCAAGTATTCCAGCTGATGTAGGTGGATGATTATTTACAGTAGAAAAGGAAGATATAGTCAGGAAAGTTTAAGGGGCAGTTCATGAGGTTGCAGTATGGGGTTTTGATTGGGAATGTACATTTTCTGTAGAAAGACATGGTTTTCTTTACGGGGAAAAGAATTGGTGAGAATATTAAATTAGAATCTATGAGAAAGTTTTAAAACTTTAAATAAATGGTATGGTTGGACTTCTAACCCACACTCCAGAACAGAAGGTGGAGGTAATGCACCGTAAGCTGGAGGCCAACTGCCGTTAAATAAAAAAGGGCCTTTGTGAGTTTATCAGCCCTGGTGAGTGTCAAGGTTACTTGGTCTTTGACATGGTTTGGCTTTTTGTTTTCTGTCTCTGTCCTGTTTCGTACTCTCCCTGTTTTTGACCTTTGACCTGGATTTGACTTCATTCCTGTTTGACCCTTCTGTGTCCTTTCAGACCCTTTGTATGACCTCCTGCTTCCCTGTGGTAATGTCTCTTGGACTCTCCCTTTATCTGATTGTTTTGTCTCACCTCTGTCTCTGCTTACTGTGTCCCAGTTGCGGTTTACTACAGAGAGATCTGTATACAGACGTACCATACAGAGGAGCAGACTTCACTCATTATTAAAGACAAAACCTGTATATCGGTGTTCGAGTCCTGCATTTGGATCTAGTCTGTTTCTGATCTTACAAATGGTCCACAGTAGCCTATCCTAAAGTGGACAACAGAGGAGCTCAGGCTGAGATGATTACAGACCACCACCACCACCACAACCCAGGGACCCAGAGTACACCCACGCTTATCCCCAAAACATTGCGTCTACGTTTGACTCGGCAGCCAACTCTGGCAGACAGAAGTGACAAACGCTGCAGTTCACTGGTCCTCCACTGGGGGCAGGCTCCAAAAGTGAGTTAATCCTCCTTGACTCCTCTGTTTGACTCCTCTGTTTGACTCCTCTGTTTGACTCCTATGTTTCCCCTCCATTTCTTTTTCTCTACCTCATCCTCGTTCTTAATTTTTCCCAACATAACTACATAGTAATTGTGTTACTTTTACTTTTCCATGTGGTCAGTTATAGGAAACAAACATGTTTCTGCACATTTTCCTAATACTAGTAAAGAGTGAGTCATTTGTTCAAATCAGTTTCTTTCACCGAAGGTTACTTTTTTGTTTTTGCTTGGATGTACTCCAGAAATATAAGCCATGAGTATACACACAATATATTGCTTCATGTGCAGTATAAAACAGCAGAAACTGAGACCAGTTTGTGAAGTGAGCAAAATCCATTATTATACTGGTACTGTCACATACCATTATTTTTCACAGCCCTAAAACATTACATTAACTATGTTTAATATAATAGGTTGGAGTCCTAGACATGGGGTTTCTAGAATTTTAAGGCTCCTTTATCCATAACTTACACCTACTGAAAAAAATACAACCTAAATCAGTATGTGGAAGTTTGTCAAAATGCTTATTAATTCATTAGATCAAAATAAAACGAGGGCTGCCAGCAGGGGGCAGTGTTGGATTATTCATAATGTGTCTTCACACACATGAGAAAAAAAAGCCTCTAATATATTGGCCCTGTTTACATGACAGTTTTTTATTCCTGGTTAATTCCTCTTTAAGATGACCATGTGCACACCTAATTCCATTTGAAAAGTTGACATGCAGTCTGTCTTGGAGAGACAGACTGCACAGAGATAAACACCCCCCCCCCCCCCAAAAAAAAAAACACCTGCAGGCTCAATGGCCATATGAGTGGGTTATTTATTTATTTTTTTGCAGCATATCAGGATTTTAAGTGGGAAAAAAGGACAAACTGCTCACCAGATGATGTCACATAAAACCTATAATTTATTATTTTTCAGTAAAATCTTGACATAGTAAAACGCTGCTTTAGAAAAGACATGTGGCTTCAGCTGTTCTGAAGGCTGAGGGGACACAAGGGGAGACATATTGCTCTATGGTTGACTTTTTTTCATTTACAACAGATAAATAACATAACAAACCTAGGCATATATTTACACATCAACAATATTACAGTCGTACAAAGCCTTCAATGTGTCTTGCATTGTGAACTTTGTGGGTTTTTTTAAGTCATGCAAACAGGTTTAAAACAAGGTTTCTTTACCAAAAAAAAAAAACAAAAACAACTCTCTCCAGTCATGACGATGGCTGTTTGAACAATAAATCCTGCCTCCAGTTGGTTTCCTCTGTCACAGTCAGGTGATCGGTCATGATGACCTGCTCTGCTGTCCTTAAGGGGACACTGAACATAAACGCTCTGTTTCAGCATTTGCAGCTCCAAATCACAAACATCTTTTCTTCTGAAGAATGCACAATGTTGTACATGGCACATTAAAACATTTTGCCAACTTGGAAATATTTAAATAATCAATATATTACAATAAATAACCATTAACACAAATACTCTGCTTTGTGAACAAAATATGTGTTTGTTGTGCATGTCATGTACAAGTCAGTAGTCCAAATGAACACCACAGCTTCAACAGACAACATGAACGTACTACAGCTCACTTTTCTTAGATCTAGTATTGGTAGAATCACTAAATTGGTTTAAAAAGGAACCCCACTTCCTGAAGTCACGCTGGTCACTTTCATTATTCAGGTTGATCCATCCGATATGAGGGAGAGGCAAAAAGCTCTCAAACACAATCAAAAGTTTATTTGCTTTATTTATTGAACATATCTCTGCCTTGAATTCACAGGTTCAGCTCTTCCTTTTGTTTTTGATTTAATTTTGTTCTCTGGGTCAAACTGGTAGATCATCCCAGTTTCATCCCCAGTGAGAACTTTTTGACCCTCCATAGTTTTCTGTGAAAATACGTAAATTGTTAAAAGCAAAACATCTCATTTTGTGTAATCTCAGCATTTTCTTCATGGAGTACAGAAGTGGTACAGTCAAAATTGTAGTTTAATCAACACAATAATGTGTGGCTACATGTTCAATGTGAGGATTTGATATGATGACAAGTGTTTTTGTTACACAGGTGAGACAAACTGTTCATAACACTGTTGAAAAATCAGTCATCGCTTGGATCTTCTCTGCTTGAAAATGGCACAAAAATGGTTTGGTGAGGAGGTGTTAGTTTGTGCCCATTAAATCCTTTATGATCTGAAGAGAAGCAGCAGTTTACTCTAAAGTCATAGTGTCGAAATGATGGTGATGACAAACACCTGTGGCAAAAACATCTATTGTATTGCACTTTCCCTCCTATGCTTCACAAGTACATTAAACTACATCAGAACAGCCTTTCTATCTAATATTTTGGACATTGACCTTTGGATAATTCCAGCAGACATACTGCCAAAGTGTTTGACTACACTTGAACAGAAAAGTAACAAGAAAAAGACCATCAGAGTGTGATCTACATAAAGACGGTTCATAGTGAAGGCTGAATAGAGCTGCACTGGTGCAATACTTTGACTTCTCTATTACAACATGAACATTGAACAAGAAAACTATTAAAAAAAAACGAAACAAAATGAAAAAACAAAACATTGTGATGCGGCTGTTTTTCCAACCAACGATACCCACGCTTTGGCATCTCTACAAGCAGAAGCAGACATCATATTAGGGTTCGTTTAGAGCATTTGACCAAATACAAACTGAACAGCCATGCTATAGCAGCCTTGGGAGACCATTACTGGGTTTTGGGCAAACATGAAATCCATCTAAATATTTTGTCATAAACCACAGTGACAATTGTGAATTGAAAGAGTGATGACTGTGGTTATCCCTTTTAAACACACCTAGCACTGATAATATTAGCCCAATTTATGGCAACTTTTGGAAATTGTTGAATTTCAGGGATGATGAAAGCAACGGACCATCACTGCTATCTCTATCATCATGCTGCTAGCAAAGCCCCCGCCCCATAAAAAAGCTATACAGTACACCTGTGCAACAGGACTAACTGTAACATTTGGCACTGTAAAGACTATAGGTCCACATTATATACAATGTAAAATTATCTATTTACATGTAAATATAGACTAGTAACAGGGGATCACTGCAACATCACCTGGTAAAGAAGAGCTCAGTGATGGTCAACAAGTTTAGTGTTCACTATTGATAAACATGATTTTAACTAGAATATTAACACCCTCAGTTTGTCAAAGGAAAGAAGAAAATGAAAACACTGCTAAAACTTCGTACATGTGCTCATGGTTGTAACTCAGAGACACAGTAAACTTTGACTAAACCATAGAACAAAAATAAGGTGAGATTAAAGTGAGCATGAACATGATGTAAATAATAATGATGTATCATGAGCCATAGATGTATAGCTAATTAGACTGAAGGGACGTATGAATGGGCAGATTGTGGCCATAATTGCTAATAAACATCAGGGTTCTTTTTGCAGGTGTTTGGGTTTGCAACTGGAATGATGAAGAGACCATTTCTGTTTGACCTCCAAACAGTGACAACACTGTGACAGAAATATTGAAACGTTTCACCTGCAGAACAGGCCCATAAATAACCAAAACCTCATCACAAAAACAAAAACTATAGCATATTCAGTCAAATAGATACTGTACAAACTAATTACAGCCTCTTCTGTCTGTCTTAGTTTGGCAAATCGTGGTCTTGCTGTGCAGATTCTCTTTCTGTGGACCTTTAACAGAATGTTCAGGGTTCCTTTAAAAACACATGGTCAGTGTTGTAAAGCCTTTAGATGTCACAGCTGAACTGTCGCAGGCTGAAGCTTCTGGACTTCCAGGACTTTGTCAGACATGGCACCTTACTGTCTGTTGGCATCGCTGCTGGTAGAGGGATTTTGTTTCAATGTATCTGAATGTGTGTGACATTCTGCTGCACAAAGTGTCCTTTGTGTCACATACACTCAGTGCTAATACTTCCAATGTAGTGATCTTTGTTCTTTTTTTTTTTCCTTTTTCTTTTGAGTGATTTCAGGCTCGTGGCTCCAGTTTGTGTGACAGCTCGAAAAGCGTTTGCTGATTGTCGATGATGTGCAGGTACTGAACGCTGGCCCTCACCTCTGCACTGTCGACCCCGATGACCTCATTACCTAAGAGACGGACAAAAAAAAAAGATGCATATTTACAAGATGCAGATTCTCATTCATTTGACATAAAAACAGACTGTGCTGCAGCTGGAGAAAGAGACTCGAAGCATGGACAGAAATGGTTGCTTGGAAACTGTAAAGGAAGGTGGGTGTCAGACAACAGGTGCAGTGCCTTAAATCACCTGCAGATGGTGATAAACGCCTCAGAATTCTGCCAACTGGACCATGTCTCTGTATAAAAACCCTAAATGACATTCAGTTCGTCCTGTGGACAGTGTGTTTGTACTCACCTGGTTGGTCACTTTGGCAGTGGCGAATCATTCTCACTGTATCTGCAATCATATGCTGTTGGATTAGAAGATATTTTACATGTCAGAGAAAAATTGTCAAATGGTCACAGAAAAACATGCAAGGGAAAACAACTATGTGTTCCAAATTTATAGCATGACTATATTCAGATTACAGAAAAATAATATTACTAGACCGCCAAAGGCAGTTTATGTATTTACTAAATTGTGTCATTCAGTGAAACATGTCCATGGTATATTTTAATTTGCAGTGAAAGTAAAACCTCAAAACTGAAAAAAGTTAAAGAAAATGGGTTTATTATTCACAAAAAACACTACATTTAAGTAAGATATTTACAACTGACTCAACATTGTGCATTCTTGAAAAACAGTTTTACTCCTCTGCTGCAATAACATTCAAAGTATTTATTTAGCTTTTTATTAGTTAAACGTCACTCAATATTGACTGAAATACCTTTTTTTCAAAAAAATAAAGAGATATATTAATGAAATATCTGCCTGAGAAAATTAGGTTTCTAGGGGAAAAATATACTAATTTACAGAATGAAGACTTTTCATCTTCTTAAAAAAAAGGTATTTTTTTGCAGTATGTAAAATAATACAACTAATTTTTTACCGTCCGTTTAGACCTGTATGCCGTAGACACATTTAATAGCCACATTAAATATAGCTATCATTACTGATACAAACCCTCAATACATGAATCTAAAAGTAAGAGAAATCAAAAAGTGAACTCACCAGTTTCTCAAAGTTAACCAAGTTGTCATGGAAGGTCTTGTTTCCCTCATGGATAAAGGTGATATCTGTGAGCAGAAAACAGGTTCAAAATGGTTTAATGCATCACATTGTTCTTTTCTATGTTTCCCCTGAGGGGTATAAGGGGGTACCTTTAAGGAGAAGAGGCATGAAGGGGATCTTGGGAGGCTTCATCCTCTTGAAGGCCTCTCTGTAGGCTTTGTGGTTCAGAGATGGATCCTGAGGAAAGACAGATCGGACATGACTGATTATGGAGGAGACAAAGAAGGAACTCTATCAAGTCCAGACTAACGTTTTCCACTTGTTTAACTTCACCAGTAATTAATAACACATGAAGGGAAAACAGTAACACAAGTTCTCACCGTGATGAGCTCCAACTCTGAGAAAAGCTTCTTGAATTTCCCTGGACATTTCTGAAAGGGAAGTGGAACCGTGTTTAGATTTACAACACAAACCATGCACAGAGGAATGATAGAGTGCACCAACCACACACTGACCTCCCAGGTCTGGTTGAGTCGGCTCACAGCAGCTGTGTTCAGACCCATGATGATGGCAAACGCAGAGTTCAAATTTCTTTGGGCTTTACAGCTACAAATACACAACCAATGTTACAAATATGAACACACACAAATATGTTTGCACTTTTGAGTGTATATTTCTGAATATGTGTTCTTACTGAGCAGCAATTTTGATGAACTTCTTGAGCAGCTGGACTCTTTTGTTGAGCGACACACACATGAGTACCTCAGACATGACCCACTGCTGGACTTCATTACATCGCTGAAGCAGGACCGACAGCGCCACCGTGTGTCCTGAACCAGGGGCTCGGCTGAGGGTGTAATACACCAGCTCCTGCTGCATTATGTGGAAGGAACAATGAGTGTCAGTGATGATACGGATTATACCTTCAGAGATTAGGTGGATGCATCCACTGTTGTTACATCATCATCTGAAATTAGTCTGACCCAAGTCATTTTGTCCATTTCTCGACAAAGTAGGAACATTTCATCCATGAGTCAGTGTTGTACAAACTTTGAAACCGAATTCTTCCCAGGTGTTTTAGAAATACTGGACTTTTTAAGTAACAAGTCAAAAATTAAGCAGTGTGACTGAGCCCCTGCTCAGTCACACAACATTTCACCTGCTCACTGATACCCAGACAAACCACAGATTAATTTTGAGTCTTAACTTTCAACCTTTTTTTAAAAAAAATGATCAATGATGAGTTCATGCCTTAAACTGTACACTGCACCAAACAAATATGAAAAGCATCTGGTTCAAGAAATACGACAGAATTCCGAGTAAACCTTTGCCCTCTGGGCAGGTGGGGGTATACAGATAGACAGACAAGAAGGGTGGACATGTGTGGACAGATGAAGCAGACAGAAAAGTATGTGATTACTTCAAAATACTTATTTTGTAAAAAACAAACAAAAAAAGAACACGGCAAACCAACCAACAAAAAAATTATTTACAATTATAT
Organism: Siphamia tubifer; assembly: GCA_020466265.1. NCBI lineage: Eukaryota > Metazoa > Chordata > Actinopteri > Kurtiformes > Apogonidae > Siphamia > Siphamia tubifer. The sequence goes on along the minus strand of CM035793.1, from coordinate 17,143,194 downwards.
TCAAGAATCAGCAAAGGAAAATTACTGATTGACACAAATATAATAAAGGTCTTTAAAAAAATTAACATTAAATAAGATTTTAATGAAAATAGCCTAGTAGTGCATGATGTAGTCTTTCTCTGTTTTGCCATCTTCATATGAAGGGTTCATCCTGACAGATACTCGGCTGCAAAAACACTTTCCCTCATGATCCAGCAAATGTTGTGGAGCATTTGCATCTTTAATGCCAATGTTCCAGCAAAGCAATCTCCTTCATGAATATGAATTTATTATAAACTATGTGCACACATCAAGACTGTGTGTTTTATATATATATATATATATATATATATATATATATATATATAAATAAATAAAAGTGCAATGTGGTACCTCATGGATCGACTTGAAAAGGCTCCAGTCCAGGTGTGTGAGAGCTGCTGCCACGTCCCAGGTGTTGATGCCTAAGAGTCGCACTGGCCTCCTGCTTAGTTCAGCACTGTCTGTTAAAGGAGGCTATACACACACATACACACACACACACAGTTAACTACAGAAAGGCAATGCATGCAGAAATATACAGAATATATTGTACTGAACATGCGTACCGTCTGCCTAGATTTATAAATGGTTTGCACTTATATAATGCTTTTCCACCTTCATGGTGCTCAAAGCTTTACATTAGCTTCACATTCACACACTCATACACCAGTAGGTTTCTAAGGTTCTGTCTGTTAGTCTACCTACTGGTAGACTAAGTCAGGGTTCAGTGTCTTGCCCAAGGACACGTGGACAGCCAGAGCTGGGATGCGAACCGCCAACCTCTCGGTCATTGGACAACCCACTCTACCAACTGAGCCACAGCTCAGTCGATTTATGAGGCTATCACTACTGCCACACAATATGACCTTCTTAAGAGACTAAAGAACTACTCAGCCTGTGGGGGATTCAAGTACAAAACGACATTCCAAACACTCAGAAGAAACAATATAGCACAAGAGGAAGTGCCTCTGGTCACATACAAAGAAACTGGACTGAAAGCTGAGAGGGGAGTGGTGAATTTTAAACCTCAATTGTTCCGTTATATTCCAGTTGCAGGTGTAAATATCTAATTACAACCTTTTCGACAGTAGAGATCAACAATGTGTAGACAACCGTAGTTCCTCAGATCACAGCAGAATCTCTCAGCCTATAATTGTTATCAGGTGACTCTGCTGCAGGAGTGTCAAACTCATTTTCTTTTAGGGACGATATTCAGCCAAATCTGATCTCAGACTATGAACATTTTCTCTCAGAGGGAGTGTATGCGTGTTTGTATTCCTCGCTTTATGGGGACATTAATATGTTTACACAGTCACACCATGGGGACCTCTGACACTATGGGGACCAATATTCCGGCAATATAACAAAGCAATATTAGGTTTTTTTTGTTTTTTTTTAAAGATTTCCAATAAAAAAAATTCTTACACCAGAAATTGGCAGAAATAAACACATTTTATTGGGTCAGAACAGCATCTAATGTTTTATCACAAAACGTCCCTCTGTAAATCTTAAAAATTATAAAAGCATAAAAGAACCCTTGTCATGTCTGCATGTAAATAAATACTTAAAATATCAATACAGTAATTTTTAATACCAATACCGTGAAATTAATTATTGTAATATATTGCAAAATGTTATAATACTCCTATTCCTTAGTGTTTCACTTGCTTATAATACATTAGTCATCGTCCCACCCCAATATGCTACTTGGTGATGTTAATTTTCACACCTGGAAATGAATGAATGCCAGAACGGTGCTGAGGTTTCCAACAGTACTTAAGGCTACAGGTGCCAAAATAATCTCTAAGAAATTGTGATTTGCTCCAAACAAACAAACCTAAGCCTCTGATCATATGAAACTTAAGGAAAGCATGTTGACTAAATGTTAAAGGAAGACCAATCACAGAAACCTAACATTTACGCACCAAGATCTCAGTGAGATTCCTGCGACAGGCTACAAGCTTTCCCTGTGGGGTCAGAGACTCTGAGTAGACGCAGTCACTGGGCTGCAACACCCGCCGCTCTGCAGAGGAGGTACACAGGACAGAGACAAAAAAAAAAAAAATCAACTAAAAGTGAAGGAAGATTCCTACATAAAGACTCTTTACTTTGCATATTGATCTGCGTACCTCCAGTGTGCGATACTACTGCCAGCACCATGTCATCCTCTGCTCGGTCCACCTTTAGACCCACAATCCTTAGCAGCTCATGAGCCTCCAGCAAGGGGTGTGTGTGGACACTAAGGTAGGAATCGGAGCTCACATGCACGCAGCAAATAACTGAAAGATATACAGAAAATATCCAGAAAAGATGCTATTAATCTGTTTATGGAAAACACAAACATTAAATGTTTAGGATTGCACCATGAAACACATGCAGATAAATCTACTAATGATACATTTTTATTAAGTAGCAAAGCAAAATTACCAAACACGCTGTATTTAAGAAATTTGCATATGCATATTGCAATCATAACTCACACTGTCATTATACATAATTGCCTGTGAAGCTGGGCTCGTAGTGGGTGTCAAAGTGCATATAACTCACCCTCTCTAGTCTCAGTCTGTGGACTTCGGAGCTGCAAACAGTTTTCCTTTAAACTCAACTGTTGATACATTTGTTTACTCTGACCAAGAGAGAACAGGAAAAAAAAAAGAATCAGAACAATATAGTGACCTGTAGCATTTATAGTACACAACTATTTGATTTGTAAAATTTCCTTTGTTTCTTCACGAATTACTAACTTGTAGAATTGCTTCAAAGTAGAATAACAGAACATGGAGTAAATAAATTCTCCTTTGGTTCATTCCCTGACCTTCTATGTTTCATGAAAATCATTGCTGTAGTTTTGTAATCTTTCTATAAACAGATAAAATAACCAACAGATACGCCACAGGATTCAGTGATCAGTGGAAAAGTAAACATACTTTTACTCCCACATTTAAACTATATTATCTTTACTTTCTGCTCCCAATATTCTGAAAAAGATGCTCAGCGCTTTAATTTCAACACTGATATTTGAAATTTGATGACCTGTAATTTCCTCTACATGTATTCCTCTTTGGCCAAAAATGACAAGTGAACAAAAACATTCACTGAAATTCAGGTTTGTTTTTGAAAATCCTGGCATTATTATAAATATTTTCCAATGTGTAATATCAGATTTAAAGATGGTTATGGAAACACAGGTCAAAGGACATTTTTTCTTGTGCATCTTCCCAATGTTTTCTGCTCTAAATTATCACTTTCATATAAAAGACAAAAAAAACAGTGATTACCTAAATAATACTACAAATTTCTGTATTTTCTAAATTTTGAATATATTAATGCTACTGCATGTACAGAGAATTATCAAACTCATCCAGCAATTTTTGTGATAATTGTATAGTTATAGTTTAGTATCATGCTTCTCAACACCATCTTTACTATGGGATGGATATAAATTCATCTTACCTTTTGGTTTGGAGGACAGTCGTCCACTGTGCTGAAATGAAGGAAACACATACAGCAGTGAAAAGGATGAATGACAGGATGAAAAATTCAAGGTGACAGGAATGACAAATACATTTAGACATTTTCCAGTGGGAGTAATGTTTAATAAAGCCCACTTCAGTTCAGACTGATGATTCACAACAAGCTGAAGCTGTTTAGGATGGTGCCAGCGCAAAGTGTTGTCCGATTGTCAAATATTTATTCTCGGTATTTAAGGCTCACAAGTGGTATCATGGTGAAATCCTGTTTCAGTCATTTGTATTTTCCCAGGTTACTACAGGTTACATAAAATCATTTGAAATCTGAAACTGCAAACAGTTCAGACACCACAAAATAAGTTGCAAATCGGCCAAAAAGACATCATCTAGAACAGTGGATGTCACATTGGTACCTGTCCAACGATGGTAGCGTGAATGTTTCAGTGTTATTGACAAGTAGTTTCAAGTAGATGCAAGTTTTCAACTTATTTCATGGTTAAACTTTGGTCTGACACAAGAAATAGTCAGTGATATAATTTTTCATAAACTGTTAATGAACTTCACTCCTATAGCAGCTGATGGATAATGTAGTAGGTATCATCAAATTCAGCATCCCAATTTGATGTTCCAGGGCTATATTATTGATTCATTATTTTAAAGAAGTATTCCTTTACTGTTTTATGCATGTGATTTTAATTAGGTAGTTTCTGGATATAAAAACAAACTACATTTCTAACAGTGTATCACTGTATTATTGAATTGGCCCTTAAAATCCACTACTGGTTGACCTGTAATGATCATTATTGGACTTACTGTCTACGGCGCAGAAGCTTCTGGAACTCTTTCAAGTCTTTCTCCAGTGTGGGAAACTCGTATAAATCTTCTAAAACACACCTGTACAAAGTCTGCCATGGGGAGAGAGAAATTATAGAAGGATTAACTGCAGCCACAGTCACATGGTAACACCGTCAGTAAAATATTCAGAAATCGCTGAATGCCTTAGTCTTTTGTCATTGACTGACTCTTTCTGCTTCTTTCTCTCTACAGCGTTTTTTTTTTTTTTGTCTGTGTGTGAATGTCAGAGCATTAGTGCATAGTATACAAGCAGAGCAGATGGAACAGTGCTTACTAAAGGACACATGTGCACACTTCAAACACAAAACTACACTCACCTGCTTATCGCTGTCATTGACCCACCATAGCCTCTTTCCCAATTCCCCACTCATTCCTCTGTTACTAGGCAACCATCACCTGGGTTACGCACTCCATATGAGACTATACCCATGCCAACCCTCACATTTGGTTACCATAGAAACTCAGCAGCGAGCGATGGAGCTGTCAGGTTACAGAGGGACAAGTGATTGCTGTGTACTTGTGGCTATGTACACGTGTGATCCTTTTATGAATGTGTGTTTGTCTTCTGGTTTCACTATTGTCACAGACACATTGTAACGTAATTAGGACGTCTGTGTGAAAATGTAGCAGGAACACACAGTGGACACCAGCAGCACAGGTGGTTTGAGATGTGACACTAAGGATCTCACAAAGACCATGGGGGACCATGTTGTTGTTGTAGGTGGATATTCTGTACCATGAGGATTATTTTGGTTTATGGTTATGTAATTTTAAAAAGTGTAGATATTATTCCCTCTACGGTTTTGTATTAGTCCATATATATATATATATATATATATATATATATATATATATATATATATATATATACCAATGTAACTGTATTTTTGCTTTTGTATCTCAGTGAAAAAGAAAGAAATAAAAACACCTACAAGGTCAATTCCCCTGTAGGTGAAAACTGAAACCTGGCTCAGGTGGGGATTTAACTGGCAAACATCTCAAGAACAACACACTTACACACACACACACACACACACACTTTGCAGTTCATTGCCTTTCTCTCAAAAAAAAAAAAAAAAAATGGAAAAAATCTGAAGTGCAGCCCTTGGACAAAACAAACGAGATAGAAGAATGAAGATAAATGAGACTTGTGATCTTGTTCACCGACATGTGAAAACACACTCAAGGTTTAAACGCCAAAAAGTGGGAATAGGAATAAAATGAAATCAGCAGGTGACAAATGGAGGCACAGGGATGTCGTACCTTCATGAAGCTCCTGACGTGCTCCTCATCTTTGAGGAAATCCTTGTACAACCTGCTCCAGTGGGAGACCAGCTGCAGCACCTTGCGCTTCCTAAAGAGGGCGTCCTTGCCCTCTTCCTGTCCCCTGCAGCGGGCACTGCTATAGGTGGGAGCAGTCAAGGACAGAACGAGGGAGGAACTGTTCAGACTCAACCGATGTGTATGTGGTGGTTTATTTTGTTTTATTTTTTCTGTGTGTGTGTTCTGGCTAAAAGGATATTGTCCCAGCAGGGCCTGGCAGAGGTCATGGGTGGTCATAAACACCAGGTAGGTCAAGAGGAAGTCATCCAACAGCATTTCTGAAAGACAGGAAACACATTATGAAGCTCTTGGAGGGCATTTAACTGCCAAGTAAGCTGAATGGAGGTTTAGTTTCTTTAACTTCAATGTGGTAAATAATATATTTGAGGTTCTTTAGTTTTTCCATTGTGTAAAAGAACAGTGCCATCTTTGTAAGAGTCACATCTTTTGAAAAAAAAAAAAATAAAAAAAAAACATTGTTAAATTACACAATGACTTTTCAAGTTCAACTTTAATTTTAATTGCTTTTTGACATCCTTTTCAGTTCCTTTAGGAAAAAAACCCATCTCACTAAAACCAGGTCTCCTTTAATAATGTTAATCTTTCTGCCACTGATGTAGTATTAAACTCATAATATTTAAACAATACTACAGCAAAGAAGAAGAGCTATGTTAATCTCTGGAACACAGATGAAAACAAATATTTATGTTTGTCGTTTAGACTCTGGAAACAAAAATAGTAGACGAAATTGACATTAAGTAAAAGATAAACAGCTTAATACTGAAAAACTCAAAGAAAACCTGACGGAGAAACGTGCTAATAAAAATTAAGCGCCATGAGAAAAGGGGGGCAGCATGATATCTTCATTAAAAGAGCAAATATCAAACCACAAGCAGTAGAAAGTGATGTGTAGAAAAGAGTGGACAAAATACGGTGTTTGTTTGATTCCATTCATTTGTATAAAAACAGGATGAAACAAATGATCACAAGTGAAATAAAGACCATTAGCTCAAAAAACAGCAAACATTTTTTGATTATGTAATAAATGAGACAGCCCTAAATATGATGGGATGAAACATATACTTGCAGGATTCTGCATCAGTTTAATCTGTTTGAAAAAAACTTAAAAAAAAAAACAAAACCCACTTCATTTATATATGTGTACAACTGGATTATTTCTTCTTTGTCCTATTCCTGTTTTTCCTGTCTGTTCCACATGTGGAAGGTTTGGTTGTGGGTGTGAGTTTGGTTTAACCACCGTCACCGTGGTCAAACAGGTCAAAACAAACAACATCCACGTCCCTCAAACACATCTGGTTATTTCATACACTTGGCTTGTATTTTTAACTTCTTAATACAAACTAAAGAAATGCATCAGTTGAGTGTGGAAGTGAGACAGCACAACTGTGTGAAACTCAGCAGGTGTTCAATGGGTAAAAACTGAGCATAAACAGCCCTGGTGGCAGATGGGTAATGAGCCATTGTTGGTGATGTGAAGGGAGCTGTGGTGTGTGTGTGTGTGTGTGTGTGTGTGTGTGTGTGTGTGTGTTTGTGTGTGTGTGTTGTCAAAGTCGTTCCCGAGGAAAATGTGTGACCCAAATATGGTTCTGTCGGGCAGAGAGCAAAGAAATCAATTATAGAAGACTAAGCAGAGGCCGCCGCATTAATATTTAATCAACCGTCTTCGCTTTAGAAATAAAAATACAACTTTTCTCCAGAAATATTTTTAGTCAGGTCTGACTGAACGTATCACTTTTTCAAAACCCTATTGACATAGTTCTCTGTCATTTTCCATGTCTTTCATCTTCAGGCTGTTTCATCCTGACTGTTCCTTCCATCAGTCTTTTTACTTTTTGGCGTTTTGCCCTGTACTTCCATCTCTCACTCTCTCCATCCAAAACTACTCCCCCCCCTCCAAACACCCCCCCCCCCCCCCCCATTATTCATTTTCTCTTTCTAGGCGGTTACATTCCCCCCACAACTACTCTCCTTCTGCACTCACTCTCTCACAGCTCTCTGTGATGATAAATATCCATTTTCATCTTCAACATATGCCCTCTGCTTTTGCCCACTGGCACACACAATGTCAAAAACACACACACACACACACACACACACACACACACACACACACACACAGTACCCTGATGAATAACTCATTCAGTTCTGACCTTGGGGACTTTATCTCTTGTGAGAGAGAAAGGAGGGGAAAAGAGAAGATGTGTGTGTGCTGAACTAATCGCAGTAATCTGGTGCTGTGTTTTATGTTGTGTGTGTGTGTGTTTTTATGTGTTTGTGGGGAGGGGTGGTTGGGGTAATCACTCTCACTCCTGGAGCGTGTTCGAGCCTGTTCAACATGCTGCAGAGCTAAGCCCACTAAAACGCCAACACTGATGCTCAGCACCGCCCAGAGCGTCTTCATACAATCAAACACACATTCACCGACTCGTGCACACGCAGACTAAATGAGACACAACTACAGAGACACCCAAACATCCACATACACCCTTGATCTGCATCTTGATTGTGCTTCTCGCAAAGCTAAAAAAAAAAAAAAAAAAAATCAAACGCCTTTAAAGAGTGATTTTCTCCTTTAAGTGAATAAATAAGAGCGAGTCTTTCTCCACAAAGACCATCTCAGTTCTCTCTCTCCCTTCATTTATCTCTTCCTCCTCCTTCGTTTGCTTCCTGCAATTCAGTGAGATGGCTCCCTGTGGACTGCTGGGAACTGGTGGTGCTGAGGAGTCGATGCATAAAGGCTCCTTGTCTTAAAACGCGACATGCAGGCGAGAGCAGAGGTTCAATAAACTAGAAGGAGCCTGGGACCCAAAAGTCCCTTTGTAATTAAATTATGTAGCTGAATCCATTATTTGTATTTATTTAATTTTAGTTTTGTTAATTAACCAAAGAGGAAAATATCTATTGGCTATAATGAGATATTAATTGGTGGACTTATTTACATTTGATTTTCTTTTTACCTGTTCTGCTTCTAATCATCAGTTTGTAACAATTTGAAAAGAGAAGCTTGCACTGCAGTCAGCCTATTTCACAATATAACACTCAAGTCACATTCACAAACAGTTTTACCCAGTACAGAAACACAGACTATGAATTTTGATGACCAGTGGAGCCATTTATTGCTCTTCTCACCACATTTACTTTGAGATTTGGAAAGCAGCACTACTTTCAATGCAGTCTACGTATTCACTGTGATAGCTCTGAAATAAAGGATTAATTGATAAATTATATATTAACACAACTGTTGATAAACAGGTTGTTAGTGGTGTTGAAGTATGGCTGACCTAATCACTGTAGTTATATTCTGTAATATACAGCCTCTTACTGTAACAGCCCCTGAAATGCAGCAGATATGTCGACAGCACCCTGAGGGAATCATTTCACAAACTCATTAGAGCATTTAACCTCCTGAATGTTGCTCATTTTTACAGGCAACGACATGGTTGAATGAATGCACACACATACTGTACACCTGGATGCGAAGGCTGACTAACACACACAGACAACATAATCAAGGAGAAAAGCATGCCTGCTGGGCTTGAACCTACTTCGCAAACAGTGAAAAGAGATAGCAAGGTCCTGCCATGTTAGAACTTGTTGTGCACCATTGAAGTTGAAATTATTTTTGAAGCGTGGGAGGAGTGGCGCTTTGTTTGGTCGACACGTAAAAAAGAAGAGATTCCATGATTTATATTTTAAGTGTTCCTACTGTAACTATTGGTTTTAGTTTCTCAGTGTAGATAAATCTATATATGTGAATGCCTCCTCACAAATATGTCTGCATGCATGTCTTTATTCAAACTTACCGCTCTCCCTGTTCTCTGGCGCCCCTCTCTGGTCATCAAGCCGAAGGTCACTAAGCAGGTGCTCCAGGATCTTGAGCGGTGTTCCCGACACCACAACATACCTGTGGGATGAAGAGGCACAGCAGTCTTCCTCACTTGAGCACAAGCACCAAGAATGGTCACTTCTATCCCTCCATTTATTCTCCCACAATCCCCTCCTCTCTTCTTCCTTATCGTCATCCACATCGTCATCATCAATGTAGCGAAAATGGGGAACATCAAAAGTATGGATTTCTGAACTGCTCCCATCTTCATCATGATTGCTGTCATCCTCATCCTCATCATTGTCCTCACTGTCCTCCTCGTCCTCATCATCTATGTCCTCCTCTGCTTCTGCAAGTGTAGCCAGCTCTGTGGTCATTTTCATATCTAAAGACCAACGTAGGATCCTTCATCTAAGTGTTGCCGAACAGCACAGGCTGCTGTCCTGTGGGGTGGCCTGCCATACTGTCTGCCCCCCGTCATTGAAGAGCTCCAAGGACTAAAACCTACTCCGGGACAGCTCCTACAGTAGCACTGACGGAGAACTGATTGTTGCTATAGATGCCCAACGCTACACACGCATGCACACACCCACTTAACCTGCCTGTCACTGACACTCCCTACATTGTGCCTTAGGTCTTTGGCTCTCACTGACTTAAATACACAAATACACAAATGCACAAAGTAAACTGAATGCTTCAACTTTCAGGAAATTAGCTCGTCTTTGCACAACTGGTTGCACACATTAATCTAAATGCATACAATGATTTGTTGGAGGAAGTACACAAGTCTTGGTGTCAGCGTTTCCCTTTCAGCTGAAAACAAAAAAGCTATTCTCTTCCTTGGCACCCTGTTGTACAAGCTAAGGCATAGATTATCCTAGATGTGCACACAAACAACAGTCGACAGCTCAACTGATAATTTGCATGTACGTGCAACAGTGAGCCATTGCAACTTGAGAGTGCGGCTTAGAGAAAAGACAGGATACACTGAAAAGAGGGAGGAGTACAATGATTATATTTTTGTTGCTCCTTTTGGTTTTGAGGGCTTTCATTATGTAAGAGGTGGGACTGACCTCTTGTCACAATCCTCTCTGGACCCGCCTCCCGATGAAGTTGGTGAGGGCCGGTCTGAAGGAGACGTCACTGATGATGTTACTCGCTGCAAAACCAACACGTCCCGTCCTCTCTCCTTCAGACAAACCCTTCCAAGTTCCTCCTGAGAAAAGAGAGGGGAAAAGTCAGACAAGGACATAAGTGCTGGACAAGTAATGAAGTGAACAAATGTACTGTATGCATTTCAAAACCAAACAACTGATGCCATAACTTGCTATAAAATTAATGTGACCCATCCCATCTGACTATTTTTACCATGCCCATCTACAAGGACAGCAAAATATCTGAGTGTACACAGGTCAGATCAACTAAAAATGAGTATCCTGGTTCTGATTCATTAGTAAAAAGACTGAAGGAATAGTTATGAATTTAAAAAAAATAATAAGGAAGAAGCAGCCAACTGTTGATGCCGATATTAGATTGAAAACTACAGCACAATATGGCTGAGGCTGGTCTCTGGTTTCCAGGAATGTTTCTCCTTAGAAATGTTTTTTCAACAAATCCACCAGAAATTCACACATGCAGAGGCACATTCTTTTGGCACCGTTACAGGGAAGTATTTCATATCCTTCCTGTGGAGGAAAAGTCATTGTGTAATAAATAAAGGGGGCAAATAGGAATGTAGGCTAACACTTGAAATGACCTTCTGTTTCAGAGATGAACAGCAACTTGATCTTTGATTCCAGTATGCACACGCACACGCACACACACACACACACACACACACCTGACATGGGCAGAGCGCCAGATAGACAAAGGAGCACAATAAGGAACCGCCTGAAGAGAGCAGGGAGGAGGCGAGGGTCGAGTGAGATCAAAGGAGGAGAACAGGAGCAGGAGGAGTGATGAAGGCGCAACGTCTGCTCTCCAGCTGCTGCTGCGGTCTTTGTCACAGCCAGAGGGACCGAGCAGCAATCATAACTGACTATGCAGGCCTGTCTTTCTGCTGCAATTTTCCATGGTTTAATACAAATGCACGGATTAACACAGGGCTGCCATACAAGTGGAATTTGTATTGTCATTTATAAAAATTGGACAATTCACAATGATATAATACTTCAGCTAATCCTGTTTATTATATTTAATACATCAGCTAAACTGTGGAAATACTTAAGGTTTAGAAAAGTGCCAAGAGTTCAGTAATCAATAACTAATCACAGTGACTATTTTTGCTGGAGGTCAACAGAATGTCTAAAAAGCTGAAGAACAACAACAGGGTGGTGATGGAAAATGCTGTTAAGTTATCAACCAATATCACTATTCATCCTTAACACTTTGTTAGAAATTAACCAGCCCTGTCTGCATTACAAACTGTTTAACTATTTTAGTCAGTCATATTCACATAAATACAACAAATAAAATAAATAACTCTCAATCACTGAATTCCAACCTTAAATTAATCTATTGACAAATCAGGAACAAACGAAAAAGCACCTTAAGTGTACCGATTTTTTTTTTTTTGAGCTACTAATTCTGTATTGACATTCGAGAGGTGAGTAAAGGTAGTTCATTGTAAAATCTCCCATGAGCAAAGATTAATAGACAAAAACCAATTAGTCAATCACACATTTTTACCTCAGACATTACAGGGCTTAAAAACACAGCACTCTTAAAGCAGTCAGTTACTCTGTAACACAGTCAATAGACATACACACAAAAACAAAAACATACACATACGGCGTCTGATCGTCAGATGAAAGGATCTGTTTGATCCTAAGAGACAGCAGGTAGGATCTGACTTGGGTCAGACAAAACAATATGCCTGAAGTCCTCTGTCGGTGTGTGTACAAACCCTGGTGACTCATGTTCAGCTGCAGTGGGATACAGATGTTCAATGCCCCCACCTCCGTATCCTCAGGTATGCTAGTGTGCCACATTTACATGTACTACATTTTTTTTTCAGTGGTTACTAGGGTGATGATAGTTACTAAACCTGATTATTTCATTTTGTGGATAATAAACAGGGTATTGATTTAAGGCTAAACTTCAGTTCCTTGTTCAAACCCACAGATACAGTGCATGGCAGCTACATTATAAAAGTAAAGATGAAACACTGAAACGGTGATATGTCTTGTCTGTTAATTCCATCACCTTACCAGTGATTCATAGCAGGGGGTGATCAGGTAGTTTAGAGGCTATGAATAAAAAGCACTCGCCCACCACTGCAGACACTGCTTTGATTCCAGGCAGCAGAGCGTATACATTGACTTAGCACTCGGGGGGGGGGGGGGGGTTATTCGTACTGTACTTCAAAGCAACATGTTTGGTTTAGAGTTATTTTAAATGATTGAATAACTGGAGCTCATTGACAAACAGCCATTTTGTATTTTCTGCACAATCAAAAACATTATTATTATTATTTGGAATAGAATAGAATATTTATTTTGTCAGTAGGTTCACACACGATAACATGCACCACACTGAAATTTGACCCATCACTAGATCATGCATCACAGCATATCAGGCGCCTGGGGAGCAGAAGGTGGTGTGTGTGTGTGTGTGTGTGTGTGTGTGTGTGTGTGTGTGTGTGTGTGTGTGGGTGAAGTGCCTTGCTCAAGGGCAAATCAACCAACAATTCTCTGCCAGTCCAGAGAATTGAACTAGCAAGCCATCAATCACAAGCCTACTCTCCAGCTGACTAGGCCATGGCTGCCCTCAACCATTTTTATCAACAGTTTATTTAGAACACTACATGTATTCAGCAGTAACATTACTTCAGTGTAAAGTAAATAATGGGGCCATATTAGGTCATGTCTCACTGTTAGTGGCATGACTTCATAATACAGGTAGAGTTGCACGATAAACATAAATGCAATCACAACAAGACCTGCGGAATTAAACAACCACAAATGCTTCCCAATTAAAATAAATCTGTGCATACGTGAACATAACCAGCTCTGTGTGTGTAATATGCTCGTCATCTGTAACAAACAAATGACAGAGTCTGTCTCACATTAGGCAGTGAGGGTTGAGCTGCACATGTGAACTTAACCTGAATTGTTTGAAGATTGATCTGCTCAATGTCACTGCGATATTGTTTTAAAAAAAAAATATTTTATATGCCAGTTTACTTGTGTTAAGTGTGTAACAAAATCAAAGTACCGGTAATCTGCAATTTGTGCATTTTATTTAATAAAAATAAACAGACTGTTGATAACCGCACAGTTTGCAATATTGTCACAATAATTCCAATTTGACTTTTTTTTTATCAATTCATTCAACCATATTCTCAGATCACTTAAGATCAACTCTAACTGGATGTAACAATAACTGATTGAATGCTTGATATCACCATGAAAATTTACATGGACTTGGATTTGTGTTACTATGTAGTAAGGACCTACCTAAATAAACTATCATTGAATAAATAAATGTCTGTACATCCACCTAACTGTTCTTTAATCAGTAGGCAGTGGTATAGTCCAGAGTATATCTACTTATTTTTCAGTTAGCAGTGGGTGCACCCACATCTAAATCTGATATATATGGAGGACTGACCCTGCCATATTGAAATATAAATACAGAAATATAAAAATGTCTTGAAAAACATATTTCTGTACCATTTCTTTCTTTAATTAGTCATTTATATTGTTGCCTCTTTAATTTTTTCCCGACATTCATTAACCTGCCCCCTTAGAGGGGTATAATTTTTGTTTTTTGTTTTTTTTTGTCCGTTTGAGTAACTTTACACAAAAACTACTGGACCAATTTCAATTACATTTTCAGGAAAGATCCCATTCAATTTTGGTGAATGTAGGTCAAAGGTCACAGTTACCCAAAATGTGTTTTCACAATGATCAGAGATAGGGCAAACCAGGTAAAATGTGTGCGAGGGGGTGGGGTTTGTTGTGCCTGGCACCACTCATTTCTGTGTGGTTTCCCATTTATATATTTTTTAATCTCTTTTTCTACATTTTATTTTCATCACATCTTAATCATTTTCTAATTGCGAGCAAATATTATGGATGGATTTTTGGATAAACTAAATAGAATAGTCTTATAGGTCACCGTTTCTAAAATGGTGTTTTTCTGGACTACTTAAAAAAGGCAAAAATCGGGAGTATACCCACTTCTCCAGGGAACACTACATCACTGTTTCTAGGTGTGACTTTTCCTCAAAGACAGTAATGCCAGTTGTGAAGGGCACAATTAGCTACTGGCTACTATCAGCATTAAATTCATCCAATACTGAGCCAGCTGATACAATCGTATGAGTGACAATTAATCAGCCAAACTAATTCTGTTTAAATCTATCGTCAGTGTCTTGCAACAAAAAACACTGCAGATAAATAAAGACTGTTGACGTAAAGAGGTCAGACACAACATGTCATTAATTATAATTTAAACTGCAACTCGGACCACACCCAGCAGTCCCACTGTGATGTAAAGATACCATGTTCGGTGGCTAAGTGGTCTACAGGCACCACCCATTAGTCCACATCATCTACAGTTCACATACTTGCCAGGAGACTTTATCACAAGTTTCCCTCCTTTATCTCTGCTGAACCTTCCCGTTTCTCTGTGCTACCAACTATCCAATAAAAGGAAAAACAAAACCCCAAAAGAATACTTTTTAAAAGTAGAGATTATGTAACCTAGTACAACAAACAGGGGGATGGAAACGTTGTGTTGTGTTCCTGATACAGTAGCCAACTGTTGATCTTTCTGATAATACACTCAATAGTCTTTATACAAATGCCAAGAAAAATAACACTGTGCCAAGACTGGAAGAGGCAGTGCGTGTAACACACAACATCAAAAGGCTGTTGGATAATGCACAAAACAAAAGTAAAACTCTTATTGCGCATTTGTAAATGTGTGTGTGTGTGCACATGCATCGACACACTGAGCCTTTTCTAAAGAACTGTGTGCAAAGAGCAGCTCCCAAGAAAAATGGGAATCTAGCCTGAGAAAGAATGCAAGGCATCAAAAAGAAAAATATACACAGAAAGAAGTTGTTGCTGTGGAGAGGACGGGTCAGATAGTTATGCAACAGAGAGAGGGAGTGAGAAAAGAGAGATGGAAGATAGGGGGGACGGAGAGCTTTAGAGGCACGAATGCACAGAGATGGGAGTATGAATACAAGTGATTTGGAGATATGTTTGGGGGGGGGGGGTATAAGGAGTAGGGACTGTGAAATAGAGACCGAATGACGTAATTTATATCCTAGTTTTAAATATGCTTTGTCCAAACTTTTATCCCAATATACCAATGTTTATTTCAATTGGCTTTGAGGTAAAATGCCATCTAAAGGTCATCTTATATTTTCAATGCACAAAGCCCATACAGTATGTTAGTATTTGATGTAAAAGCAAATCCATAAGCCAACAATTACATAACACACCCTCCATTCTCAGCAAATGGTCACAATTATCCACAGATAATAGCAGGTATCACATTTCTGGCTGTTATGGTGAAAACAACTTAAAATTCTTGCACCACACAATGTATAACAGTGCTGCTCAATGCATTATAAAGTCTTCTTTTCTTTATTCACTGGTAGACAAACTTAGAACAATTCTACTCAGGTGTGTCAACTCATTTCCTTCCATTCCTGCCTATCCCTTCCTTTAATTCTATCATCTACAGTATGTAACACCAGCTGTTCTCCACCCTTCCCTGCTCACCATCTCCTTTTTCAACCTCTGAAACATCTTTTTCCCCCCTCATCTCTCTCTTCACCTCACTCACGCCACAACTGTGTTCAAAAGGGTGGATGTTATTCAGAAGAGTGGAGTCAAGTCAAACACTGGGTATGACTCCATGCACTTGCTGTTCCCCTGACAAGGTCATAAGATACAGACATATATCTTTCTCCCGCTCTTATACTCGTACTTTCACACACATAATGATGACGCAGTGTACAGAGGAAAGGTGGGCCTCATGGAAAGCCTAAAGGAAGCACTCTCTGTTCCCTTCCTGTTCCAACCAGCATGTGTGTGAGAGTGTGTGTGTGTCTGTTTTTGGTGTCTGTGCCGATAGTGACAAAGCCATATCTCTGTTGTGATAGCTCGAGGCCTGATTCCTGGAAATAATGAATAAGAAACAAAAAAAGCTTTTAGGTCAACAGCACACATACACACATCATGCACAGAATTTCAGACTCTGTCCAGTTGTTGAATAACCCATTTCACAGCTGTGAGGAAGTGACACCAGCTGCTCAAACAGCATAATCTCTAACCTTGTGTTATACCTTGTGTGGGTTGACCTCTGGTACCATCTGCAGCAGAAACTCAGATAGTTGAAGGGTGGAAATTCAAGTCTACAGTGACTAGAAGGCAAAAAGGCACAAACCCAATGCACTGTAGTGATGAAATATATCACCATGGAAACAGCCCACACTAGTTTGTCAGAGCCTGTCTGTCGTGGAAAAAAAAAGAAACTCACAAATCACCATGACAACTAAGAATAAGGAGACTGGTCTTTGTGGTGAACACAGCTGGTTTGTGTGGTTTTGAGTACGACCTGAGCTGGACAATGAGCAAACTAAGATGATCATCATATTCTGACGTCTCACATTTTCTGTTTCTTAAACACACACCTGTTAGATCATTATGATGCACTGATGTATAACATAAGGGCCTTATTAGCCTATGTCGATCTGTTGAACTGACTTTATTGTTTGTTCAAAGACGGTGTCAAATATATTTTTTTATAATTAGCATTCAATGAGGACATAACAGAATAAACCTGTTGGCATTAGTCAAATTATTATTCTGAACATTGGTATCGGCTCAGAATTTTGCAATTGGTGCATAACAGTATGCGTTGTTCTTTTGGATTTTTCTTTCATGATATTGCTCCTGTTGCTATTTAAGGGTCAATTAAATTTTCGAACTCCTGCAGAATTGTTCAGACATGTAGCAGTTTCCCCATCATTTTTACTCAAGGTGATATTTTCAGATTATCATCAAGTAGTTTGATGTCCGTATAAACTGCTCGTTGCTACCAGAATGACTTATTTCTAGTTGTGGTGCTTTGGTAACATATTTCAGACATGTTTCACAAAGTTTTGTTCATAGGTGTGTGCGACATCCATAGAATGTATACAATTACTGGACTTGGGAATTATGACATCAGGCTTTAGTTGCTGAATTGCCATAAAACTGCCAATATTTGGACAAAAGGAGCAGAACTATGGGAGCCTGAGGAACCAATTTTAAATGCAAGGTGTTAACAGTGGAACTTATAAACTACAAGTACTACAGTGGAGCAGTCTTTCAGGAAATAGTTTTATTAACCCTATAATGGAAAACTTATTTGATAAATGAGTTTTAAAGACCGCGACACAGTCAGTGTGATACATTTATTTATTTATATTTTTTGGGGTGGGGGGGGGTGGGGGTGTTGTTCACTTTTCCAGTGGCACTACAAGGCTGTCATTAATGAGGCAGAATTTTGCCAATTTTGAAAAGGAATTACTCATTATGTTTTAGTTTATTAAAAATGTATATTTGAGCATTGACACCCAATATATCACGTATGATATGAGATTGAAACTCACATGAAAATTTATATTTGGAAAAAAATATTATTTAGTTGTTCAGAAGGACCAATAAAGGCTTCAATTTCAAAGAACTGAAATTTTTTGTCAATGATTTAATGGTTCAGTGTTTACAGGGTTAAATAAACAGATTCTCAGAACAGGCTGTATGTGGGCTGTCCTATAAACCTGTTAAAGCCCAATGCAGCAGACATCAATCAGACTATGATCTGATTAATGGAGAAAAAAAAAAAGTAAGGCTGGGCCAAATAGCTTACTTCAAATAAAATACATGAAATGAGTAAGTCC
Source organism: Siphamia tubifer (assembly GCA_020466265.1). Taxonomy (NCBI): domain Eukaryota; kingdom Metazoa; phylum Chordata; class Actinopteri; order Kurtiformes; family Apogonidae; genus Siphamia; species Siphamia tubifer. The sequence continues at coordinate 17,124,773 of CM035793.1, read as the reverse complement.
TGGAAAAAAGTGATTGCCTTGGTGTATTTGCAGACAAGTTTAAGACAAGTCTATGGAAGCCTGGGGTTTTTTTTTTTTTTGGAGAGAATAGGAGACAATCCCAGTGGGACTCAGAGGTATTACAACTTTAAAATACTGCACCGATGTAATTTTAGAAAATCTGACACGGATACCAACTACCTGAATATTACATACATTTACATAATATCAATGTTATATTTACCACAGAATATGTTGATTTTTTTTTGCCAATGATAACGTCCAGTGTGTGGGTAGTAAAATACTGCTTGGAATAATCACTGTTTCTCTGCCTTCATGCATTAACATTGCATTTTCATCCTTGGTTTAACTCAGAACTAAAGCTGTCCTCAAACACAGTATCCTCACTTTTATATGTAACATGTGAAATTACATTGTACCATGGAAAATTGCCTACATTTGGACTTCAGTGAAACTCACCAAGTTACACGATATACTTCACAAACACATACATCCCAATGTAGAGTGAAAGCAGACTACACACGCTTGGTTTCCTGCCCTCAGGTGTACTTTAGGGCAGGATTATACAGCACAACGCTTCACTAACACCCTGCTCATTATGCGTACACACTGACTCAGCCTGCCACAGCACCAGTAGTGCATGAACATAGACACCAGCTCCCACACATGATTAGCCCCAGCCACCAAACTTAATAGCAAGTGAACACACAGAAACATAGACACACGCATAAAGCATGTCTGCCACTTGACAGACCATAAAAGTGTATGAGCTCACATTGCACTAAGCCATTATTAACACCCACATTAGACTAGTTGACGAGTGGTGGTTGTTTAATCTAAAGGAATCTAATTGAAGCTCTGTGCTCACATCTGAACTGATAACTACTACTGTGTGTATTTAAGTCTGACAGCACAGATGTGTCCTCATAGTTGGATGATGTGCAAAACTGTCTCAGCAAGTACATGTCTGTCCTTTAGACCAACAGAAGCACAAATCATGGCACTCCTGATGAGGTTATACGTACATGATCCTTGACCCAAAACTGTGACTAACACAGAACTTAGGTGTGAGTGTGTGTGTGTGTGTGTGTGTGTGTACACTGACAAAAGTAATTACAACTTTTACCACTTGATGACGTCCACTGCTCTCCACTCATACTGACCATATAGCCACAACTCAATTCTGTAGATTACATGGATATAGGCCATAAAATTCACAGCACCTCATAATCATTACATCATAATCAGGCCTGGGTGAATTAATTCAATGAATCAAGTGTGTGTGCGCGCTCTTATGAAGAATGACTAAATCAAAAAACTGAGATGAATTCTTCCTTGGGAAAGTTTTGTTTCTCAACATTCTTCTTTAGAATATTGTGAATATGTTCCTAGACAAGTGCTTCACGTCTTTAAAAAAAAAAATCAAAATGGACACCATTGCAAGTTCTGCCTTTTTCGTACTATGGTTAGTTTTTTGGCATTTCACATTTACAGTTGAAGTAAATACAATTAATTTGGAATCATGTTTTGTCCTGAGTTCATTTGACTATTGAACACACAAACTCCAGTATTATTCTTTCCACTCACCGCTGGATTCCTTTCAGGCAGTTTGTAGTTGTGGTTCTGCAGGAGCCGGCAGCCGTCCTTGGCTAACCTCTGAACTGCCTCCAGGCCCAGCCGGCTGGTCAGCTCCTCTCGGCCACACACTGTCCCCATCCCGCCTCCGCTGCCGCTGCCACAGCCATCCCGCAATGCACACACACTGCCCAGCTGCAACACGGGAGGCATAAACACATATCTTAACCCACAGTCCCAAGACATGGTGGAAAAGTTCTAAGGTTTGTGTGGTATAGAGGTAAAGAAAGTTCAACGTTTCTATTCCACAGAGAATGAAAGGGGTTTTGAGAATAATCCAGAAACATGTAATTGCAATCCAATTTCTCTTTTGAGTCCATGTGATGAGAATGAGCAGAAATGCTAATCCGGGGTCTTTCAGTCTCTCTTCTTATCGCCACAATTCCTCATTGTCATGTACAAAGTCTCTTATTCTGTGTATCCATTACAGTGTGTAATTCCCTTTATCTGTTCCACCTCTCCTGTCTCTTTGTCTGACTGCTCTGTGTCAGAGGATCTGCTGGAGAACTGAGTGAGTGTGTGATTTGTAGTGGGCGGGAGTGCATGTCTGTGTGGGAAGAGTGTGTAAAGGGGTGTGTATATATGGTACCCATGTGTCTCCTCCCCTCCAGAGTTTGGACTGCAAGTATCTAATGCTGATATTTAACCAAACTGAAATACAAAGAAAAACAAACAGGTACACTGGAAAAAGATATAGATGAATAAAGAAAGAAAGGAGAAAAAAAACAAATATATTTCATTACAAGTTCTGCAGGATACTGGGATAACAAATAGTTTCATCTTTGGACAGCCCTGATGACATGAAACATCCCGGGAGAGTGTGTTTATGTTCACCCTAGGGTGCTGCTAGTATGATGTTTATCACCAGTAGTGGGTAGCCTGGTCTGTTTGTTTTCCTTGGAAGAGAAAGAAAGAGGAGTTTCACTCGGCTGTCGACTGGATAAGTTGGGTAACCCTTCCTATGAGCTCAACAATATCCCACATTACCATGCTCCAGTGGAGGGTAACACACACACACACACACACACACACACGGTGGCAGACTCCCACGCTCTATTTTGTTTACTAGGAAAACAGCCCCCAACAACAACTCTTATCTAGGGAAAAAATAGCTGCAGACACATACAGACAGAGCCACGGTCTCCTGTCCCTCGCCATTTCCTGTAAATTTGTTGTCAACTTCCTGTTCTAGTGGTAGAACACCAAGATAAACCTGCCTGTGGTCAGTTAGTGTGACTTCCGTGTGTACAGGGATAGACCCATTATTGTCCGGGACTTCACATCCGATATAATAAATAAATTATACGTGTCAACCCTTGACTTGTTACACATGTTGTACATGCGTGGGTGAATGTTTCCGTTTTATTTCAATTAAGCCATGACAGAAAAAAAAAAATGTTTTTAACTTAAACAGACAAAGTTATCCACAAAGTTATCACAGCAAATCATGACCTATCAACTGTGATTGTTATAGTATTTTTGACCTTCACAGTCCAATGTGAAAAGTGACAGATTGTTGTAATGTTATTTAATTAAACTGTCTTGATTTGATTTAACAGTTATGAGTCTAGAAAACACAACCCCTAGTGTATGTTCTTTGCCACCGTCATATAAAATCCAGTTCAACTGCAGTTCAATTACTACAATTTTGTCAAATCATCAAAAGTCTAATACAAAGTGCACAAGGCAAATAAGACTTCAATAGATCATTCTTGACATTTAGTAATTTAATTTGATGTCCTCTGTCTAATCTTGTTAAATAAAGTTAAGTACAGTAAATTGATACCGCTACAATATCATGGTGCTGCAACAATACCGCAATTCTGGTTATTGGAACAGTCATCTAGAATAAATCATGGTGCCTGTAATACTTCCTGGCAGGTGTTTTTTTATTATTATTAATTATTATTATATATAATGTTATTTGTAATTTATACATCTTTAGGAGTGTAATTCTATCATCCATTTTATTCTCTTTTGTGAAGCACTGTGAATTTTCTTGTCTATGAAAGGTGCAATATAAATAAACTCTACTTGCTTGTTTATTATTCAATGAGATGAAACGATGCATAAGTGCACAAGGTTTTTAGTTTTATACACACCGATTCTAAGCAACACAATATATTCCTGGATGAACTGTCCTCTTACATTATAAATAACTTTTCTTTATCCCTGCTTTACAGTATTCAAACAAAATAATCTGACCACAAATCTTACTGTGGGTTGACCATCTTTGCTGATATACATATATGTGATCATAAGAAAAAAAATGGAAATCGCTGATCTGCAGCATTATACTGTATGTGTAAACAAGTTTAAAAGATAAAAAATAAATAAATGTCTTTCCTCCTCCTCCTCTCTCTTTATCTCTCTGGTGTAAACAGAGAATAAATAATTGATGGAGGAGAAGACTTTTCCACTGTACAGAGATGGGACCAGAAAGCAAACAGGCCTCCCTCTGCAGTGCATCCTGACCCTGGTTCCTACATTTAGTTGCTTCAGTGAGACACACACACACACACACACACACAGTTCAGCTTTGAGAGAAACCAAGGCAGATAGAAAATGCCAGTATTATCCGTCATTATGAATGTCCCAAGGCTGTGTCTGCTAGAGTCGATCAGGTAATATTTCAATTTGCTGGTGTTGGTCACGTTCAACCAGGTCCTTTTCACGTCTTCTGTTTAAATCATTCATGGTTTGACAGCTGTCAGGAAGATTTATTGAAACTACAAAGCCCGCATGAACAACCAGAGAGCAGTGAGATTTATCAGTTACTAATATTGAAGACACTGAAACAATCACTCTGGCAAAAATGCACTGTTTCAATGCACCCTGGTCATGGAATGAGATGCAAAATGCCACTGCCCTAGAAACATTGCTGTGTTTGAATACCTTTATAGGTATTTTTCAAACTGCTATGAAGGAAACATGTGGCTGCTTTACATAATCCTTAACCTGAGGGGGTATGTGTTATGGATGTTGCTAGTATGGCCTCTTTTTTTTTTTTTTTTTTTTTTTTTTAAACCGTCTCCTATATCCTTTATCATTTCCCTTGTGTTTATATTTTTTGCACATTCCCGGTTGGAACATTTCAAATTGTTTTGCACCTTATATTTCTATTTTAGCAGATTACTGTTACTTTTCAGAACATTATAGTTATTATCCTAATTTTACCCATATATATATATTTTTTTACTAGTTCTGTCAAACTCAATGCATTAACGCAGGTGAATCCATCATCATAATTAATGTGATTGAAATTTTGAATGAAATTTAATGGAACAGTTGTTTACAGTCATTTTATTTCAAGTTGCTTTGTTGAATAAACATGTTAACTGCATATATATTTATACTTCTGCATATGTTTTGGATATTCTAATCAAATTTTTGGGAGTTTATTTCCTGTATTTTAGAATAATGAATACATTTAGAATTTTTCCATTGCTTTTTTTTGTGTTAGTTTACCTTTTGTGTGGATTTTAGCAGGTTTCCTTTATTTTTTCTCCACATTCTTTGCGTATTGTATGTTGTAAGAAATTTGAGAATTTTCAAAGCCCATTAGATGGCTATGCATGTAGTCCTAGGTGAGGAGTTGGATCAATAAATGGTATTTTCCACCATCGTCTTGTCACCAACAAAGAAAGGTAAGTGACAGCTGAGCCAGTGCTTCTTCACCAAACAATAATGAACAATTAACTAACTACTGCGAAGCCATGTTTTTTTAACATGAAGTGCTGTTAGCTGATGTTATTAACTAGCAAGATAATGGCCTTCTGTCTTCCGTAGGGTAGCAGTCAGGATAACAGCAGGAAGAAACATTTATGGGTGGATGTATCAAACTGTGAGATGAATTTCAGTCTATAAATCATCTGGAAATGTCACCGTTAATTACTTTGTCTGGAGGAAACACAGTATTGGGTTAGAGATGTAGAATATTGTACCGAGGAAATGGACGGAGCATTTTCAGCATTTTAGATGTGGTCCTGATTATGAATTGTAGTTTATGATTTACATAATTATTATCTAGTTCTATGATATTCTCCATTTCAAAGGCAACATATATAGTTTGGAAATTATTTTTAAAAAAATAGGACGAGTTGAGTTCCAAAAAACCTATTTAATTAATGTTTAAAATTGTTCATACATGTAAACAGGCCAGGTGAATCATTTGTTTATACTCTATATATATCATTTATTAATACAGGAAAATGAGGATGAAAATTAGTTAAGTTGCTATGGGACAGGTTAACCCATAAAGACCTAGTGCTACTTTTCTGGCTGTTCCCAAATGATTGTTTTTCTCCCTTTATTTATTAAATATTTATATAATTTATTGAATTGTTACCCTCTGTATTTTTCATGTTTTCTCATTGAAAATCTTGTATTTTTCTATATTTCATTCACTGATTACATAGATGTCCATAAAACATCTAATAAAAGTTATTACATCAGAAACTCAGAAAGAAAAAATGACTCTGAATCAATAACTGAATGTAAAATTATTTGTCTCCAACCATTGTCAATTGTTAAAGTCCGTGGGTCTTATCAGTGAATGTATGTTGCAGAAGATGACAGTGTTTCCACGTTCACTATAAAGCTTCTGAACATTCAAATGCATCATGTACTATGGCAATGAAAAGGTTAATTTTATCTGAATTATTTAAATGTAATGATAGGCTTAGTGGTTAAGAGGATATTGAACAAATATCAGTAGATCATTTTGTTGCTAGTGGCTTAAACTTGTGGCGGTTTAAGGGAGACTTCGTGCTAGGACTTTAAATGATAGTGTGAATAAATAATGCAACTATAGATTACGTGTAAATAATGAATGCATGTGCAATGAAACCATAGACTTCATATGTTTATCTTGCAGGTTCAGTGTGTAATATTTATAAAAATCTTGCTGCAAGTATTCTGAAACAGAACAGGTTGATGATATACTAATTTTGACATAATTAAAATTATTGTATTCCACTTCTACACAGCTGCCCTCTGAAATCAATCAAAATTTTACACACATTCTGAAATATTTTTTAAACATTTTAAATGTTTTTTTACCATTGCTATTTATTGTTTATTGTTGTTATGGTACGGTGTGCTCGTGTACGTTGCCAGACACCTGAATTTCTCTCTTGGAGAGATCAATAAAGTTTTCATCATCATCACCATCAAAATCTTACACATTTGACCCTTAACTTAGACATTTTTCAAACAGAATCTATGTTTTAAAAAAATATCTGGTTCAATAAAAGCCAAAATAACCTGAAACCATTCCTTTCATAGATTTTCTGAACCAGCTTAATCTTCACTAGCATCATGGGACCTAAAACCATTATTTTTTTTTAATTGCTTTTATGTTAAACTGCTTGTATTGCTGTCTTGAGCTGGTCTCCTAAGAACAAGTGATCTTGTATCACAGTCAATAAAAGGATCAGGGTTAAGGGTAAAAGTGCAGATAACAGTTTTATTCCATGATAGGAGTAAAATTGTGTCAGTGGGTTTATTACCGGGCTGCTCTCCTCAGTGGGTGTACGAGGCTCTTGGTGGCTCGTCTCTGTCGAGTCAGAGTCCTGCTCTGATACTGGAACCAAACAGAAATACTTGTATTGTGACTTTGCTTTTGACCCAAAATTGTCATAATACAGCTGGAAAAACATCAAGATGACACGTGTACAGTTGCATACTCACAAGCTTTGCGAGTCTTTCGAGCGAGAGCGGCTGCTAGTTCACTTTGTACCTGTTAGAGCAAATGTAACACAAAGAAATTGTGTAAAATGAAACACACTATACTCAAGCAGGCGGTTTTAAAATGGATGTACAAGGTATCCACACAGTCTCTTTACAATTGAAAACAATTATTACAGAGGTAATTGATGAGATATGTTAATCAGATTTGTTTGTTTTTTTTTAAAATCATGTGCAGTTGAATCATTGGTCCACTTTTCCTCTACAGGAGAACAATTCTGGTAAATGTTTGCCTTCACCTTTTGACTGAATATGATGTCACCACAACTACATGTTGATGGGGTCCTACAGTAACTCGAATATTTCCAGACCAGTGGATTAGAGGGGATGGTCCAATACCCTGAACACCTCGTTCACCAATTATTACTGCCTTGGATTTATTTCTGTGGGGTTATGTATTTTAAAGGTGCCATGTATTGAACAAGGGATATAGGACATCACTGACCTCAAGTAAAAGATCACAGACGTCTTTGAAGCATTGGTGAGTCTATGATACAGACAACATGCAAACAAATCCAGTCCTATCTGGGTGTGCTTCATGTAACAAATGGTGATCATTAGGTGGATTAAATGAGGCAAAAAAAAAGAACTTCAGTATCTACTTCTTATTTTGTAATAATATCCACAGGTTTGTCTATTCATTTGGTTCTGTAATAAGTGTGTTAAATTCTCCAGAGATGTTGTGGACACACTGTTTCTCAACCCTCAGAAACACCTGCATTCACTGACCGTGGAAGTGAGTCTCTCGAGAGCTTTCATCTGAAGAATCTCACTGCAGATGTCTCTGTTGCCTTCAGAGTCCTCCTCCGACCTTCAATACACACAGACACAACTTTACTTACAACAAAAAAGTGCATTACTCTGATCAAACACCCTCCAGAGAAAACATGTTCCTTCCAGAGCAGTGCTCCTCTCCACACTGCCCCCTGGTTAACTAAAAAAAAAAAAAAAAAGCTCTGCACTCTGTTCACAACTGCTTAGCTGCACATTTAAAAAAAAAAACAAACAAAAAAAAAAACTTACTTGCATTTTTCACATTTACTGTAAACTGCTGCAGTAGAAATGGAAACGTAATATTACATCCAACAATACCTTAAACTGTAGAAATCTGAGTTACGAATTACTGAGATCAATAAATACACAACTTGGAAGATATAACATTACTTTTGTTTATATTATCATACATTTTTCATAATGTTTTACTGATATAGCAACCAGTTAATTGCAAAAACATCAGCTCACAGATGAAGGCCTCATTGGTAAGGGAAGCATGAAGTAAATGCATATTTCTAGTGTAAATATTATTTATTCAACAGTTGTATCTCCCAGTTTTATTTTCCCATCCATCTTTCTAGTTTCCCTGTGCTTGCATGTCTTTGTATTGAGCATCTCTCTCACTGCACTCTGTTCTGGCTTTCATGTGGTTTCATTTAAAATAGCTTCCAGACACACCCTTCTATTGATGTTAGCAAGGGTGTATGTGTGTGTATATATGTGTGTATAGCAATGTGGCAGCTTTATGTACATGTGTTCATAATGTATATAGATAGTGTTACTGTTGTCAAAGGTTTTTTTCCTAAGCTCAAGTGCATCCGTGAAGATGTTTGTGTATGACGGCTTTTTTTTTAATGTGTTGTATAAACAGGTGGTTGTTTGCGGGTAAATTCAGCATTATTCCCACAGCAATAATGTGAGGTTGTACAGTTTGTCTTCAGCAGCAGTAGACTACACCCGAGGGCCCCTCATCTAATATGTTCTCTTAGAACCCGTGTTTGGTTTGGTCGCTCACACACACACACACAGATGTCTTTGCATACAATTTAGATTTTATCAACAGATCCCAGTGACACTAACAGTTGTGTTGGAAAGAAAAAGAAGCTCAGTGTAACCGTGGCTGTGTGTTTGTGAAGGTGTTGCGCTGTAATCTGATAAAGAGAATGATAGATGTAGAAGCTGTAGAGATGATAAGGTGTAGCGCTGAGTTCAGTTCAGCTATCAGTTCTTATACAGACCAACCAATCCCTTAAAGGAGGCTGAAAACACCTGAGGTTGGGTTTTTTGTCCAACTACAGCTATAAAAAATAGTCTATTCTGTGTGCAAATGTTGTATTGTTTTTTGTTTCAAACAGTGATTAGGGTAAATATAATTTACCTTGGGAAAAGAACATCTAAATATAATACAATAGCAAATGACAACATATGCAGAGTCTGTTTTAATTGTAACAATATATTAAATTCATTATCATCAGAGCCATTATGTTCAGTTAGGTAATTTGGTGACTCACCATGAGTTTCAGTCTACCAGAACTGGAAAAGAGACACAGTGGGTGGTGAGTCACCCGTCATTAGGCTGCACAGAGCACTATTGATGGGGGATTTACATGATCGGTGTTTGCACTGCCTCTCAGTTCAGATCTCATTAACAGTGCATGCCTCCTGGTGAACTCACACTCTTTGATATTCTGTCGTTTTATGACCCAGTGTCTATGAAGAAAGAAATCTCACTTTAAAGCTAAGAAATATTTTTCATCCCCGTTGTGGCACATATTCAGATTAAGTCACTGTTTGTAGTCACAGACAAATAGTGACATTTTCACAGACATAAGCCCTGAAAGGCATTTAAGTAGATGGGTTTCACATCACACATTAGTCCACCATCATTAAATCAGTATACACAGTTTTGTGTGCCGCATAAGATGGCTTTCATTCCTAAACATTACCATCACTTTGATTAAGCATTAAATGAACAAATGCTGCTAATTTAATTGTGTATGATGGAGAAAGAGACTTTAACAATGAACCTCATTAGATTTAAACTGAATGTAGAAAGAAACACAGAAGTGGGTATAAGATTATACTAATGCTGTAAATATTTAACCCACTCAATTTGCTTGTGGAACATTTACAGACTAATTCAGTACAACACAACACAATGCAAGACTGAATTCTTCTCCAAACGATGGCATCCCTGTGAATGTTACTGAAACCAAGATCACAGGGAAATAAATGTTTAATGTTCCTAACCACTATTATATGAGAACACAAGCTGCAAGAATTATGACACATAATGATTAAAGATTAGAATAGTTCAAACTAAAGGCACCTAATAATTACTTAAGTGAAATTTAATACTGCCTTATGAAGTATCAAGATATTGTAATATTTGACACCTTACATAAATCGAGGAAACCCAACAGGGCCATTTTACTTCTGAACAGCTTGGATTACACCCACAGTAGCTACAATAAAGATAGTGCAGTGAAAACAGGGCAATATGTGCAAACTGCCCTGGGCATGGATGTCTATAGCCACTTTTACACAGAGACCCCAAGAAAACATGAGATGGTCGTTACACCTTTTTCCCCAACTAGTAAATCAACCACCTGTATTTACATAGCACTTTTCATACATGGTGTATGTAGCACAAAGCGCTTTACATCCAACCCCCCCATTATCGCGCAGTTGCAGATACAGTTAGAAAAATAAAACAACAATAATAATAATAAAAAACACATAAAAACAGCAGAATAAAATAATATTAAAAGTAAGAATTTACTTAAAACCTAAGTTAAAAAGGTAGGTTTTCCGTTTACCTTTAAAAATATGAACAGTCGCAGTGGATCCACAGAACCTCAGGTCAACTTAGTTTGGGGCCAAAAACTGAATGAGGCCTCTCCACACATTTTGGTTAAATGCTTACTACCCAAGGACCTGAGGGTCCAAGAGGGCTCACACCTTAAAAACAGATCGAACTAGAAAAGCACTCAGAGTGCAAACCTCCACCAAGGCAGACCTCCCCCCTCCAAATGAAGAGAGGTCTGCCAAGGAGGTTATGTTTTCGCTGGAGTTTGTTTGTCTGTCTGTCAGCAAAGTTAGCAAAAGAAGACAATTCAAAACAACCCAGAATCCAGGATCTCCTCCAGATCATCACCAAAATGTAGTCATTTGTTCCTTGTGACACCCCCAACACGTCATGAAATTTTCATCAAGATCTGTCCGTAACTTTTTGAGTTATCTTGCCAACTTGCTAACAAACTCCAGCAAAAACATAACCTCCTTGGCAGAGGTAATTAATAAACTGGGCTAAAACTATTAAGACTTTTAAAAACCAATAAAAACATTTCAAAATCACTATTGCCTGATTTCCACAGCCAAGCCAGGTGAGACAGGCTGGACTTTTACTCAGTGGACCTGCATAAGACAATCAAAGGGGTGGTGATAAAGCACAGCATTTAATCTGATCTATTATTTCTACATCAGAAATACCCCTTCCATGAGTCTCCAACGTCTGCCCCCGCCTTCTACCATTCCACAAATGTTAGCATGGATAGAATCCTCTGCTCCAAGTGACAACAGTTTGTGGATCTTGGCGTCTCCCCAGTTCAACATCTTTGTGGTCACGTTGATATGTTTACTGTACTCGGCTCGTGCTCATTTTTAAATCCCTCCCAGTGCGGGGGAGACAGCGGGCACATATGAAGTCATTGGCATGGATTCTGCGGCAGCCAGTACTGGGTAGTGTGGATTCATGCCGCGGGTGAAAATGGCACAAAGCCACAGCACCTGTGGCATGTAACTGTGTCACCCCTGGCATGTAGTCATGGCAGCACCAGTGGCATAAAGCCACACCAGTGCCGTCATATGCACCCACTGTCTCTATGGCACAGCAGTCACTGTCAACAAAACATCACACCTTGGTTGCAGAACAAGAGGTGTTCCTTTTACATAACGCTCCTACCTTTATCACAGCTCCGTTAATAACTGCAGAGATATTACAAAGCCACGGTAAAGGCTGGACTCAAAGATTCCATCATTTAATTTACACAAACGTTATTCCAGAATAAAGGCAAAACATTCCCGTAATAGAGGTGCTGTGTGAAAGAGGCTTATGTTTCACTGCTTATTTTATTTCCATTAAAGTTCAACAGGCTCTTAAAATAAATAAAAACTTTATCCAAGTGTCTAAAATGTATTCTATTCTAAGAACTATGGCTGGGCAATATATAAAATTAATGTGATTAATCAAGGTTTTAGTTTGTGAAATTCCCTCCTTTGAAAATTGCAAAATAAAAAAAAAAACTTTTCCTCTGGACACTTTACTCATTCCTCAAAAAAGAAAAATATCACTTGTTGGTTTCCTGTAATATATTAGTTCTCAATGCATTTCTCCCGTCATATATTAGTATAAAGATTCACAGATGTAAAGAAAGAAAAAGTGTATTTTTGAATCAAGTTTTGTCTTTGGTTCATGTAGCCACAAAAACTGACATGAATCACAAATTGTACCTTATATTGAGGGGGGAAAATTCTGGCCATATCACCCCGTTAATGCTATAAACCTCCATAATTAATTTAAAAGATGACTATAATAAATTATGTGTGTTGTTATTTAATCTTAAAACCAATTTATTTCAACCAGATAATCAACAATTACCAGTATTATCAGTATGGAGCAGTATCAATATATCAGCTAGTGTTCTGTAAACATTCATTGAATGCATCCACGTGTTTTACCTCACAGCTACAGCATCTTTACACCAATGAAAGAATTAATACGTGTTCGATGGGAAAAAAAAGGGAAGATGCCGAGCACACATTCAAATGGAGAAAAGTGAAAAACTGGAAACGCTGAATACATGAGTTCAACATTATAAAAGTAAGTCATTTCATTTACATTTTTAAATGTATTCATGCACCATTTGCTGCAAAGCAAAAAAAAAATTTTAAGGATGGCCCTAGGACTCGTCTTTTAAAATAGCCTCACGATCCACAATCTGAATCATAATGTTCTCATGTGGGGACAGAATCAAACTATAGCCTTCTCTGGCTTCTGGAGGTTCACTCCACAGGTGATAACTTCAGGTTGTTGAACTTGTATGAGAAGTAGAAACTCTCCATTTTAGAATAATCTGGACCAACATTCAAATTTTCTTGAAAGAAATCAAACTTCACAAATCAGAACAACACTTCAAATAATAAGATACTGATGATTAAACCTAAACATGTAAGGATAAACAGATGAGTATATCAAGTATTATATTATAAAAAGGCTGATAAACTTGTGAACTTTGAGATTTATAGTATACTCTGTAAAATGCCATAAAACTCTCAGAAACAGGCTATTTAAAACAAATATTAGCCCAGTATAACATTTTTGACAGCACTGCATTTCATTTGAACACAATCTGTACAATTCCACTGAAAACTATATTATATGACACACTATTCACAATAGAAAACCATTAAATTGCTCAGGGCTAAATATAATTAAATACAGAAATGAACAAAACAATTCTTCCTGAACCAGTAAAAATGCCAAACTGCTATGAAACAGCTTTTTATTAAGACTCTCTTCCAAACTCTAAGCCTGCTGAACTGTAGAATTACTGTGATGAAGGACATGTCATCCATTATAATGTATATGAAGCATCACATAAAATATGCAGAGATAAGATAAGTTAATGAGGTTTAATAACAAGTATGACATCATTCCCAGTGCTGTCATGCTCTCAACCTGATGCCTGTAAATACACCCTTTGAAGTTTATGCACAGATGAACGCGTCAACATGTGCTGTTCTTCCTCATCATATATACACATATATATATATATATAAACATTTCTGCCACCCTTCTCATACTCTCTCTCCATTTCTCTGAGTGACAGATTGAGTTCAGTAGCAGCCTCAGCAGGAATCCCACACACAGGAGCAGCAAAGCAGGGAACTCTGGCTGACACCTCTCTGTGTGCTTCTGTGTAACATGGACCATCTCTTGTGTCTGTGGGATCACATCATGTGTCAGTTGTTGTCTTTAAATGCATCTTTTAAGCATGTGGAGGTGTGTGTGCCTGAACATGAATATGTCTTTTACATAAGCAGACTGAGGATTTAAAAACCCTGAATACAGATTAGGTTTCTCGCAGGGATTTGAGGAAGGATTCTGTGCATGAGTGTAAATTACACTAATGTACTTGCAAGCATGCACTTCCACCAAATCAAACCTAATCACTTGTCACATTTCACAGAAAATCATCAAACGGACAAATGACCTCAATCACTAACCTTAATGGGAACGCTGTCACTTCAGCTTTGACATGTTACCAGAACAATGAGCTTCCAGTTCAGGTCGAGGAAAGTCATCCAGCTCATAAGAAGTGATCAACTATGAAGAAGAGCTCTCAGCATGTCCCAACCAGCATTTCACATACTGGCAAAAACTGACAGTAATAATGATGCACATAACTATCCTGCTCTTAAAGCATAAACTGAGCCAAATGGTACAAATATCGGGACACTTTTTAAAAATCAAGCTCATGGCAAGAATAGTTTATAAAGTATTATTAAAAACAGCAATAGAAAAGGAAGCTACTATACTAAACTAACTTCTGTATATATACACACTATGGACAAAAGTAGTGAAATACATTTAACATAATTTAGTTTTATATTGTGATAAATATCATTGCATTGGTTACTTTGGTTTAAATTATCAAAATTCCTTAGAGATGTTTTTTATTTAATTTCTCTCAGCATTGATTTTGTCTTTTTATGTCCATGACTATGATTTTAAATGTTCTATATATAACATTTTTAAAATATTTTTCATGCTCTGACTGAAAATAATAATTTTCTACCACAACTGACCTACATGGTTTTTTTCCCCCAGTCACTTCTCTTCCATCACTTAAGAAAAATTCTGAAAAACTGTAAGGAAATGTGGATGTTTATATCTCAAATTAGCATGAACAGTATATGTAGTATGATGTGTTCCAATATTTTTCCCATATTTATGAAAATTAATATACATTTAAAGAGAGAATTACCTTCCTAAATGAGATGTGATCAAATTGATTATATATCATGAAAAAAATGTTTTGAACTTTAGAGGTTGAACATTTAAATTCAGTCATGGATTTAAAAAAAAACAAACAAACCAAACAAGATCTCAGTTGAGAGAAATTCAATAAAAACATCTCTGAGACATCATAGAAGTAAAGAACTTTATTATATATATATATTGAAATTTGTCATCAATATTTTGCAGCCCGGTTAAAAAGGAAACCCCTGAATTCAATGTGCCCCAATACTTTTGTCCATATAATAAATCATGGCCCTGCTTAGTGAGAACAGCACACTGGCACCACAGTAGTTTCAGTTCTCTCCCAGTGTCTGCACACAATACATGTAGACATAGTAATGAGTGTGGTTCACCTGCAATTTGTCAGTCCTTAGAGCTCAATACAGTCAATGTAATTACACATAGAAAGCCATAAAAAATATACGCCATAGAGGAAATATGCTTTGCACCAGTTATATGCATGGAAACCTTTTAAAACAGAATCTATTACAGGTTCTTTGTGTTGTTGATTTTAGCATTTTAGGAGAATTTTGTCAGATTTATGTGCCATGGAGAGTTATTGATTCCACAACAGATACTGATTTCTGCACTAAAATAGACACTACATCCAATTTGTACACACCGATACTGTGAAGAAGATATGGTTGAACCAGACCCAAGTCGCAATCACAAATAAAAACATAGTGTACCATACTGTATATCCAATGCAGATTAAAAATCAATAGTTGTAAAATCAATAGCGTTGTAAAGCAGTGTTCAAACTGTCTAAATTTAGTTTATAGTTCAGCTCAACTAAATTATATGACCAATATGATGAAACACATCAATACAGGTTTTAATAATCATAAAACTCAGCAAGTATCTGAGTATGAGCATATTTTAGGTTGAAAATTGATGAACAAACCATTTCTTAATTTAAATTATCCTACATCTTTTACAGACCTGATGCTGACATTTGGGATTACTAAACTTACATTTACTGTAAAAGAAACAAAAAAACACCTACAATAATGTTAAAGTCCACTAATCTATGAGTCTACACCCATGTACCAGATGGTGGAAATGCATCTATATCATAATCCTGGAAGGTCTCACAATAGGTGTGTACAAATGTGATACATTTCCGATGTTCTTGCAGGAATAGTCCCATCACCACATTATATATCTCATAAAGTTGACAGAACCAACATTATTGGAGATATTAGTCATTTTGGAAAACAATAGCCTTCCAGTCATGGTGCTCAGTTGACCTAAAGCACAGTACCACACTGCATGATGGGAAATTATGTTAAAAACAGGAAGTTCACATTTACTTCTACAGTCCCGACATTGATATGAACATTGGTGCCCCTGCAGCCTGAGGGTTGTTGGGGGGTGGGGATGACAAATTCATATGGCCCAGCAATTCTTAGTGTGTGTGTGTGTGTGTGTGTGTGTGTGTGTGTGTGTGTGTGTGTGTGGGGGGGGGGGGGGTTAGAGTTAGAGGGATACTGAACCATCACTTTCATTTTGTCAATCTTTGTGATTACTACAAGTACAACCCACAATCTTACAAATTACACCCCCACTGTGCAGTTCCTCATAGTTTCATTCTGGGCATTTACCCCACCCCCTGAAGGGAGGGGTATTGTTTTTAATGTGGTTTGTGTGTTTGTCTGTTTATTTGTATGCAGCTTTATGCAAAAAAAAAAAATACATGACCAATTTCCATTGAATTTTCAGTGAAGTTGCAAGGTGGTCCAGAATACATCCCATAACATATTGGTGAATGTAGGTCAAAAGTCAAGGTCACAGTCACCAAAAATGTGTTTTTGCAATGAGAAGAAATAGGGCCAATCAGGTAAAATGTTTGCAGGGGATGGTGTTTTTTTGTACCTATCACCACTTGTAAAGAAGGATTTACCAAACAAGCACTACTTCTAAAATATAGACTCGCATCTTTTCCCAAAAATCTCTTCTCCCCAACATAAAAACCACCACATTTAGAACATGTTCTCCACAGGTCACATACTAGTTATTATTATATTAAGAAAAGTAACCAGATTCCGTGAGCTAATACAGCCATTTTTCTCAACAGAACCACCACTTCAACCAGTGAGTTTGGCTCTGGCATAAAATATCAAAACAACAGATACATAACCACATACATTTACCAAGTGAAGCAACTACTCTGTGATTAAAATATAGCATGCACATGTCTTCAGGGCTTTTTTGTTTTCTTTTGTAAGTCCTCTTATTCGAAGAATAAAATCTCAAAACAACTCCCTGAAACCCTCATAAAATTCTCAGTGAGGGCCTCACTGTCGCAAACATTCCCTTCAAGTATCACCTTTTAGTCTGATTTTTAACACTTATCAAATACAGGTATTTAGAGAATGCCTAATTTTGTTCCTATTTTATGCCAATATCAAGTTTCTATGACAACCGCTCTTGAATTAGAGCCAATAATGTGATTTTGACCTTTCTACTAAATGCGACCTTGACCTTTGACCGTTTGCAATATTGATTTTTTTTATATGTATATATGCGTCAGTGCATGTAATATTATGATAATATATCCAGTATTGATTAAGTTATAGCGCAATATGTCTATGTTTGACCCACACAAACAGTTTTACAGAAGTTCATTTTGCGACATGTCACCATTGACCTCCAGTGATCTACAAAAACTATTGGTTGTAGGTGATAACACCAATTATGAGAACAGTAGAAATCTTCATTGCACATTGTTTGGTACCAATCTGAAAGTTCTGTGACCCTCGATTCTTGAGTTATAAACGATAAAGTGATTTTGACCTTTGACCTTTACTCAAACGGATCATTGCATCTGAGGTGCATTAACTAAATGTATATGCCCATGTAATTTCATGGTGATATCTCAACTATTCATTGAGTTATAGCATGATAATGTCTCTGCGGACACACACACACACACACACACACACACACACACACACACGGTGGTTACATTAATATCTCCAACCAATGTTGGGTGATATTAATCATGCAATCAGTGGAGTCTGGATCAGAGATGGGGAAATATTAAAATAAAATGGGAACTTACGGGCTGTTGGTCCCACCTCCAGACCGGAATTGGACATATGGGGCAAGTTGTAGGAGGAGCCTAACCGCCTCTGGCCACTCCCCCTCATTGGAGCGAAATTCACAGGAGGGGGAGTCACACTCCTCAAAGCTGAACTGGTAGTAAGTGTTGGAGTCTGAAAACACCACCCGCTGGTCCACTGCACAAAGTAAAGACAAAGGTGGATAAACAATGAGACCGAGTCACAGGTTAGACCTGACAGAACATAGTAAAATGCTGTTATTTCAACTGTGGTACACTGGTGTGTCAGTGGTTCTTTGCCAATTCAATTCAGTGAGCAAACCCAACTAATGAGTGGTGAATCAATTACTGCACTCTGAATGTTAGCATGACCATTCCATTAGTGTAACATGACATATGCTTTAATAATATTTAAAATATTTACAGTATGTTGTTCAACACTGATATCAGAATTGGACTGCCTTTAATACAGGCTCATACTTAATTTCAAGAAAAAAATTAGCAAAATCATCCAACAGCTACAAGAAACTTAAAAAAAACTGTAACAAACGCTTCTTAATTTAAGATGAAGAAAACCATTTTATCACAATAAAATGTAGATTCACTTGAATCCATTCAAAGGTCTAAAATCATAAAGCCTCAAGACAATTGAGCTGTTTGCTCTTTTAGAAAACATTAACTGCCTTTAAAAATGAGATTTTTTTTCTTACAAGGATGTGTCATATGTAGCACATTGACTATAGCATCAACAGAGCAGAGTAAAGGGACTATGAATAATACCATTAACACTTAACAGTATTTATTTCCTTATGTCGGTTCTATTAAATTGTACGCATTACATCAGATTAGAAGTTTGTCATAGGAAAATATAAAGTGTCATCTCTAGTATATAATACAGGATACGCATTACACGCTCTATTGTCATCATAGTAGAAAGTTAACCTCAGAACGTTTCCACTTGACACGCTCACAATAGGAACCATGTTGAGGGCTGGTAACTAAAGCAGTGACTGACTCAACTCTGAGTCAAACTGCTCAATGAAACTGCTCATGGGTTGTTCTTGGAGAGGAGCAGATTGAAGGCGACTATAAATTGCGAAGCAGAGTCCAAACCCCCGGGTATGTTAATGTGTATCTGTGTGGTTATATTTTTACCAGACAGCAGGACTCCCAGCTCCAGCAGCACCTGCCAGACACGCGCAGCAGTAGTCCGACAGCGCACATACACACACTGCTCACATAGCCACTGCACCAGTTCCACGCCCACATAGCTTCGCCTGTTAAAAGGGGGGGGGGGGGGGAAATAAACACACACACACCACAGTGTTATGATGCACATACACACATTTCTTGGCAGAAAGCTTGTCTTTTTTATTTAATCAATGTCCATTGATTATTCATTAGTTCCCAGTATGCCTTTTCCTCAGAAACATTGAATACTTTCCATCTGTTTTCCCTTGGGATAAACTCCAAGTACTTCTCTATGTGTGACTGTATGCGAAGATGGTTAAGAGTACCTATTTATATACATGTCCAGATGTTCACATTGTATTTGCATGCATCTGTAGGTTCTGTATATACAGGATATTGCATAAGAGTGCATGTACTCTCATCTGATGCAGTTGCTTTCCCTTTCTCGTCTTACTGCGTAAACATCTTGACAAGCCAATCAGAGAGCGGCTCAAGAGTGACTGGTGGGTGAAGTCGGTACTTTTGCTTCACTGGACACATCGATTTAAGACTCAGAACAGACACACACATATACAGAGACAAGTGTACCGTATGATTCTTGCCAGGTGTATCTTGTCCTTAGCTGGGTACGGTCCATGAGAGAGGAATGCATTCCTTACAGCCCGTCCCGCACATGGAAAACTCTGGGAGCAAGACTGACATACAAAAAAAGAAACCCGATTGCAATTACATTTTAAATGATTACTACTGTTATTTTCAAACAGATCTGCAAAAATATCTCATCTGATCAGCATTTCTGGCATAAATTAAGGACTATAGAGAGGTAGTATTGCTACATGCAGTTGTCATTGACTTGTTCACAAGGACAGCTCAATTTCTTTCCCCCTGAGGAATCAAACATCGACTTTCCTTCCATACTCTGTAATAATCCAGCTATTGACACATGTATAAATAAGACAGTATTCCAATTAAGCTCTTATCATGAGCTGCTTCTTCCATTCATATTCCTCTTTACACGCCACAGAGCAGCTGTACCGCTTAATGACGCTTTGCCATCATTGAAATAGTATGAGAGACATGTGTGTTAGATGTACTCCTACTACTATATTATTAAAAGGTAGCTTTTAATCAGTGATGAATGTTAGTCTGTATGTGCAAATACTTCAACAACACAGTTCATGTTTTAGCAGTTACACTCGTTTATGCCAAAATCAACAGAGCATATTACAGAGTACTATGGTATCGTATTATACATAAAATGGAAGTAAAGAAACTTGCAAGATAGAAGGACAGAATTGCACTAACTGTAAAGAATATAGACAAAATATTAAGATTTACACTGGGAATGCTCTGTAGTAAAAGTGCAAGTGGAATAACTGCTTGTTTTATAGTATATCTTGCATAACATGACAGTAGCAATTATTGTGTTAATTAAAAAGTAGTTTCCATTAAACACTGTCATGGTGTATTCACACATGTCACACTAACTGGATTCAGAACTCAGAAGAGTCCTTACATTACTCTGTGAGGCAGATCAGACCATGCTTTGACTAACGAAAACAAACATTTGATTGCCACCTTAAAGCTATGTTTCCAAAGTGTACATTTTCTGTTTTCAGTCTTTCCTGCACTTTATTTTTGTATTTGCCAAGTCCCACCCAAATACAATGACAGTGACAAACGCCTCATACAAATCAGCGTGTGATAATCACCATGGATTACTGATTCATTTGGCTTTTTCAAGTTCAGTCAGTTTCAGGGAACACTTTAAAGATTAATGTCTTGCAGCAAACAGTGATTTTGAGATATTTACCCTGGCTTTGTGTAAAGTGGGCAACAGTTTACATTTTATGCAAACATCTTGAAATGTGAGTCGCTAACTGGATTGGGATTCATGGTTTTTCAGACTCGTGACAGCAGGGTAAACCCGCTGTTAACAGAGAAGTCGTTAACAACAAGTTGAGCTTCCGGGATTCTTCAATTCTCCCCGGGGGCACAAGTAACGAACTGCACTCAGGACACGCCACGTAACCCTAAGGGAGGTGGTTTATATGATTTCTGCACCTTCCTTTTGTTTAAGGTTTTATTCTTCTATTGTCCTGTGTAATTTGAAGTGTTTCTATGCCTTTGTAAAGCACTTTGAATTGTCTTGTGTATGAATGGTGCTATACAAATACATTTGCCTTGCCCAGTGTTTTCATTTACAGGTTTGCATTGCAACATGAAGAAACTGTTGAAGAGAAACAAGAGCTGATGAGCAAAAGCTGCTGTGATGATTGTTACTTGACTTAATATTTGACATAGGTTTCATTTGCACTTCTTTAAAATATATATATATATATATATATATATTCTTGGATATGTGTAACAATTCTATTTAGATCATGTTTAATAAATATTTTTTTTACTTTTGAAAGAAATTACTCATATCTGCGATTAAAGAGTAAGCGAAAAACAAATTTGCCAAACCATTTTATACTTATGCATGACAAATTAAGACTCTTTTTGTGTGTATGTGTATTTTTACTTTTACTTTTACTTGATGTCCTTAGGGTAATTCCAATGTCATTTGCCCAGTGATGTCACCTGTGTTGGGGCTAAACACACTTCACTGTGCAGCAGAAAAGATGACATCATACGTGTGTTTTCCTACCTTGTGTACTGTGGGTCCTGTGCTCGGTCCAGGGATGGTATCAGGTGATTGCTGTGAAGACAAAATACACAGAAGCCATCAGACTGCTGCACATACAAAACACACACTGTGAAAATTACACACAAAACAAACAAGATCCTGATATGACAGACTAACAGCGGTAACTTACTGCTTGCTGTAACACCTGCTATACAGTCAAAATTTCTGATGGCCTGGGGCACATGATCTAACCTGAATTATTCATCAGTAACCTGTAATACATATTCACTACTGAACCAGTTTGACAGTAAACAAAAAAGCATTTATCAGCCACATAATACAATGATCCACACAAGAGAAAATAATAATAATGATGCAATGACACGTCTTTTCACAGTTACTACTCCCATCAGGCCATACTGCAACTTTTACTTTGTGCATTTTCCCTCTACTTCTACTTCACCAATGAGGAAGAAACACTCCTAGTCTTTATGGATTAGGAGGATCTTTATGGATCAGCACAGGTAAATGACAAAATGTTGATACTGTGTTCCCATACTGGTCATAAAAGAGATTAAAAATGAAAGCAAGTGTTTGATCAAGTAGAGCGGAAATAATCCCAACTGCCTATACTGTATTCATTGCAGTGTGCAATACAGTGATGTCATTTAACAACACAATTTCAATGGTGCAGAAGTACATCATTATAAATAAAGTTTATTAAGGATTAATTCATTTGCATATTTTAATGAGTGGTGTTCTTGAAGCATTGTCCTCTACCAAGACTTTAGATGGAATATACCGTACATGTAAAGGACAATAGTAATGTAAATGGTAAAGCTGTGGCCACATACTATCAACCTGCAAGTGTTACCTCATTTATAGTCCAATGTTTTCAGTTACTCCCAAATCGTGGTCAACAGTCTGAGATTAATTTAGCGGAACCTTGTGAGTCGGGTATCTTATCTGTGGATTCCCAACCCACACACATAAACCTTGATAAAGCCAGTAAAAATGTAAACCCTGAGACATAGTGTTTATTGTTTTACAGCAGCGAATCAGTCATTTATACAGGCGCTTTTGATGCTGCTCAATGGAAAAAGGCTGATGTCAAACCAGAAAAGACCTTTAAAAATATTGTCAATCAAGTACAAATATATACATTTTTAATAGTGGGGGACACTGTGCAGCACAGAGAAATGAGAACCAACACAGACAGATTTGGTGACTATGCCACCACATCCCTACTTGGTCAGCTGGTCATAAAGAAATATTGCTAATTGTGTGTATTCAACTTAAATGTCAAGCCGTAGAGCAAACAATGAGTCCAGAACCACTCTAACTTTCTTTGGGCCGAGAAGAATAGTAATAGTCACTATACTTTTAACTGGAAAAATATGCTGCTGTTGGCATGAAGACCTTGTGTCCACCGTCGCACAAATGACAAAAAAGAAATTGTCAAAAAGTACGAGTTATCATCAAACTTGAGCAAGGTCTTCATGAGAGGCATGTGTGGTGTGAATTTGGTGATCCTCCATCAAAGCTGTCATAAGTTATTGACAGTACGATGTTCTCAGATGGACGGACAAATGCACGGATGAACAGCAGTTCTATGTCCCCCGCCGGGGCAAATTTAAAGCAAACAATGAGTGTAACAATATGTCCTCTTATAGACTTTACAGCCAATGTTTTTTAGAAGTTGTGCAATGAGCTCTCTGGAAATTTCCCATGTGAAAATAAGGTGTGGAGTCTGATTATTAGATTAAATATACGTAGATTTTCTAACAAGTATTTTTCAGAATGCAAATGAAATTAAAGTGATCCAAATATTTAACATTTTTATGAAGACTAACTTTTCATTTATTTGTACTAAGATCAGTACAACACAATTATTTGGTGATCTGAATGGTTCAGTAACACCCAGAAGTATAGATCCTGACACTAAAGTACTGCCTCTCATTAAACTCCAAACCGTGGGATGATATTATGATGAGAATCACGTTGTTAGTCTTCATTAAAACCAGACAGATGAGAGCTGCATTCAAACCTCCTGCAATAGCTGTGCAACGGCTCAAGCAGCAGAGTCAGGGAAGCGGGATCATTGGCAGAGTTGTGGGTTTGATTCCCACTGGAGACCTTTAGAGATAACAGAGTCTTAGCTAGAAATTGCACCGTCTTTTGCCTCACAATGCCTGACAAAAAAATAAATAAAAACAGCAGATGATGATGAATAGAGATAGAGAGAGATCAAATGATGGAACAAATGAAAAGTAAGTATGCAACTGTGGAAGATAAATGAAGATGAAGAAATATAAATGAGTTAGTATGCAAGAGGAGAAAAAAGAAAAAGGGAAGTCTATGAATATATGACGAGGGTTGTGAGCATGACAGATGGAGGAGGAGAGATGAAGCGATGAGAGACGGGGAGAGATCATTTTAATTGTAATGGCGAAGTAGAAAAAGATGGAGCAAGACAAAGACAGAGAGGCAGAGAAATGCATGTCTGTGGCTTTGACTTGAAAATGAAATAGAGAAATAATTAGAGAGATGTAGAGCAGTGTGTGTGATCCTCATTACAGCAATGATATTGTCTGCAACATCTCAAACACACAAACATGAACAAGTGGGCATACCCACACATCAAATACAAAGCAAAACTCTGCACTACATTTACACAGGTGAATTCACATCTGAAACACTGCCACGTAGGCCAGGTCCGTCTCATTATTATCCCATAATTGCCTCAAAAATGAGGAAAAAAAACAAACGGGACTCAACAACTTGTGGCAAATGCATAATCTGACAAGCAAGATATTCCACCGTTTGTCGTTTCAGATTTATAAACCCTTTTTGGGTGAAGTGTAAAGTAGACACCCACCCAGATATCAGTAAGGAGTCAATTTTTTTCTGTTTTTGTGCGAAGACATGCTGTGTTTGGTCTAGAGGGGGTTAAGTAGAACACACCAGCCAGGCAAGCATACAGACTAAATAAATTGTTTCTGACTCTTGCTATATCTCTGTCCCGCTCTTTCTCCCTCTCCTCTGTCCTAGTCCTGCTATCTTATCTCTCCATCTCTTTGTCTCTGTCTGCTGAACACAGATCTCTCGAGAGGTCTTTGTTTCTCTCCCATCATCTATTCTCACCAACACACTCGCACACAACAGAAGCAGCAGCAGCAGCAGTACTACAGGTGTTATATTCATACTCTATCACAGGATGAGAGAAAAGTCTGCTGGCCCTGTTCCTCTGAAGGTCTTTGTCTGGGCTTAATTTTCCTTCTTCACACACAAACACGTGCCCTCCTGTCGAAGGCAGTGCAGCTCATTGATGTCATTGCACCAGAGGCCATGAGAAAAGTGACAGGAGAAGAGAAGAGAAAAGAGAGAGGAGAGGAGAGGAGAGGAGAGGAGAGGAGAGGAGAGGAGAGGAGAGGAGAGGAGAGGAGAGGAGAGGAGAGGAGAGGAGAGGAGAGGAGAGGAGAGGAGAGGAGAGGAGAGGAGAGGAGAGGAGAGGAG
Organism: Siphamia tubifer; assembly: GCA_020466265.1. Taxonomy (NCBI): domain Eukaryota; kingdom Metazoa; phylum Chordata; class Actinopteri; order Kurtiformes; family Apogonidae; genus Siphamia; species Siphamia tubifer. The sequence continues at coordinate 17,099,129 of CM035793.1, read as the reverse complement.
AGGAGAGGAGAGGAGAGGAGAGGAGAGGAGAGGAGAGGAGAGGAGAGGAGAGGAGAGGAGAGGAGAGGAGAGGAGAGGAGAGGAGAGGAGAGGAGAGGAGAGGAGAGGAGAGGAGAGGAGAGGAGAGGAGAGGAGAGGAGGATAGAAATGACTGCTGTAAAGAGAAAGAGACCACATGCTGACACGCTTATCTGTGTGATGACTTCAAAGTGTGTATACAGAGAGAGAGAGAGAGTAGGAGTGAGCGAGGTCATTATCTGCAAGAAATGGATTACTCTCAGATTAGATTGCTGAGCACAGTGAAGAGCTGTAGCACAGTATGCTTGGCAAGCCCTCTCACACACACACACAAACGCACACATTCACGCTAAGCTCCTGTCGACTCCTCGACAGATCTGTCATACAAGGAAGTCAAAATGGAGACATGAAAGTAGATATGACTCAAAGGACACACATTCACACGTAGAACTATTAAGAAAACCTACCAGTCATCTTAAGGCTACCTGCCTGAGTGCATGACCTTTAGCTTACTGACTAACATCAAGAAGAATATTTTCAGGATTATAATAGTTACGTGTGATTTTTAATTCTCTCATTCAAAAACAAATATATTTAGTGAAGTCGTCCACATTGATTCATTCATCTTATCAGTAGTCATTTACTCTTGTCACAGTAGATTAGAAATTGTTCCAGCTATTACAGGGATGACACAAAGGTAATGATCAGGATTAGGTTAGCTAGTATGTCAGATGTTAGATGCCATCAACCACCTGGAAAATACAAATATAGATGCCTAAAATGTCTGAGATACAGGTAAGTTGCATGTATACAAGAGGCAGTTTATACTTAGTAACTTCATCCCTTAGACTTGAACAGAGCTGTGCAATTAATTAAATTGCATTCACAGCCTCTGTAATCATGTAATGGAAAGAGGCTTCAGTTTAAAGGTCAAGTGTTTGCATGAGGATATGTTGTATAAAAGGGAAAAACTAGAGATACATTTAGTTTTCAAGTTTTTGTATTTTTATTAGGGCTGTTGTATTAGGGTTAATCTGATTAAATATTTTAATGCAATTAACTCATCTACAACACAAAATGACACTGAAAATGCATTTAAGGCAGTTTATGTCTGTAGTTAATGTTGTACATATGCAAATGCACAGACCAAAAGACAGAAGACACAAGACAAAATAAAGAACATTCAACCAACAAAAAAGTATTAGGTACACTCTGCAGAATTAAGTTTTCTTTTCACTGAAGAATTCCCAACTTAAGATAATGAATTAACATAAAGTATACATTCGTCGGGCATTCTGAGCACTTCGGCAAATGCACTGCCTCGCTTGCAACAAAAGAATTAAGTGCAGATTCCCTTCTTTCTCAAGAATGTTTGCTCATGCAAAAATAAAATGCAGAATTTATTTTTTTAATAGATTATATTTTTTTTACATTAAAAAGGAATGCTGTTTAATTGTGACTACTCAAAATTAATCAATATGAAACATATGATTAATCTAATTAAATGTTTTAATCATTTAACAGCAGTCATTTTTATACTAGTTTAAATTTGAATGTTTAGTTAAAAAAAAACAATTTAATAAAGATCAACAATCTGTGTAAATAACAGAATAAATTACAATCACAGATGGTAATGGTGTCTCGAAAATTTGCAATGTGACTCCTCCTAAAAAGAAGAAACACAGTCTGAACTGGGTTTCATAGGTGATTATTTTTAGTTTTGTTTTTCAGAACAATGTGACAAACACAATTCTCTTTTGGGTTACTTCAATATATGGTCCTGAAACAAATACAAGCAATGTGAACATAGTTTGAAAAGTCACCTTGGAATCCATGCAAATTTTAAGGCAAATCTAGAACAACATCTGTCAACTGAGCCACGGCATAAATCACTCCCTGAAAACCATTTGGATCTCTATGACTACACATCAAGTTACAAATGAACATGTCAACACTGACATCAGGGGCCTCCTTATTTACTTAAGTATGACAGCATGCTGCATGTAATGTCTGATTTACTTCAATTTTGTGAATGCAGGTCAGTTCAGAGCCATGACTGGTTCAGAGTGAAATCTGATACTGGCCACATTTGATGAAAACAAAAATCAACAGAGAGTCCAACAAAATAAATCATATCAGAAAAATAAACTCCAATCAGTCACACATTGAACTGTCAGAGACAATCAGACAGCCCAGAGGAAAACCAGGTCAAGCACAGACAGAACATGCAAACTACACACTCTCAGGCAGTCCTTCCTTTTGCATTGAGATGGCAGTGTCAATGCACCTTCCTACTGCTCATGGTTACACTAGTTTCATTTAATCATTTCAATCCTAATCATATGCCTGTGTACGTTATATACGTATATATGTACCCAGTTTGTTGAATTTCTGTCATACATTGCTGAAAAAAAATTTAATCTACTGCATCTTTCTTTGTTGGTCTATTCCATTGGTGTGCATGTCTTTTGCATATTTTTTCTTGCCCATTTTTTTCTTGCCATTTGCAGGTTAAATTAGACACTGTTCATTCAGCATACATAACACTGCATGCTTACTTTACCAAGTACTGAGTTCCAAATGTAAACTGAGTATTTAGGTTGTTACTGGAATATTTCTCTCTGTTAATCTTCTAAATGTTTGTATTAGTTAGTGTGCGTATGTGTGGGTCTTATGTGCATTTCTGTCTCCACCCTTCACTCACTCTTTCATCTTTCCTATCTCAATATATAATGCTGTTATGGATGAGAAATGTTGCTGGCAGACATAAAAACGCATCACAAGCCACAAATTCGCTGCATTCATAATGCAGAAATTAGATAATCTCCTTTGGAATATCATTATGCTCAAAGATAGAAGTTATGAGAGTGTGGCAGATTTCAAAATGAATGAATGAATGAATGATGTTTTCAGTTGCACAAGGATCATTAATATGCAGTATTCTACTATTATATGCACTATGTGTTGGAATTTTAATCCATGGGAAAGTCTGTGCACAGGTTTCTAATGTGTTTCTTCTTGGTTGACTGGCACTAGGCTCTGAAATATGGAATCAAAATGAGCTGTGGTTGTTTCTTTAGAGAAAGGACTAACACTAACCAGATTTCCAATTTGGTAATTTCAGCATATACTGTAGATATATAGATATATTTCAGCATGTGAGTTAAAGTTAAAACCTAAGACTAAAGTAAACAATTTTCCCACTTCTGTCAAATCACAGGCAATAAAGCACCAAAAATTGAATACCAGAGCAAGTCACAACAAACAATAATCTGAAACAGGATTCTCCAAGGTGAGACGGCTCCAGGCTGGAAACAAACACGACAGAAGGCCTGGTGCAATTCAACTGTTTCAATTCAACTCATAAGCTGTCAGCAAACATCAAAAAACATTTGACGTCATGTGAAAAACTGCTTAGGTTGATATATTGTGCATTGCTACATGGTACGAAAATTTGGGAGAAAAAAGATGCGTGAAATGCACAGTAGTCAACACAAAGATGTTTCAAATGTGTCCAACACCATGTCTGGAAGTGAAATCAAGTAATGATTTATATTTGAGCATAAATCACTTTCAATGTAGCTACACTGCACAACAAACACAAGTTAAGTTTTTGTACTAAATTACAAATCCACATAATTGTGTGTCTTTGAATGCCAGGAGAGGCACAGCCAGCTGCCAGTATCTATAAAGAACCAGTCTGCACAGAACAGTCATACCTTTACACTACTTACCCACGCCTCATCTCACTCACCCACACTTGTGCAGACAAACATGAGACTAAAAAGGAAGCATTTCCATATTTTTCCTAATCCGCTCAACCCCCCCCCCATGACTTCAGCTAAAAAAAAATATGATACAATATGTACAATACATTTACAAAGTGACACACACCGTGCTATTTTAGGTGCTTCTGTAGAAATACTGTATTCACAAAATACATTTGCATTATTCAACAATAGGTCAATCTATCCATTCATCCATTTCTCATGATCATGTGATAACTTCAGGGCTGCTTCTTATGAAATGCTTTCCAAGCTGAATTATTATTTTCCTCCATTCTAGGATGATTTAAACATAGATAACAACAGCAAGTAACACAAAAACTGTCCTCCTTGATCCAAAGTGAAATTATACTACAAACAGTGCACATTTTAGCACATTTGAGTCAGAGTGAGACTGGAATCATGGCACTCTGTCTCCCACCCCACGGAGGGAATCAAGGACACGTCTTGTTTTTGTTTTTTTTTTTCTCCTGGCTTCCCCTGACGATGAAGATGAGCAAAGTTGACATTGTGAACAGCTATCAGGTGTTTTCGTTCCACACCACAGCACACAGTCTCACACATCTACTATGCAAGTGACCAATCATCATGACAAAGAACCAGAGAACCCATGAGATGTTTGTTACACAATTGACTTACAAATGTGGCCCATTAGGATATGGGTTGAGTTGAGGTTATGTACAAATGGCTGACGATTAGTCGAATATCCAGTATAATAAATTAACTTAGCTCATTTAATAAACAAATAAAATTGAAATTTTGTGCAAACATTTCAACAAGGTATTTAGGAATTCAACTGGCTTATTAATTCGAGCTATTTTAGATATTTAATAGACTAAACTATCATTACATAATATCACTGATTAATCAATCTGAGCCGAATACAGACACATTTGTGCTTATAAGGTTGTGCAGGTGTGCTTGTTTGTGTGTCGGTAGGTGCACGCGCCTGTAAACTGTGAGTAGTGTGTGTGTGTGTGTGTGTGTGGGGGGGGGGGGTCCCCTTGGCTACCGTAATGTGAAGGTATGGTGACCAACAGCAATTCTGGTTATCATGGATGTATCACACACGCGCGCACAGATACACACACACGTACACATCCAGAGTGCCTCTGCGACAGTAATGCCTGTAACTGAAATGAAAACACCTGAGTCGTGACGGGGTTATGAAACAGCCTCAACACCAAAGAGATGTCGGGGTAAAAAAAAAAAAAAAAAAAAAAAAAAAAAAAAAAAAAAACTAATGGCAGAAAAGATTAAACAGTCAGTCGCGTGTAATGTTCATCAAACACGGAAGGACGGACAGTCACACAGCGGTCGGTTTCAGATACTCACGCTCTTCTTCCGCAGGTGCAGCCCGTGCTTTAGTAGCCCCGGTAGATCCCGGATTTTATGCTTGAGCTGAGCCTGGTCTCGTGCGCTCCTGTTCCACCGTAAGCCCGCGAGTAAGCCGTCCTCTGCGGGCTCTGAGTCCTCCATGGTTGTCGTCTTCTTTCTCCTGTCTGTATGTCCTCAAGTTGCCGCCGTCCCCCGAGTCCCTCCGCTCCGGTGTCTACTGTATCCTCACAAGGCGCACCGCCGCCCGCGCCCGTTCGCCATTACCCCCCGCCTCGCGCTCACACTCAGCGACCTGCATCTGCAACCAAACCGCGCGCAGCATTAACGACCTACAGAAATGTATTCCGCAGCACGCGACGCTGCTGCTCCACCCAATGGCTCGCGCGTCCCACTCTGTAGTATATCAAGCTGATGCGTGGATGTGCGCGTGGGTCACAGGTGTATAGAAACGTTGCATCACTTCCACCTTTCATTCCCTATCCTGTATGGCAAAGGAAAACGCATACATTTTAAGAACATCGCATAAAAAACTCATATATAACTTTGACAGTATAAGTTCGCCTATTATCAACATAATGAAGTAGACGACGATGGGATACAAAAAATATTTGTCGTGTTTGGGGGGAGGGAGAAAACTGGCTAAAAAAAAGGCTACGTCACCACATTACCTGGCTCAAATTTCCATAGGTAAACAAAGAACAGTCACGGTGGGTAAGTGAGTGGAAGTGGGTGAGTACGTGCAGAGGTCTCCCAGACCTGCAGATGTGGACTATTATGTCCTGTTTTACCTGAGGCTACAGACAGGTGAGGTGCAGAATAGGAAGGGCTTAACCCCCATTTTGTCTTCATAAAATGTCTTGATTTGATTTGATTTGATTTGAATGATTTATTTCGAACATGTGCAAAGTGCAACAATATTCAATACAGCAATAATAATAATAACAATGACATGTTCGAAAAGGAGTAGGATGAAGCATAAGCCTATTTAATCCTACCCCTTCTTCACTTCCTCAACAACCTAAATACATCTTGTAGTAATATAGTGCATAGTACAAAAAAGATGATAAATAAAATAATAACAATAACAATGATAACAATACCAATAATCAATAACTGAAGTACTAAACATAGACATATATACAAAAAAAAGAAAAAAAAAAAACTAAAAACAAATGAGCAGATAGGAAAGTAGGTAACAAATAGAGTTTTTTTTGTTGTTGTTTTCTTTTTTCCCTCCCTTCCTTGTTCTTCTTTTCCCTTTTTTTCTTTCCTTTTTCTAATTTTTTTGCATTTTGCTTTCATTTTTTATTTTTATTTTATTTATTTTATTTATTTTATTTATTTTATTTATTTTATTTATTTTATTTATTTTATTTATTTTATTTTATTTTTCTATTCATTCACTTATTTTATTCATGTATTTATTCATTTATTTTTTATATCTTTTAACCCCACAGAGGGGGAGTCAACATTGCTTCAGATCAGTACATATTCCAGTCTGGCAGACATATACTAGACTATTTAGTGCATGTGTGTGACCATCATCGGTCCTCCCCGAAAGCTGAGCAGACATCCCCCATTAGAACTCTCCCTTACAAGCCAGTGAGTGCAGTGCTGCACCTCAGTGATGTGCGGAGGAAACAAAGGCTAGACAGGATGGACAGGACGAATGGGGACAGTAACCAACAGGCAGTGCTATTGTAATTAAAGACTGCAAGGTGATGTGTTAGTCCCAACCACCAACTGTCCTTCAATAAAAAACTAAAAAATAAATAAGTAGATCAGAAAAAGAGGAGAAAACCAAACCAGCACAAAAGGAGAAACAAAAAACAAAACAAAAACAAAAAACAAACAAAAACAAAACAAAACAAAACAAAAAAAATTTAACAATCGGCACTGAGCACCACAACCGTGGATGTCCTGATAGTACAAAATAGAATGCAATGTAATAGAATAAGCCAGAGGAGGACACCAGTGCAGAAGAAAACGAGTCTAGTGTAGAGATTGTGGAGAGATTCTCAGCACATTCTGGCGAGTCCCATCATTCGTTGAAATGGGACTCAGTAGTAGCTGGTGAGACCCGATCAAACATGCAAGTGTGAAAGACCCCGAAGCCCAGAACAGCAATCACGACAAGGCAGGGCCAATTCAACAGGGCAACCCCCACCTCGGGCCGCAGGAGCCACAGGACGCCACCCCCAGAGAGCCACCGGGGCCACTGTGAACGACACAAACTGTGATGACAATAACAACTTTTTAAAACCCATTACTTTTTAAAGGAAGTTTAGTCTACAATACTGGTGTGATTCCAAGATAACAGTGGTGCATCCAGAACATTTAACATAGGATGAAAAAGAGTGGCCAAGAAGTCTTCACATGGTGGTCTGGAATTCCTAAATATCAATAATAAAATGTAGATATTATTATCATTCATTGGTTATTTTTATTTTCATTACTTTCTACATTGTGACACACTAAAATGAATATTTTTGTAAATGCACATTTTCAAAACCTTCATCTTACAAATTCACATTACGACACAAACACTCACACAATGATAAGGCAAGACAGGTTTATTTATAAAACACATTTCATGTACAAGACAATTCAAAGTGCTTTACATAAAACATCAAAAACATTACAGTGGGGTACAGAAGAAGCAATAAAAAGTATAGGCATGAAAAGGCTTTTGATAAACTGAGTGCAACTCTGAGGCTTTCTGCGAGTTTGTCCCAGACATATGGAGCATAGAAGCTAAATGCAGTTTCTCCATATGTGGTTCTGACTCTGGTGACTCACAGCAGACCAGATCCAGATGATCTGAGGAGTCTAGTGGGTCTGGGTCTGGTCATTGATGTGCTTTGGTCCTAAAACATTCATAGATTTATAAACCAGCAACAGAACTTTATAGCCTATCCTCCAAAGATATAACCGCTCAGACAAAGCATTGATCCTGTTGGACTTTAATCTGTGGAGACAAAGGATAAGATTGGATGTAACACACACACACACACACACACACACACACAACACACACACACAGATGATTTAATTTGTCATGAAGAACAACAACTAGTTTAGTTCTAAACTTAAGTTACTTTAAGTGTTGGTTGTTGTTGGGTTCAAAGTAGATCCCTACAAAACATAACGCACCATAAAACACATGAACACCATCATTAAAGTATTAACAGACTAAGAGTAAATCCAGACAGCAGAGGTGACACTCCACAGAGGGCCCCCTTCTAGGTCCGCCCCTGTATTTACATACTTTGACCAAATACATTTTAATCCACATTCTCTTAGGGTCAAATGTTGAAAACTCCAAGTTCACTGTTTTAAAATAGCCTGTACTCTTCTTTACCTTAGTGTCATGGCTTAAGAAAGATCAATAAAAGCAAAAGATAGTGGCCAGAGATGTTAATATACTTATATATACTTGAGACATGACCCTTGAGTATGTGAAAGTTTGAGAGTACTGTGTTCATCTATACAAACTGCCCAGATGTTGAATTCAGCAAATAGACCTGGATAAACTCTCATATACGACTTAAGAATATTTGTTTGTTGTATATATTTTTACAAAACACCAAAATGTACTCTTTGTTTTTAACCCATCACAGGCTGAACATGTAGAAACATACTACACACTCCAGAGTATAGGAGCGGTGTTATCCAATACCCAGGGAGCAAGTGCCTTGTTCAAGGGCACATCAGCCAATATAGCTTGGTGCAACATATTAAAAAAGAATTTCAGGATAATAACATTTGAACTGGTAAGATACTAGAGGTGAGTGGTCCAAAAGGAAATTGCAGATGTCATATCATCAGAACCTGAAGGAAACCATTGTTCTTGAAGCAGCAGAAAAAAGCAGAACAAAGCTCCAATAGGAACAGTGTGAAGATTTTACCTTTTGGAGGAGTGTTCCCTGGTCAAATGGGACAAAAATAACACCATTCAGATTGACCTTATCTACAGAAGCAGACTAAGAGATATGTATCCCAATGGATTTTCAAGCAGGGCACTGACCACATACATACTTCCAAAAATAAATACATGGTCAGCTGAACTGAAAAAGGTAATTTTTGGGCAAACATTAACATTATTCAAAGGCAATATCATCAAATACTAAGTGAATATACACCTTTGACTCTCTGAGAATGTGATGAAATACACAGCAACTAAAATAATCATTGACCACCACTATTAGTCCAAAATGTGATCAACAAATCAGAATTGGAATACTAGGGTCACGGGGGTCACTGGGGGCCTAATCCAGTTACAATGGGTGAAGGCAGGGTACACCCTGTATGAGTCACCAGTTCATCTCAGGGCTGAACATATATAGACAATCACTCTCACATTCACACCTATGGACAATTTAGATTACCTGTCGGTGCATGTCTTTGGATGGTGGGAGGAAACCGGAGTACCTGGAGAAAACCCACGCAGACACGGGGAGAACCCTCAAACTCCTCACAGAAAGGTCTGGGATCCAAACCAGGGTCCTTCTTGCTGTGAGGCACGAGTGCTAACTACTGCACCACCGTGCCACCCTCGAATTGGAATACTACTAGGGCAAATTATTGGATGTTGCATATATAAAGCACATATACAAACACACACACATGAAATATGTAAGAGATTATGTATTGCCCACACGTGACTATCATAAAAATATTTCCCAAAGGGGCCAAACAACATCCTGACACCAAAGGCAAAGGGGTGTTACAGCTTATTACTGCTACTACTCTAACACATTAGATAAAATAGCCGTTACAACATAGCGAATATTTACTTTCAAAGTGGCCGAACTACCTGCGGAGTGATATGGTACCGTGAATCTGAAGTGACAAAACTCGTTGCCATTGACAGCGGGCGTTAATGGCTCAGCAGGCGGTTATAGAAATACATCCACCCGCAGAAGGCTGGGAACATCCATTCAAATTGAATGGGAGCTGTTGCAATGTCCTCCACCAAGGAGGTATTAAATTTGGGTCAGTTTGTCTGTTTGTTTGTCTGTCTGTCAGCAGGATTACGCAAAAAGTTCTGAACAGATTTTGATTAAACTTTCACGAATGATAGATTATAGGTGAAGGAAGAACCCATTATATTTTGAGCAATGAAGGTCAAAGGTCAAGGTCAACATCTAAAACACATCAGTGGTAATATCTCAGGATTCAGACAACATAGAATCTGTTTTTTTTGCATTCACATCGTCTCACCTTCGGACATCAAATGGGTCAACACATGTTTTGGTGTCATATGACACCATATTAAGCCTTGGCAGAGGTCTGCTGTCTGACACTACTGTCAGAGAGTCCAACTGCATCCCCACAATATTACCTGCCTAGCAGATTAGTTTATTGAGTCTAACTGTTTGTTTTGTAATCCTCCACAATTTCCACATCAAGCCTGTGGATGCAAACAGGCATCACAGATGTTGTGGACCTCCTGAAGTCTACAATCAGCCCCTTGATCTTCATCATATTGAGCTGTTGATAATTAATTAAATACACTGATTACCTGAACAAACAGCGGGAATAAATGTTCAGAACTGAAAATTGTGTTAACCAGGGTGTATGTGAACTCTTATCAGTATGAGAGTAAAAGCAACATGATAGAGCTGCACAATTGTAATATTATAACTACAGTGCTAATATTTGTCAGACAAAATCTAAAGATATTAAAGAACAAGTGTTTTTGAGTTTCAGGTTATTCACCCTTTTTTTCTTTTTACCTCTATAATTGTTTTTGTCCAGTAGAGATCTTTTAATCACCTGGGTAAAAGAGAAATATTTTTAATTACATAACAGGCCTTAAATTAATGTCCAACAAAGATATGAACTTGTTGACTTATGTACAATAAGATCACAAAGAAAGTTATATTAACACACATATACTTTAGTTTATTTTCACTGTTATTTCACATTTAAACACACAGAAGCAATGATTAATTTTACATCATTTTGATTGCAGATAACTTTGCTCCTGTCAAACACACTAATCAGCCATACCATTTAGATTACTGACAGCTGAAGTGGTAATGCAGAATATGTAACATAATGGCAACTATCACTATTGGGTGGGATATTGGGTGCTCCATTTAGTACAGTTGAAACATATCAGTATGTTGATAGGACCAATATTTTGGAAGATATTAGTCATTTTATAGTGTAATTTAGCCTACAATAAAAGCTAACTGCAGTCACTAGATATTGGTATTAATATGACCCATGGTTCTCTCTGGGTCTACAGGCCATGTATATTAAGGCTGTCAATCCATCCTCATGATTATTCTGATCAAATTTATTAAAACACAATTAACCCATCTGCAGTACATAATGACTCTGAACATCTCTGGCAACACATTTGGGGCAGTTTGACCAAATAGAGTTACTGTTGTGAATATGCAAGTGGGCAGTTGATCCAGTAGTGACAAGCAACAGAACCACCTCATAAAAATGGAAGCTCTGAAACAGTACCTTTTGACCCTCAATGGAAACATGAGTGGAAAATATGAATAATGTTCTTTCTTGAGTGTATTTGCCTATGAAAAATTAAAAATGATGAATATAGATTAAAAATGAATTAGGTTTAATTGTGATTAATTGAATTGAATCCACAGAAAACCTGTGGGGGTTTTTTTTGTTTGTTTGTTTTAGACTATGTTTTTGGCCCTTATCCATCCATAAATTGTATTTTAGGTCACTGTAAAACACCTTCCAGAGTGAGCATGTACCTGCAGATATGAGGGAAATGATGTCATGCTCCAGTTTGCTGATGTCTAATGGGTTGTGTAATGAACATGCACCTGAAACATCAAATACAGACTATACTGGTTTATACCTTGTATGATCTGCAGTAGAGCATGGTGAGTACTGACACATTTGGAGACAGACATACTGTATGTACTGATACTGTAGCAGAATACAAGAGAGCTTCAAAAGGTTTGTGAAAAAGAACATAGCTTTGACATGGTTTAATTCATATTTTACACAGATGGACTTAAAGGCTGGTTTCAACGCTTGAAGAAATGCATTGACCTAGTTGGAGTATAGACAGTAGTTAGCCTCATAGCATAATGGGTTGCATGCACAGCTCCACTGCTTCCTGAACTTAAAGCAGCTCCTTTGTTTCCTGTCTTTCATGAAGGGACACACTGATTAATCCAGGTGTGACTGTGGTTAGACACTAAACTGTGAAACCAAAGGTGACTCTGAAATGAGCCACTCAGCATTATTACCACTGCACTTGTTATTGGACAAAACAGCTGGTAGATCTATGAAGGTTTCAAATATTTTCTATTCTGTACACAGTAAATTTTGCAGTGTTAAATCAACACTTAGAGAGTTAATTTGGAGACAATGGGACCAAATACACTCTAGAAGAAGTTAAATAAACTCTCTAAGTGTTGATTTAACACTGCAAAATTTACTGTGTAGAAACAGTTGTAGTGTTTGATTGTATTGTATTTTAATTTTTAATCAATGTGAAGCACTTTGTATGAAAAGTGCTGTACAAATAAAAATTATTATTATTATTATTTGATCATTTGACGGAAACACATATTTCGTATTTTCCTTATTTGTTATAGCGTTATCATTATAATAAGAAAGGATTAGATTCTAGTGAGGCCTTTTTTTTTTTACCTGCAGCACATAAATCTAAATCATGCATTTAGTTGGTGTAACATTTTCCAGCTTTAAAGAAATCATAGGATGAGAGGAAATCTATGGCTTCAAAAAGAACAACTCCTTAGAACGTGCATGAAACTGGAGCAAATTTGATTAGATAATTAAAAACCATATATATGAAAGTGAATATATTAAATCAGTGGATCAAAAAGCATTTGAGGTTGGTATTCTAGACATGAAGGCAAGCAGAGTTCAACTTGAGTGCAGTGGGTTCAGTTGTGTAACTCAGATGTTGAATGTGCCTCCCTGATAGCATGTGTAATCTGGGATAATTGGCCCCTTTCTGGGACTGAGATTATACCGACACCATCGCTGTCAGAGGTAATGGGTCGGCGTGCACACTGTTTGAAAGCCAAACAACACGTGGAGAAAAACACTTTGTTTGATTTGCTCAAACGCCCCCTCTGGCTGTAACATTCCATTAGTGTATTTGTTAAAATAAAGATAAAAAAATATTTCAGATGCTTCATTGTATAAAACTCACAAGCGGAACATCACGTGTCCTCATTGTTCTATAAACTTAGGATGTCCCCTTTATGGTTGTTCTCTATGAAATAATAAATTAGATAATAAAACAGACAAAGGTCATATATTGAATGAAATATAATCAAATAACTTATTAATGACATTTCAACAGAGAAAAATGTAGCGATATAATAATGAGTAGATTTTAATGCGCAAATAAGGTTTAATAATAAACCTAAAAAAGTTTGCTTAAGGGGCACTACCTGGACTCAAAATAAGTAAAAATAATTAGAGGTGCTCTATTGGATAGGAAAAAACTGAAAAAAGAAAGAAAAATTCCAAGGCACTCTCTTAAAATTGAAGAATAAAAAGCCTTTATTAAACTGGCCTGGTTACAAAAACCTATAAAATCATATAAAAACATATAAAAACCCCAACGCGTTTCGGCATAAATGGCCTTCATCAGGGAGTCAGCAAAATCAGTGACTCCCTGATAAAGGCCATTTATGCCGAAACGCGTTGGAATTTTTCTTTCTTTTTAAGGTTTAATAATACTTTGGTGCCCAAAAAGTTATTGTTCCTGTAGGAAAAAAGGACAATAGCATCGTTTTGTGTTCAATTCATGAACTACTTACACTATTTATATAAATGTAAGAAATGTGTTAAGTAGAGTTGAATTATATAATTATTGAGCAGATTTAAATCTCTTGCAAAATGATTTTAAAAATAATACATTAGATTATATGTTGCACTTGTGAAATATTTGGTAAATTGGGCAATAAATCAAATACTAGACAATGTAATTTTCTTGTAAATAAAATGATTATGTTAAATGTTACAGTTGCCTTGGCATTTGTTTTGAGATTGTAACTCATATTTGGTGACGTTATTATCTTTTATTAAATCATTGATGGTCATTTACAGTTTTACAGCCAGTTAAGATCCAGTCATCACCATTCTAATGATCCAGTTAGGCCACATTAACTGTACCATCAAACCACTAACCACTGGTTAGTGGTTTCCAACCTTTTTTGGCTTGTGACCTCATTTTAACACCTCAGACATTCAGGATGAAGACTTTTTTTTGTTGCTAAAATTCATTAGTTTTAGTTAGCTTTACTATGCTGCAAATACATGTTAATTTTTCACAAGATTTAGTCTAAATAATGTATATTATTGTGGACGGAGGAAGAGGATGTTATTGTCCTTGGTCAGGATATGTACAGTCAATCCAGCTTGTATTTACAAGACTGACAATTAATACTGAACAAACAATAACTCAAACTATGAATTATGAATTATAATCATCTGAAACTGACCACAATGAACATTTGACACATAAACAGTACCACAGTGCTTCAGTTTCACACTCACAGTTTGACACGTCTGTTATAGATTGTGATTGACTCGCTCAACTCACCATACAAATATTTTATGTAGATTTTATGTGTATATATATATATATATATATATATATATATATATATATATATATATATATGTGTGTGTGTGTGTGTGTGTGTGTGTGTGTCCAGGGCATACCCCACCTTTGCCCTGAAGTAGCTGGGATAGGCTCCAGCGACCCCCATGACTAGTGAGGATAACATCAGTTAAAAAAATTAATAAATATGAAGTTTTTATTTTCATCAATTACTAGAAATTTCAGGCAACCCTATTTGAATTCCACGCAATCCCACATATCTTGACCCCAAGTCTGAAAAACACTATATTAAACCCAATAAAACTGTTATCACATTCATCAGAAGCTTGATTCCTTGTATTAGATAAATAGATTACAGTTAGAAGCAACAGAAAACTGTCTCTGGCAACGTCATTAGTATCAGTACCAATCAGTAGGCCTATCCTGCCATGGACATATGAGCTGGAATAAGTTTTTCAAATCTACAGTGTTTGTAAAAGTTGAGTTATTTAATTGTAAACAGGCTTTTCTCACCATGTCTCCAGCTCTTGGAGTTTATGACCCACTAAGCAGCAGATAGAAAAGTTCATCTCCGGTCTCATGAATGTCATAATCTGCCAAAGTGCTAAAGACGAGCTGAACACAATTACTACTGAGAATCCACAGCCATCAGTTGTTTTTCAGATCATTGTGGAGATAGCTGCGTTCGTAAATTGCTGGTCAGTGCTGAAGGGAAAAGCTGTGAAACTGAAGATGCCGTGACGCAGAGATATTACACTAGAGGGGGATATAATGTGAACAGTTTGCTTTCTGTAAATTGGCATCATGCAATGTGGTGTTGGTATCCAGTCGTCACATTCTTTACTTCAGTCAAAGTACTTATACCACAAAGTGAAAATACTGCATGACAAGTAACAAAAAACCCTGAATTAACCTATAAAGACTCAACTCAAACTCAACCAAAACTCTCAACTGATCTAAACTGTTTAATCACTGTCCTATCAATAAATCTAAATCATTTGTGTATAATAAACTTTGTTATCTTTTCATAGTCATCAGATATGACCCATTTGGACCTTCAAAGGCTCTGAAGTTACCACAGAAACACTGTCATCGTCTATAACATTGATTCCCCAGTGGATGGAGACACTAGGGTTATGATAAGTTCATGAAAGGACTTATGAAAAAAGTTAGTTTTCCCACAAGTCCTCTGTTTTTGATAGAATAATCCTCGACTTTAATCAGAGTTTTTATTATTTTTTATGTTCAGTAAATTAAATATAGGAAATACTTAACTGTCACTGGAAAATAGTATATATAGTATATATAAGAGAATAAGATAATAAATAGTGATAGATTACTTAAATATAGAGGAAAATTAAATTCGGGAAGTGATATTGTGTCTTTATGGGTTAAATAAGTTATTGTGCAGTGAGACAGTCAATGTCAGTGTTTTAATGTTATATATTATAATGAAAGTCCACTTAATTGATTTGGTTGATTAATTAATATCATTAGTGCATTTGAGAAACTGACAGTTTGACTAGACATTGGCAAATGAAGTTACAACTACATGCTGGAACTGCTGACTTTAAGAGAAATTCCTACTTCATAAGATTAACATGTACACAGTTTGGCCAAAAAAAATAAAAAAATAAAAAAATCACACTGTTGTTGTACATTTGCACATCACTGAGGTTCATCCTATATGTTTGATGTGGATTTTTTTTGTTCGTTCATAGTTTTTCCACATTTTCTTGTCAATTCAATTGTGAATATGAAATTACTTGAACAAAGTGTAATTCTGTTTTTTACAGTTCAGATCATCCACAGCTTTGATGTGATGTCACATTCATTTTCATGAATTCTGTAATAATTGATTAACTTAGACCTGACCAATGGGTAATTGGCTCATTCACCGCTTTGAAATAGGGTCGATCTGGGCTCATCAGACCACATGACCTTGGTCCATTGAAATATATAATCCAGTCTTTATGTTCTTTATCAAACTGATGGATATTGAAGGGATGTGAAGCTACTAACTGCACCAGGTAAATGATTAAATAAGATTAAATATGATGAAACATGTTAATTATTCAGAAAAATTCAGAAATTATCCACTGGAAGGAATATGAACTGTTTGCAGAGGTAAATCAAGGTGAGGGACTTTATTTTTGGGTTGAGCTGTATATATATATATATATATATATATATATATATAGAGAGAGAGAGAGAGAGAGAGAGAGAGAGAGAGAGAGAGAGAGAGAGAGAGAGAGAGAGAGAGAGAGAGAGAGAGAGAGAGAGAGAGAGCTCCATTATATATTCGTTTACTTATTTTTTTTGGTGTGTATTACACTGACAATTCATCACTCACCTGGTTTCTAATGAAGTCAAATATTTCATTTCCAGAGATGCATAAAGTCTTTAAACAAGGATGATATTGATAAGTTAAACAGTGTTTTCTTGCTTTAATCTATTATTACTGTATATCAGCCTTTAGAAACTCATCTTATATCTAGTAAAGTATATGTTTTAGATTAATTTTACTGCTGCGTATATGACTAACTGTACGACCAACTATTCAATCATCATATGTTCATATTGTTTCTGTTCTTCACGAACAAACCTGCTCAGAAAAGCAGGTTTGTCTGGATTTCAACTTCATGACAAAGCATTTTAGAGCAAATCCAGTTGGTTTTATTGACTTTAACAAAAGGGGAGAATTGTCAATAAGAGAACACATCACCCTTCAGTTCCTCAGACACATTAAACATCCACACATGGGTCAGTCTATGTGGAATCATCGGAGGACTGTAAACATTAGTTACCTGATGCAGATTTATGGTGTGTCTTCAAGTCAGTTCCTCTGTATTTTATATTTCTCATTGTAGTAAATCAGGTGTGATTGATCCACTAATTAAGATCATTATTTTAAAGTTGCCAACTTCATTCAGTAGTTTGCACATGTATTAATGCAGTGACACTCTTTATAATAACATCATTGTTTTTTAAGGTAGAGCAGGTCATATATGAGCAATATACCCTTGAAAATAGGTGTGAAATTAAAAAAATTAAAAAAATAACACCTTATAAATCACTAAATGTTATTTATTTTCAGAGGATACTCACAGCTTATGAAACAAATAAAAACAACTTTCAGTGTTGAGATACATCTGGTCAAACTTGCTCTGACACACGTTTTCAGTAAACTGTAAATACATAAGTTAAAAACATCCTTTACCTTAGAAGAAATCCTGAGAATTTAATGTATCTACCACGAAAAGTTAAAAAGTGATGATTTATTGACTTTAATAATAATAATAATAATAATAATAATAATAATAATCTTTATTTGTATAGCACCTTTCATACAAACACTGTAGCCCAAAGTGCTTCACATTGATTAAGCATCTTTTTCTGGAACACTTGTCGTGACAAAATCAGCATGATGCCATACTTTCAAATGCAAATACAAATGAAAATGAGAGACACATTTTTTTTCATGGTGTTCATTGAGACCAATACTGTAATGTTATTTCCTGAAAGCATGAAATGAATCCATGATGGTCAGTCAGGAACATTTTCTGAAATTTAATGATTTAAGGTGGAATTACCCACATCACTGGAGAGGAACACAATAAAACAAAATGGAACTAAAGCTGTCAGATAAATGAAGTGGAGTAAAATGAATAGAGAGAACCTCATACTTACACGTTTGACTAAAATAAGTAAAACTATGAGTTAATGTGCATGTAGTTGCCTCAGCAGAATGAAATGATTTCAGCACATTCTTTACCTTTAAAGATCTAAATCTGCTTTCAGCACACGACCAATGACTTTAATAGCTCCACACTTAATCTGAATAAAGCAGCATGTTTTGTATTTAGACTCAGAGCTGCCTGGAAGTGAAAGAGGGAAATAAGGAAAAAACTGAATTGCTGAAGAAGCAAAAGAAGAGAAGGGGACTTTGGGGCTTTTCTTGTGCCGAGTCTGGAGGATGATGAAATATGCTGCTCTGCGGTCCCTCGGGGACCCCTGAGACCAGTCAAACACACACACACACACACACACACAGAGACGCGGTCACATACATATGCACACACAGCAAAATCAAATAAACTTGACTGTACAGCATTTGAATGAACGAGCCCCTGCACATAGTGGAATATACTGTACTGTATGTACACTTGGCTTACATGATGAAGCACAGGAGGAAAAATGAGTTATAGGGGGAGGGGAGGTGGAGACAAGAAGGGGGAAAGAATAAGTAAGAGGAACAAGAGGGCCCAAGCAGGGAGAGAGAGATAGTAAACCAATTACCATAGAAGTGGGGAAAGCCTTTCATCACAAAACTGTCACCACACACACAAATATGCGCAAGGCCATCGTTCCTTCCTCTCTCTCTCTCTCTCCTGCATACAAATACAGTATCCACACACACATGGTCAGACGTTTGCCTTTATCATTCACTCACACATATATTCAGAGCTGCCTTCAAACAAATGCAACATTGATTAAATATTGAAGAGTGCCTGTGGCAAACCAAGCAGAGATATTGTACAAGTCCTCTGGTCTCATATAGAAGTACAGTCTATGGAAGAAGAAGAAGGAGAAGAAACAGAAGAAGGAATGGGAGGAGAGGGAGACGAATGGGCAGGAACAGCATGAGGAAAAAGAGGAGACAATAAGGGGAATTGAACAGAGTGAAGGAGGAAGAGGAGGAGGAGGAAGAGGAGGAGGGGAGGGGGGCATTGAGGCAGTGATGAAAAGGAGATGATGGGAAAGAAAACTGAAGAGAGAGCTGCTGTACTAAAGTGGACCAGAGGGTTTGAAAGAAAACCTATTTCTATGTAATATCAAGTTAAAGCATGACAGTTTAGAGGCATTCATGTGTCAAAAATGCTATTTCAGAAAGAGAGATGTAATATGAGGCTCTTAAGAACTGATGCTTCTATATATATTACATTCACACTAACAAGTAAAATAGGAAAGTCCACACATACATTTTCATGTTCAGAAAAACCCTCAGGCAATTTGTGTTCAGTGTGGGGGTCATGTATTATTGCTGTGGTGCGTGGGTTAAGAAGTGAGCAGTGGTGTCTGTACTGTAGCCTGAGGTTGGCACCCATTCAAAGGGATGACATGGGGAAGCCTCTCATCACAGCTGTTATGTGACACTGCCATCTAGTAGCAGCTTTAGGAACTACAGATTTCTTCCATTTACCAGTTAGACCAGGAGACACATTCACCCATATATGATCTGAAGTGGGCGGGACTAGTAAAATAATAACAGTGAAAATCTAACATTACATTATGATAATGTTTACATCTATGTTCCCCTAAAAATCTGATTAATATAAACAAATTAAAATTTCTTTAAAAAATCCAAACACAATTTTAACAATTTTCTGCCTCATTTTATCAGTTCATTATAATTACAAATACACAAAACATTTAACAGGTATGATATTGGTATAATTGCATTTACTTACTTCTTTCAAACTGCTATAAAGAAAAAGTTGAAAATATACATTAAGATGTTTATTACAGTTTATTTACTTGTGGTAGTAATTTTTTTCACAAATTTACCAAAAACTTAGTATTCCAACTGACATGCTATTGTCAATTTACTGAAGAACTTTCAATATATACGTGCCGTCTGGACAAATACAGCAATGGTGAATTTTTACTACTTCAATCAGGAAGTAAGTACTATCAAAAGACCACAGGTGATATTGCCTGTGGTTGAGGCGTTATGGCCAGACCCAGCTGTTGTTGTAATTATTTTTTATTTTTTTTTAAATAGATTTTTTCCCTGTAGTTTTCTTTTACAGGTTACAGTTTTTTTCTTTTGTTAACATATTTTTATTTATTACTAAAATCTGCTGTACATATGTTGCATTGAATTTTTTGTTGAAAAATAAAAAAGTAAATGTTTCAACAGCATGTGTGTGTATCTGCAAATATTTCTATGCATGTGAACAATGTGAAGAATGTTTTAGACTCTCAACTGCTTTAGTATTATGACAAAGCAGACTATAGATGACAGGGCTTTTCATTCTGCTCAATAGGTTAAACAAAAATCTGGTAATAATATGAATGACGTGTGTGCCATTTGGTACTAAAGCTTGATTTTGATAATGCTATGTGTAGTTTTAGTGCTTCATTTTGCCAGATATATGAAGTATTTTGCAGTTTGAGTGTGTGGTTTAGTGAATTGTCTTCAGTATTTTGATTAAAACCAGCGTAGTTTGCAAAATTGTGTTTTAGCAATTGGAGGAAAAAAAACCTGTAATGATCGAAAGGATAATGTGTACATGGACATGGGTCTGGGTCAGCATTTGTGTTCTTCTAATGTTCTAAAATACATGTTACTTCACTTTATATGTGTGTTTTATTTGCCCCCACTTATCGGCAAGGAAGCTAATATAGTAACTTCATCAACCACCATTTTCTACACAACATTTTGAAAAATTTCACAAAGTAATAAAGTCTTTTTATATCATCCAGTAATACCCCACGGCTGACATTTTGGATTTCAGAATATTTCTGAGTGAACTATAAGAGATTAAAGCCTTATCAATCTGTGTGGATTATTATGACCAGTGTGTTCTCCATTTATTTTACCAAGTTTTATTTTTTACATTTATATCTATCATGGTGAAATATTATATTATATTAGATTAGATTAGATTAGATTAGATTAGATTAGATTAGATTAGATTAGATTAGATTAGATTAGATTAGATTAGATTAGATTAGATTAGATTAGATTAGATTAGATTAGATTAGATTAGACTTTATCGATCTCACAACAGAGAAATTCTTTGGTCAATGTTGCAATTGAGTAAAGTGCATGAAACAAAGTAAAACAAAAAAAGAAAAAAAGAAACCTAAACTGGAGGAAGTAAATATTTTGTCAGTGCCCAATGAAAATACAGTGGTGGGAAAAAAATAAATAAATTCTTAAGTCATTTAAAATCTGTTCAGTTTTGTTCCCTTTTCAAAACCCACAAGCTCCCCTCTGCATACGCACTGTTGTGTCGACGTCAAAACTGGATGTTTCGGCAGAAAAAAAATCCAGAAATGAACGTATTGAAACTGTCAGTTTTGCTATTGTTTTATCTGTCAGCAATTAAAAATCATTTGCATCTTTTTGTCTGATGCAACATTTTTTGAAACAAACAAAAATATTTTTCTGCAAATGTTTTATTATAATATTAGACACTATAAAATGTTAATAGTATACGCAAATGTTTTGATACTACTGTATATAAATTGTGTTTTTCTTTGTAAAACACTTTACGTCTCAGCCTGATCTACAGGTACTTCCTCCCACTGTCCAAACACATTAATAGATGAACTGGTGAATCTACATTGTCCATAGGTGTGAATGTGACAGTGATTGGATGTTTGTCTCTATATATCCAGGTCCTTATTGAAAATGAGAATAACTTAACTTGACTTATCTGGTTAAATAATAATAATAATAATAATAATAATAATAATAATAATAATAATAATAATAATAATAATAATAATAATAATAATAATAATAATAATAATAATAATAATAATAATAATAATAATAATAATAAATAAATAAATAAATAAATAAATAAATAAATAAATAAAATAAAATAAAAAAATAAAAAAACATTTTATTACATCCTTGTTTTAATCAGTAAGCCTCTATTACAGTAGATGAGGAAATCTGTGGCATCTCAAAAGTAAAAGCAAAAGGTACATCCCCATACTGTGGTCTAATTCGTGGTAAAAGTCCTGAAGTACTTTGTTGAATGGAATGTACAACAGTGTACAGTGTGTTCTCAGAAGCTGTTCTGAGAACAAGATACAAAATCACCCCAAAACAGTTGTTTTTACTCACATGTACAACTTAACTGTACAAAATTGTGTGTGTGTGTGTGTGTGTGTGTGTGTGTGTGTGTGTGTGTGTGTGTGTGTGTGTGTGTGTGTAGAAATGAACAAATGACGGCTTTTTATATTCACCTACTGAATGGATCACACGCACTAAATCTAGAATACAATACAATACAGTACAATACAATTCATTAATTTTATTATAAAGGAGGTTATGGTTTTGTCTGTCTGTCAGGGTAGGTGGGAGGATTTGGAAGTGATTAAATTAAATTATTAAATTATTACATTTTATATTGCCATAAATGGATAATACATTTCAAAGTGATCCAGAATCCAGGATCTCTTCCAGATCACCACCAAAATCATTATCATTTGTTCCTTGTGACACTCCCAACACATCCTGAAAATGTCATCGTTTTGAGTTATCTTACTAACAGACAGACAAACAGACAAACTCTGGCAAAAACATAACCTCATTGGCGAACCTCTCTTCTATCAAAGGACGGAGGTCTGCAATCTCAGAGTGCTTTTGTAGTTCACATATACGTTTACAAAATCCAAGCAAGAACATTACATTTTACATTTGTATTATGTCAAATAAGGTACCCTGGGAAGCTGAAGAGCTTTAGAGAGAGGCCCAGAGACAACAAACAACAGCATGTAAGAATAAAACATATTTTACAGTGAGACAAACCTAAAGACACCCACATTCTCTCACAATACTTTATTAACACATTGGTCCACTAAATGAAATATAATAATAATAATAATAATAATAATAATAATAATAATAATAATAATAATAATAATAATAATAATAATAACTTTAAACTAAAACTAATCTAACCCCTACTTCTAACAAACTCCAAGTGGTCTAGTCATTGACAGTGTTTACATATTTACATATAGGCAAAGAAAAGGATTACAACATTTTATTCATATCTGAGCATATTCCAGTAGCAGATGCCTATTAAATCTCTTTTTAAAAATGTGTATATTTGGAGACATTTGTAAGTCTTTATCAGTATCATTTCATACCATACCTGTGGACCTTTGCAAACTATACGGACACTATTATAGGAGTAGGTAACCTGAAAAAAAAATGTGGGTGACAGTAAAAAATAAATAAATAAATAAATAAATCTTCCTGTGTTTTCTGTCTTTGTTAGTGTTTGAGGCTTTTATTTTGTCATGCAGATTCATGTCACCTTGTCTTGCGTTTCTTCCTGTCACAGGTGTGTCTCATCCTCGTTAATTGTCCCTCATTTGTCACACCTGCTTTCCCCTCTTTATAAACTGTTTGTGTTCTCCCCCTCAGTGTGAGTTTGTCTGTCCTGGTTACATCAAATGAGTGGTTTCTACCTGCTTTTGCCAGTGTGTTAGTTATGTGGATTCTGTTTTTTGTCTACTCCCTGCCGGTCTATATCTGTTATGTGGTTTTTATGTTGCCCTATATCTTGCCTGTCCCTGACCACCAGTTCATCTGATCCCTGTCGGTACCTGAGTCAACCTGGGAACCTTGGCCTGACTTCTTTCTGCTTGTTTGACCTTTGACCCTCTGACCTATCTGTCAGTTGCTGAGCTTCCTGGTGAATCATTTTCCCTGATGAACAGTGGATCTGGAGATAGCTCACTAATTACTGAGATTATATTTATTAATAAATATTGTTAATCTGAGTCTGTGAGTCCTGCATTTGTGTCCACCAGTTTACTGACTTTGTATCACAGGACGTGTACTGACCCTGGACCCTCTGATGTGATGATTTATTTTACAAACTGTCACATCTGTTTAGTCTGAACAAGTAAAGAGTCTATTCTGAGAATATAAGGAGTATTTGTCACAGGTGGGAACAAGTAGGTTTTTTTTGTCTGACCCAGTATTTGCTTTTAAGTTTGATGTGCTTTTTATTTTTGTATATAAATTTCATATTGTCTATGATTTGTGTTGCTGCATGATTATTTGCTTTTTCTTTAGTTTTTTCTAATCCATTGCTGGGTCAGGTCAGATTATTAGATGCACCTGTGACAAATTACTCCAGGATTGGGAGGTGCCCATGGCAGTGAACTGGACTGATAAATACAGGTGTGTGGAACAGACAAAGGAAAATGGTGTGAGAGGACGATACCAGAGGTGATAAAAGAACAACAGAATGGACAGAAAGCAAGGGCTGGAATCCACGCAACTCTAAAGTAAAGCTCGAACAGAAGACAGACTCAGCACCAAAGACTACAATGGAGTCCATGGCCAGGATCCCCCTCTCTATTTTAACCAGACTTTGATAATAAAAGAACACTTAACTATTACTCCTTTGTTTTGTATTTTTTTCTCAACGGTGACACTGGCTGGCATAAAAGAATCATGCACTATTGTGTGACATATTAAGTACAGATATTTATGAACTAATGTAAAGAGTAAAAGTAAAAAGCTGCCAGAAAAATAAATACTCAAGAAAAGTACAGATGCATAACAATCAACTTTAGTACAAACTTTGTTGTTTCCCACCTCTGGATAAAGGCACCAGTGTAATTTCACACAATGTTATTTAAATGGACTGTATTTATATAGTTATATTTATACACCAGTGGGTGCCCAAAGCGCTTTACACTTCCTCACATTCAGACACCAGTAGACGGCTGCTGCCAATACA
This sequence comes from Siphamia tubifer, assembly GCA_020466265.1. Taxonomy (NCBI): domain Eukaryota; kingdom Metazoa; phylum Chordata; class Actinopteri; order Kurtiformes; family Apogonidae; genus Siphamia; species Siphamia tubifer. Next base: position 17,073,879 of record CM035793.1, on the reverse strand, counting down.
CTGGTGCTGGGAGCAACTTAGGGTTTAGTGTCTTGCCCAAGGACACTTCGACATGTGGACAGGCAGAAGCGGGATGCAAACCACCAACCCCTTGATCATTGGACGACCTGCTCTACTCAACTGAGCCACAGCTTAAAAATAGACCCCCAAAAACATCACCCATTACATATTTCCTCAGATTATCCTTATTAGTTGCTCATTAAAATTAGACCAATATTTAACATTTTTAAGAATTGTTGATTAATCAGACAATTTTGTACATGAATAACAGCTTAATAGTGTTAGAGTGAAAAGGATTCTTGAATCAGGGTGATGAAGAACATGCCTCCTATAAAGTTAACTTATTTTACAATTGACAAAATGTACATATCAGTGATGACACATGATGGCATTTACTGATTAATGATAAATCTGTAGAAATCTTAATTTAGATATCCATATGAAAAAAAAAGCATTTATATGTACGCAGAAATATTTGTGAATTATTGGTATCACATATGTACACCCCCCACACACACAATGTAAATTTGTGGCCAAAGTCGCGCTGACACAACTGGAAAAATAATGTGGCTTTCCCTGACATCACGCTTCATTGATATGAACGAGTAAAAAAGAGGATCTGACTGATTTAACTCAATAATGTTCTATTCTAATAAAGAGGAATCCCTTAAATCACTCATGTGGGACCTATGAGGGATTCCTGTATTTAAAATACACTGACTTGTTATATTAGCATAAGTTAATGTTAAGTTAGGTTATATACCTTTTTAAAATTATGTTAAGTTATTATATTAACTTAAGTTCCATCAGCTCGTTGTATTCTCACTATTTTATGTTATAAGTTCACATTTTTTATCATGTAAATAATAAATTCTATTTTTTATGATACTGTTATTATCGACATTAAATTGCTTAATGAAGGTGGACTCAAACAAGCCTTATGGCTTTTTTCCAGCACATTCATTATATATAGGTCATATACTTTCTATATTCTGTTTTCTTCTTCTTCTTTTTGTGTGATATATATGTGTATGTGTGTGTTTATACATGTATATGTGTATGTACGTACGTATATTTTTAACCTGTATGCTTTTTATATGTGCAAATAAACAAACAAACAAACAAACTGGCTAACAAAAATGATTATCTGAAGTCTGCACAAAGACAGAAAAGGTCATTTCTTGTCTTAGATTAATGTTTCTATCCTTGTCCAGACACACAGACACTTGAAGGTGAAAGTCAGGACATAATACTGTAGAAAAAAAGCACACTGTAACAAATCTGATCCTGCCCTTCCTTAGTTGGAAGAATTTCAACAGAAGCACGAGAGGAAAAAAAACAATGACAAGAGCACGAAAAGGACAGTTATTAGGACATGGGGTAATTAATGCGTCACTGACATAAGTGATGACTGGTGAGGTCAGTCCTGATCTGGAGGACTGTCTGTTCCTTCAGTCACTATGGGATGTAGTTCTATATGGCCAGTGTGCCGTGAGAAATCATCAGATGTGCCGTGAAAAATTATGTAATTTTACCTTACTGGAACTGTAAGTGAACAGTGTGATTATAGATACATACTGTACAACAGCACACACCACTGATCCACTCAGAACTGTTGTTTTTCTTAAATTACTGCAAGAGTGTCAGCTTTGTGTTTAACTAAACAGGCTCAGATTTTGCACTGAATAAGTAAATTAAGACTAGATTTATTTATTTATTTCAATAAATATAGATTTTGTGATATTCTTTGGTCATGTTTTTGGTTTTCTTTATGCCTTGTCATGTTTCTAATGTAAAATATGTGTCATGGCTCAAAAAGGTTGGGAAACACTGCTCTATGAGACATGAGTGTGATCAGCTTAAACTAAAGTTAACCATTTGGTGCATGAAGTATGACAACCTTAGTAGAGAATTCTTTCCTGAGTGAGTGTTTAATTCTTCTTTAGGCATGAAAAACATAATGTGATTGAACATATATATATATATATATATATATATATATATATATATATATATATATATATATATATATATATATATATATATATATATATAAACCTGTTTTTCCTGGAATTACAGAAAATCCTGGAAAATACATTGAATTTTTCAAGCAAAGAAACATGGATTTAAAACTCATCATCAAAAAGTGATATACTGTGTGAAAATACAAAAGAATGAATGAAAAATGTAATTCAGCTAATTTATCACATTTTAACAAACTCTATTACTACTGTAGTTATTGCTTTAATTGTTACTTCATGGAGATAATATGAAAAATAAAAACATTTTGGATTATTTTGTTCATCAGAAAAATTAAAGTTATAGTTATAAAGTTATAGTAACAGCATGAATGTCAGTGTATTGGATGATCCATAACCCACAAAACCCATGAATATACCAGAGAACAGTTGTAGAATAATTGTCCACTAGAGTGACCTGTATATAAAGTCACAAATGGAAATACATTTTAAAGGTGGATAGGTTACTTTCTGTAAAGTTCCCATTTAATAAAACAAACAAACAAACAAAAAAACCAACAATGCAGACCCAGTCCAAGCTGCTTAGTACAGTAGATGCTGAGCCCTGGTTTTAAAATGCAAAGTAGAAAGTTCAGTACAAACTTTACACATCATTTTATCACACACTGAAAAGTTTTAATAAGCCTTTAAAAGATTTATTCAATATTTAGAAATGGCATCGTATAAGTGAAGTTGATTGCAAACAACCTATTGATCTCCTTATCCTATCAGTACATGTAAATAATTGGTGCAAAATGCAGTTTATCTTGACTTATTGTGTCCATCAGATATGACCCATTTGTATTTTCAAAAACTCCATAGAGAACAAGGAAACACTGTCACCTTCTACAACATTGATTCACTAGTTGGATCAATGATAGTGAATGGAGACATTTATTTTCAGTTAATGATAGATTAGACTGGGCGACACAGTGGTTAGCACTTGTGCCTCACAGCAAGAAGGACCCTGGTTCGATTCCCACACCAGACCTTTCTGTGTGGAGTTTGCATGTTCTCCTCGTGTCTGCGTGGGTTTTCTCCAGGTACTCCAGTTTCCTCCCACCATCCAAACACACTGATAGGTTAATTGGTTAATCTAAATCACCCACAGGTGTGAATGTGAGAGTGATTATTTGTCTATATATGTTCAGCCCTGAGATGAACTGGAGACTCATACAGGGTGTACCCCGCCTTCACCCATTGTAGCTGGATTAGGCCCCCAGTGACCCTAGTGACCCAAGTGAGGATAAAGCGGGTTCAGATAATGAGAGAGAGAGAGAGAGAGAGAGAGCGCAAACACAATACCACAAAAAAGGTTTCCCCTGGTTGGTGATGTGGTGTGGACATTTTTAGTAGGAAAATGTATAACTTTATAAAGTCACAAAAAAGCAGAAATGAAAGTCTATAATACTGTTTTAAGTGCAACAAGTATTATTCTAAAACAACCATGATGATGACAAATAAATGTAAAACTACACTATTAACCATAAAGTTGGAGTAAAAACATTATTATCTCTCTAATCATGACATTTTAACTGTGACTGGAACCCAGTATGTAATTATTGCACCTAGTCAAAGGTTATTACTGATGTGTATGAACACACACTGTAAACCCAAACATTCAGAATAATTCAATATATTAAGTTTGTGAATATTCAAAGTTTCAGAAATAGTACTACTAACTGAAATGTATTAAGTTGCTGTAACATGTTCTTCTTTTTAAGTACTTTCAACTAATGTTTTAATTAAGGGGAACTATTGTGGATATAAGTGAACATAACTTAAAACCATAGATGAGGTAAAACTGAGTGGAATTAAGTCATTAAATGCTGAAAATGATATTGTACTGTTATTTCTATTGTTTCAAATAAAAAAATAAACTTAACTGATGTAGTAGATGATTAAATACAATTTTAAAGCACTCTAAATAACCACCAATATCTATCACACCAAAAACATTACAATCACAAAACAGTAATTTTATTCAGGTGCGGCTGTGGTTCAGTTGGTAGAGCGGGTCGTCCAATGACTGAAGGGTCAGAGGTTGGTGTCCCGGCTCTGTCTGTCCACATGTCCTTGGACAAAGACACTGAACCCTGACATAGTCTCAATGTAGGACTGACAGAACCTTAGAATACAAAGTTAATAAGTAATGTTTTAATTTAAGTATACTTTAATAAGCATCTAAATGTTAAGTTTTGAAGTTGATGAAGTTCATCAACTTCAATTAAATGCTTTATTGTCATTGTACATTAAAACAATGAAATTTAGGGTGCAGCTCCAGTGCAACAATAGGAATAAAACTCTATAACACCTATACATTATAATATTAAAAAAAACCTATGACACTAATATAAAACCTATACATTATAATATAAAACCTATGACACTATAAAAACAAACAATAAATAATTAAAGGAACAATCTGTAGTGCAAAAATGGCAGACATGTTGTGTGCAGCAGCATCAGAGGCTCAGTGTCTGTCTTAAAATAATTGCCTTCAATTTTTTTTGTTCTGGTAACGAAACTAAAAACTAAAAAATGATTCCAAAATTCTGATGGGGGAAGAGAATACTGTGCATGGGCACTTCCTAATAACGTCAAACAACTCTACTACCACAATGAGTTATTATAAATGATAGGGTCAACTTCTGAAAGTACTAAAATTCTCCCCAAAGTGTGGACATAATCCCATTGTTACAACACCCTCTGTACAGCCAGTACCACTCTACTGTATTTGACCCACTTTAACTTGTGTCCAGTTTAATTTCCCATGAGTAATCCCATAAGAAAGAGGGAAACTTTCATATTCAAAACTGTTTGAGGGGAAATGAAAAAAGATGAAAATATTGTGGTTGTCAGAATGTTCATTATGCTGAATTTCTAAGTTACTAAGTTCTTATTTGGCTTTAATTTATCATTCTCACACATACATTCTAACTTACAGATCACATTAGGTGGAATATTATTATTAAAATTGTATTTACTTCTTTTAAGACATTTAAAATTTTTCATATTTGTTCAGATTTTTAAAACAAATATTTTTATTGAGTTTCAGCAGACAATGTAATAGGGTACATTCATTTCACTTAAGACAAGGTATCTGCATTTTTCCCACAGAAAAAAATGGGCAAAAAAAAGCAATATTTCTTCTGATTATTGAGATTTTTTAGTGAAATTATATTTTAAGTGTCACTAAATGAAAAAAAAAAAAAATACATTTACAAAAATAATTGTTTATCAGACAGACTGAATTGGTCTGAATGTGGTGTGAATGTGTCATTTTTGCATTTCATAAATTCATCCAAAGGGCCGGGTTTGACCCCCAGGCTGCATGTTTGACACCTGTGATTTAAAGTATATCCACTTTTCCAGGGACCATCACACCACTGCTTATGGCATCAGAACTTTATCACATTTTTTACATCAACTTGACTTGTGTTATTTAATTTGGTTGTGAATTGCATTTTTACCTCCACCGAGGAGCTATTACATGAAAGTCTGTCTGTCTGTCTGTCTGTCTGTCTGTCTGTCTGTCTGTCAGCAGGATTATGCAAAACGTTCTCAATAGATTTTGATGAAACTTTCAGGAATAAGAGATAATGGGTCAAGGAAGAACCCATTAGATTTTGAGCAGTGAAGGTCAAAGGTCAAGGTCACACTAAAGGTCAACAGCTAAAACACGTCAGTGGTAATATCTCAGGATTCAGATACACATTTTATTCACATCGTCTCACCTTCAGACATCAGACGGGTCAACACCTACGGCTCCATTACGTCACATGTGTCTTGCTGAACGTCTTCTGTCTCTGACTGCATTGTTGCTGCATGTTTTCTCAGACAATTACAAGATTTGGGAAAACAGGTTTGATAGAACTTCATGAATGAATTGTGTCTTTTGCACTTTTGCATTTATAAACGGGGGTCTTTTGGGGGGAACCCACCTGACAAAAGAGACATTTAGCAACATTAACTATACTTAAACTGATTCATGAAACTTTTATAGAAATAACTGTTATATATAACTGTTATATATAACTGTTATAGACAAACTGTTTTAGTAAGTAATGATTTGGTTTTTTACAACCAAATCAATAATTGATATAAATGTAACCCATTTAGAAAAGTAATGCATTGTTTTTTTGTTTTGTTTTTCTATATCTAAATTGAATTTCTGTGTTAAATTCCTATGTTAGACCTATGTTAGATCAAGTAAAACAAAAGTGATACTTTCTAGGATCACACTCAACTGTGTGAACCACCTTCTATATTAAAGTTTTAATCAATATCACACATTACACACATATGAAAGACTGATACAGACTGAAACAAAGACTAAAGCTTATGTGTCACCAACAGTTACAGTGTGAACCAACTGAACTTTATGGGTTTGTTGAAACCAACTATATCATAAGTTACTCATTTATTTATCTGCAACTCATTGACAAAAAGACTGAAATAAAGAAAAAAATGAAAAATATATATTATATATATATATATACAAAACAAGTTTGTTTAAAAATAACTAAATAAATAAATCAAATATCAACTTTAATTACCTGTCATATGAATAGAAAATGAATAGAATCAGTAGCAAAGTGTGTTTTCTGTTAAATCACTGTCACACCCTTTATTATTTTACATATAGTGTGTTCAGTTCTGATAAATGTAATTGTTTCTGGTTCATTATCTCTGTTTTACAATTTAAGGCCCTGATATGATTTTTGGTAACAAGGTAGTGTCACAACAGAAGAATATTATTGTTAATGGACATAAACTACATTATCAGTTCACCTCAGCTGTCTTAGATAGTATTTTGGTTCCATGTGATTAGTAGTTACGAAACAAAATACACAATTTATTAAAATTGTAAAGATTCCTATTCCTATTCCTATTCCTATTCCTATTCCTATTCCTATTCCTATTCCTATTCCTATTCCTATTCCTATTCCTATTCCTATTCCTATTCCTATTCCTATTCCTATTCCTATTCCTATTCCTATTCCTATTCCTATTCCTATTCCTATTCCTATTCCTATTCCTATTCTTATTCTTATTCTTATTCTTATTCTTATTCTTATTCTTATTCTTATTCTTATTCTTATTCTTATTCCTATTCTTATTCTTATTCTTATTCTTATTCTTATTCTTATTCTTATTCTTATTCTTATTCTTATTCTTATTCTTACTCTTATTCTTATTCTTATTCTTATTCTTATTCTTATTCTTATTCTTATTCTTATTCTTATTCTTATTCTTATTCTTATTCTTATTCTTATTCTTATTCTTATTCTTATTCTTATTCTTATTCTTATTCTTATTCTTATTCTTATTCTTATTCTTATTCTTATTCTTATATAATTTAACTGGAATTTGACCCCCTTACATGTCTTCAAAAAATAAATAAAATACAATAAAATAAAAATAATAATAAATTGATTTTGTGTGTTTTAATCAACCATAATACCATGAATAATAATGTCTTTGGTTATGTCTAATACTATGATAAAAAGTGCTTTGGCTGGAAGAGGACACAGGACAATATGGGGACATAAAGTGCATTAATGTTGGACACTCCAATGTCAGGACCCCAGCCCATTTAGTCTCTGCCACGTCACATCCTTTTTCTGTTAGGTTTCTTCATTCTGCTTGAATAATTACAGAAGGGAAGGAATAGTTCCCTAATCCACAAATAGACAATAGTAATACCATGTCTCTTCAGTGGCATAAACTGACTAATAAATCAAATTAAAAACCTATTAAATTACAATACATCTCTCACATTTTACCTCAACTTTGCATAAATTAATCTGGCTATTTGTAAGAAATCAATTGTTAATTAGTCATCAACCCTGCCCAGATGCTTTGGGATGGTATTGGGAAATCCCACCATTCTGAACAATATAAAAAAGCTGAACTACCTCCAACACAAGTCAACTCCTACCACCATCGAACGGCCCCCAACTCTCCCAGGATCTACCGGCAGCTGTCATGGGCTCTAAACTCAGTAAGTGGTTTCCTGTCTTTCTTCCTCTTTCTTTCATTCTTCCTTGGCTTCATTCATTCACCCATGCACCGCCTCCCCTACACAGACTGGTCTTGGCTGTGTGTGTCGATGCTGTCAGCTCTGGTCCTGCACGCCCCTGGGGCCCCCATTGAACAGATGTCCACCGACGGGCTGGCAGGTGACCCCTCAGGTGAAGGGGAAGAGGTGGGGGGCTCCACGGAGCTTCTGAGTGAATCAAGGGATTTGAAAGTGATCCTAGATGCTACTGGTCTACACAAGGATGAGGTGAGTTTGGTGACATTTGCTTAGTGAGGGGACGGTGGGTTGGTAGGGACACTTTTAGCACCTGCAGCTGATGTGACTCTCAACATTTTAGACAAAGTAGGAAGAAACAAATGGACAATATCACAGAACATATGAGCTAAAATTATAGTAAGGACATACAAACAGTAGGGCTGTTAAATGATTAACATTTTAATAAAGGGTTTTTTGGATTCATTTTGATTAATCATGACTAAATATTCATACATACTTTTTATTATTATTTTTTTTATTTAACCAGGCAAGTCATTAAGAACAAATTCTTATTTTATAATGACAACCTGTCAATAGACCAGAGTCACTTGGGGGCAAATGGTAGAGGGCTGCAAACTGAAAACAGATAAAAAAAAAAAATTTAACATAAAATTATAGTTAAAAAAACATGCAACAGACAATAAACGCTTCTGGAAGATCCAGTGACATAAAATACAGCAGACAGTAACATATAGCACTCATACTGGAGGGGGGGGTCACATATACTGGGGGACAGGGGTTAAGGGTTGAAAAGCAGTGGCAGGTGTCATTGTCGATGGCTGTAATAAAGTTTTTAATACAATACAATACAATATACTTTATTGTCCCAATTGGAGAAATTTGTCTTGGACTCAGCAACTGTGTCACAAATGCCTTAACAACCACAATAACTGCAGACAGTATCAACAGGCACCATCACAACAACAACAATTACTGGATATAAGGATAAAATCACACAATAAAAACACATAATAAAATCACAATAAAAAACATCATAGTTAAAAACACTATAAGAAAAATTGACCAATCTTCAGCCTCGAGCAGCTTTGTTTAAAAGCTCTATAGAAATGGGAACACATTTTTAATCTATATTAATTTTGTTTAATTTTTTCATTACCAAACAGACTCAAAAAAGATGTGAATATATTTGCATTTAACGTGTTTGTCGTAAACTGGGTGATGCCTTAGTTTTAGAATCCCTGACTAACATATCCTCCTGAGAGCCAGTAATGTATTTCTATCTTCTGTAGGGGACCAAAATTTCACAGTTTTATTTAAAAATTGTGTCCTTTGTAAATTACAAAATGAATTATGAAATACATAAAAATTATTTTAAAAATGTATCTGAAAAACGGTTGCATTGTGCAGTTTATAATCAAGATAATTGTTTGATGAAGATACAGTGGGAAAAAATATACAAAACATATTAAAATCCACTGAAATTCACACAAAAAAACACAGTCAGTTTCAAGAAAACATCAGTAAACAACTGTTCCATTTACTTGTATTGAAATTTTTAATGAGATTAATCATGAAGATTGATTAATCTGTGTTAATGCATTAATTTTGACAGATAATACAGATAATATCAATAGAATTTTAGTGGCAATGGTAAAAATGTCTACAAATTAGGGCTGTCAAATTATTAACATTTTTGATCAGATTAATTACAGGGTTGCTTTATATATTACATTTTAATCTATATTAATTGTGCTTCACTAATATATCTACACGTAATCTGTTAGTCCGAGCTAAGAAAAACAGATTAATCATGATAAACACTTTATGTTGGTTGATTGTTTTGTCTCAAATTTTTCACAAAATATACATAAATACCAAAAAATGCAAAAGATATAGAGAAAAAAAATACACAAACATGTTAAAATCCACTAAAATTCCCCTGATAAAAATTAAAATTCAAAAAAACTGACAAAAAAAATCTAAAATATATTCCAAAAGTCTTTTAAAATACAGAGAAAAAACTGCAATAAAATTGGATGAAATATAAAAAAATATGTATTATGTTAACATTTTTTAATCAGATTCAGCATGATGATGGATTAAACTGTGTCAATGTGTTAATTTAGACAGACCTAGTTTAATTTAAATTCAGGAGTTAAGGAGTTAATTCCATATCTGCGTTAGTACCACATCCTGGATACAATTTTATTCCAATTTTAATAAACCTAACATGTAGTGCTTTATTCACTTTAAACCACAATTAAATATCTACTGAAATAAATGTTCATGTTAAGTTACAAACTTGTAATGAGTAACAGGAATTATTATTATTTATTATTATTCGTATAATATTATTATGTAAACAGGGATGTCATAACTTGTGTGTATGTGAACAGTCATTGGTTTACTGCTCCAGTGGTTTGAGGTTAACAACTGAAACTTTACACTTGGTCTGAAAAACGAGTTTCATCCAATCAAACAATTAACATTTTTCCAGTCGACCATAGTTATACGTTTGCAGCTGTTGTGATTTATATAGAGTTTACATCTAAAATCATGTATTTTTTCATTTATTGTAGAAAGTGAAAGGTTTAGCTTTTTTACATTAAACAATTATCTTGACCGGAAATTGCACAATGCAACAGTTTTTTCAAATACAGTTTTAAAAATAATTTTTAATAAATTTTTTTTTTAATGGAATGTCACTTACAATGGACAGAATTTTAAAGTAAAACTGTGAAACTTTTGCCCCCTACAGAGGACAAAAATGAATTACTGGGTCTCAGGAGGATATTTAATTCAATAATCATGTAGATGTTCATTAAAACTCAGAGTAAAGTTGAAGGTTTTTAATAACAAAAACCGAGAAAATTGAAGATAAAGGACTTTTTCAGCAAATATTTTATTAACTGAATGTAAAAACAGGTGTTTCCATCCACTGTCATTGAACAAACTCCATGAGTTTTACTGGTAAATCAATGTTGTAGAAAATGACTGTTTCCATGGTAACTAGGGAGCCTCTAAACATCCAAATGGGTCATATCTGAATATAATAAAAACACCAATTATCTACATGTTTTGATAGGATTAATGGATGAGAAGTTACTAAACATTTTAGTTCAGTAGATGCTTTTGTTCGGTGGTGGATGTTTGGGTCTTTATGGGTCAAAGCAGGGGCCACATTCAGCTTGTTTTTGATCTCCATTGGGCCGAACCAGTAAAATGGAAACATAATAACCTATAAATAATGACAACTCCTGATTTTGTCATTGTTAAATCCCTGTTAAATTATGCCAATAATTTTATAGATGATCCAAATACAAAAAAAGGAGTTAAATTTCCAAGTAAAATGAGGGCAATTTTAACAATATTCTGCCTCAATTTATAATTTGTCCATGTGTATTATGGATCACATCTACAAAAACACTTCACACTTAGTAACAGAAGCTGAAAATGGCTCCAATGTTGTATAATTTTCTTTAGACATGTCAAGTTTATTCACATTTTGTTACAGGATAGTTTGTAAATATCAATATCTTCATAATTTAATATTATTTTTTGCAGTAAAACAATGACAAACATTTCAAGTTACCATCATTTATAGGCAAAGAAAAAACTGAGAAGAAAATATGGAGTTTTTTATTATATCTAATTTATTTTTTTTATCATGCTCTTCATCCCACTGGTCACTTTGGAGCCACTGGCGGGTTGCGTTTTGGCCTCCGGGCCGCATGTTTGACACCATTAGGTTAAACAAAGTACATTCATGGGGAGAAAATGTAACCCATTTTGTTTCACATTAAAATAGGATCATGTAGAAGTGGGTCTGGGTCATGTCACAACAGGACCCTTACTTTTAATCTAGAGCACAGGTGTCAAACTCCAGTCCTCGAGGGCCGGTGTCCTGCATGTTTTAGATATTTCCTTCTTCCATGTGATTCAGTTTAACCCTTTAACTCCTGAGAACTAACAAAATAATTGGTAACATGAGCAAAGTAAGACACAAATGGCAGAAAAACTAAGAACAATACTAACATAAAAAAAAAATAAATGTAGAAAAATAAACAAAATGAGCAACAAAAACGAATAAATATTTACAAAATCACAAATAATGTGGAAAATTTTGACAAAAAAATTACAAAAGAAGAAAACTAGTATTGAAATTTGGCCCCAGCAATTTTAATTTTGCCTTTAAAAAAATGTTTAAATAAAATAAAATAAAAATCTTGCTTTTTTGGCACCCTTTCCATGCACAAAACTAAAAGGAAAATAGTTGAATTTTTCTAAATATTTAAACTAAATCATTCATTCAGAATCAACACTGACACGTAAAGAGTTAATAATCAGACTGATAATGATGCAATGGACTCCAGGTGTAATGGAAGACGGAAACATCTAAAACATGCAGGACACCGACCCTCGAGGACAACACTTTGACACCCCTGATCTAGAGCATTCAAACTAAACAGCATTTATGATCATCTTTATTTCTTTTCTATCACTTCCAGTTTAAAAAAGAGTTCTTAGATGTGATCCCGTATCATCTTTTGGATAATTACAAAATCTCATCACTTCCTGAAAGCTGCCCTCGGTCCAACTTCAGCATGGTCAGTAAACTGTCTATGTCCTCCACTACATCCAGGACGACTGTTCAGATGTTTAATGTGCAGTTTGTTCTTCCTCTTTCCTACAGGAGGATTGTCTCCTCAGGTTGGTTGACGGCCTGCGTGTTTACCAAGTTCTGCTCAAACATGTGGAGCAGGAGTACCCCAGCAGCTCCATCGTGTCCAGGATCAAAGTGTCCATCAAGCCTTTAATCGAGAAGGTGACAGAAAAGGTGAGGAGCTCCACATACTAACTGGAGCTGATCAGAGGAGACTGTCTTTACTGTATTTATTTAAATGCACAGGTGGTTAAAGTACTCACATTCTGTACTTAAGTAGAAGTACAGTTATTTATGTGAAAAATACTCTGGTAAAATTAAAAGTGCTGATTCAACTCCTCTACTTAAGTAAAAGTAAAAAAGGAAAATTTCTCAATTGTAATAATTTTTTTTGTTTTTTTTTTAGGGGGGGGGGGTTAACCAGGAAAATCTGAAAAGTATCCAAAATAAACCCTTTAAAAATGAGTTACTATGTAGATAATGTATTTGATCGAGTCACAGTTACTCAGTTTTGTGGATATGGGTAAGAAATTTAGGAAAAATGGGGAAAGAAAAGTCACAATTGAGATTAAAAAAAAAAGTTATAAATTAAATATTAAAAATTAAAAATTATAAATATGAGATAAAAATGCAGAATTTTAAGAGAAAATGTCAAAATTAAGAGATAAAAAGAGATAGATAGATAGATAGATAGATAGATAGATAGATAGATAGATAGATAGATAGATAGATAGATAGATAGATAGATAGGTAGATAGATAGATAGATAGATAGATAGATAGATAGATAGATAGATAGATAGATAGATAGATAGATAGATAGATAGATAGATAGGTAGATAGATAGATAGATAGATAGATAGATAGATAGATAGATAGATAGATAGATAGATAGATAGATAGATAGATAGATAGATAGATAGGTAGATAGATAGATAGATAGATAGATAGATAGATAGATAGGTAGGTAGATAGATAGATAGATAGATAGATAGATAGATAGATAGATAGATAGATAGATAGATAGATAGGTAGGCAGATAGATAGATAGATAGATAGATAGATAGATAGATAGATAGATAGATAGATAGATAGATAGATAGATAGATAGATAGATAGATAGATAGATAGATAGGTAGGTAGATAGATAGGTAGATAGATAGATAGATAGGTAGATAGATAGATAGATAGATAGATAGATAGATAGATAGATAGATAGATAGATAGATAGATAGATAGATAGATAGATAGATAGATAGATAGATAGATAGATAGATAGATAGATAGATAGATAGATAGATAGATAGATAGATAGATAGATAGATAGATAGATAGATAGATAGATAGATAGATAGATAGATAGATAGATAGATAGATAGATAGATAGATAGATAGATAGATAGATAGATAGATAGATAGATAGATAGATAGATAGATAGATAAATAGAGAAGATAGATATAGATCATTATTTTATTATTTTCCAACTGTCCTTTTTCTACAAACTTTTCTAAAGTCCCTTCATATACAACTTCTCTTTTTTTATTCCTTTTTCGTCCTGTCATCTGCATAAGTTTTATTTAGACATCAGTGCTTATTGTTGTTCCGTCTGCACATGCTCTGTTCTGTCAAAATCAAAAATAGATGTTTCTGCAAAAAAATACATCCAGTACATCAGGTTTTTTTCTTGGTTTTTTTCTTAAACAATAAACAAAAAAATCTGTTACATCTGTTAGTCTGATGCAGCCACATATCACAAAAATATTTTTCTGCAAATATTTAATGATAATATTGCACAAATTTTTCCCACCACTATATATATGCTATATGTGATGATGCTTTGTTGCCCAAGTTAAATCCTGTTTTTGTTTGTTTTCCTTCAGATGAAGAGACCAGACAAGGCCACCACTCTCACCAGCAGCCAAGAGCAGCAGCTGTTGAAGGAGCTCAACAACCCTGATACTTTCCACAGAAAGATGGTGGCACACAACATCCTGCGCAAACTCCTCCAGTTCCTGCGCAGTGCACAGCTTAGCATCAGGAAAAAGGAGATGGCCAAAGGCTATTTACTGGGAACAGTGGTGTCAGTTAGAACCAATATGAATTAATGAATCATAAACATGTGACAGTTGTGAAAGAATAACTGTCACTTCTATAGCATATTGACAATGACTTATTTAAAATATATATTTGCTTTTAAAGGGAACATCAAGGTTAGTGGGTTAAAAAAACAGAAGAAGAAATGTTCTGTATATTTCTGTTTATCTGCAGACTTGAACACCTACTAAAAGTTATTTTACCTATTTATACTTGAATTATTTATTTGTCATTAGAAACCTATTGTGCATGAATCTGTACAGGTTACTGCTCAATATTTCTGTTGACCACATTGTTAGCAATCTGCTTTATTTATAATATTTACAAGGATTGTAATTTATTTTGCTGTTCATTGTGATGTGTTCTTAAAAAACATTTCCATAATAAAATAAAGACAGTACACACAAATATGGTCCTTTCCTTATTCCACATCTTATTCCACTTGAATTTATTGCAGAGCTACTGTTGAATGTCTGAGTTGCTGGAAAAGTTCTATGGTAGAGAATGGAAAATGTCAATGGAATATGTGTTAGAATCTTTTTTGTTATGCTTATAATAATAACAATTACTTAGAATATACATAACATGCTAATAGATAAAACAATAAATACTCTTTTATAGTGTTTCTATCTCCTTCAGCTGTCATATTTCTATAAAACACTGACTATTGTAAAGTATTTATCTGCTTATTTTTGACAGATATCAACTGGTGATTTCTTTCTGTAAATTAAGATGCCAAGAATCACATTTCTGTATAAGTTTATTGACAGAAAGATTAAATTACAAATAAAAGAAGAAAAACATGGAATGAATAACACATATTCCAAATAAGAGTAAACTGTTCAGCTGATATTTTCAGGGGGACAGCGTAGATTCCTTCTCTTTAATCCCAGACTCTTCCATGCATTCATGTTCTGTGTAAGTAACACAGCCGTAGATAAACAACATGGCCACAGGTAACCGTCACGTTGGATTTGATTTTTATAAAGAGGAGTGAAGGCAGGTCCTAGACGTCGACTTGAGGTGGATCGCATGGTTTTGATGAGATGAAAGGAGACAGATGTTGATCAGCCCCAAAGCAAACTGGAAAATAAATACAGAAATAAAGATTTAGTAAGAGTGAGTAGACTTAGAACCATTCACAAAAAAATGTAATAAAAAAGCTTAATGTTAATATCAGTAGATTTTTTTTATGTCTTCCTCACTTATATATTACACACAACCTTGTCTACATATTTATATTGTGATGAGAAGTTCATAATACACTCCTGAAATTTCAGTGTGTGATGTTTTACCGACAACAAAACAAGTACTTTTCCTGGAACATGGAGCTCAACATTTTGGTGCATTTTCTGGCATAAATTCAAGGGTCCAGACTTTTATTTGTCCCCGAGGGGTAATTATTTGTGCTGCAGCAACAATTAAAGCAATTTGACAAAGCAATAATGTGAAGTGAGACAAGACCACTACATTAAAAAAAATAAAATAAATAGTGGTGCATGAAACAATTTATACTTGGCACCATACAAATCAGAATAATAAGTATATTTAATTCATTGGTTTGGGGTTACCGTCATACTAAGAACGGAAACTGTCATTAGAGAATTCATTAGAGAATTAATTTTGGATAAATTGTGATCAACTGCACAGGTTTATTCAGTCACTGCATAAAGGTACTAGAAATTGAATGCGTCCATCGTTCAGTATGAGGTGTGTCCACCGCTGGTTCCAAACAAATAGTGTAGTGACGACACACAGAACTGAGTCTGATGATCCTGTCCTGAGGATCCCATCACTCAGACGACTGAACTACAATGATGATCGACTTCACCAACAGCTCAGTCCTGTGGTAACATGCTAGTTAGTACGTTGTGTCGTATCATTACTCGTGGGATTTTGAGCTGGAAAAGCATTTGAGCGTTTTCTTTACTACCTTTATATTGGCTTATCGACCTCTCCTAAAGTTACCAGTCAGACCAACTCTGGACAAGAGATTCAACTCGATGTCTGATATTAATGGATTAGTTCACAGGCCAATGGTGTGTGCGTCGCAAAATGAAAAAAAGTACAGCTGTTCACTGTGTTACTCATTTTGTGTCACATACAAAATAGGCACCTGAGCAAATCATTTTCTGGAAATTACACCACGTTTGTGTTTTTACTGGTGCTAAATATACTTAAATAAAATGTAAAACTACTGGTAATGCTACCTGTGCTGGACAGAGTGGAGAATAGAGATGGCTGTGGGTGTGAAGGAGAATTTGTTTCTGTTAGTTTCGGCTGTTGGTTGTTTGAGGTGGGAACCAGATGACAGAAACTTAAATTCAGAGGGCAAAGTGAGCATGATGCATTTTGCCTTTTTGACACCTGGTTATTAGCATACTGTGCTCGGCAATAGAACTAGTCAACAGTAAAATTAAGTCATTAATGATGTCATTATGTGTATCCCACAGTATGCAATTCCATGTTAAACAGTGTTCCACCATAACCATCTGAAGCAGCTCAGAGGGAGACATCCAACTTTTATCACAGTGTTGCTGCAGTGACGACACATACACACTAATGAAGAGCAGAGGAAACACAAGGAAGGTTTACGCCCTGTCCACACAGCAACGTTTGAGTGAATCTGATGTAATTTGTCATCATTTGGGCCTCATAGCCCCACAGCAACAGCATCTGGGGTGCCCCAAAATGCTATTTTTTTTCAGAACAAGCTCCAGAATGGAAAAATCGTCACAGCGTTGCTGTGTGGACGAGTCAAATAGAGTGAAACGCTTATCATGTACATCACAACCACATGACCAGAACAAAAAGCATCTGTGCGCGCAACATTCATTCATAAACAAGACAGCGACCATCATGACAGACACCAGACTAGTGGTAGAAGCAGAGGTGCAATCACTGCTAAGTTTACTGGTGTTATGGAAAGGAAATCTACTGATCTAAACCAACAACACATGTGGCATGTCTACTGCATTGTTTTCAGCACATGTTTTGTTGCCATGTTGATGTGTTGCATTACTGACCCGTTCCCAGTGTGGATGTGATATCTTTTCTATCCGGTACCAAACCTTGTTGTGTTGCTGTGTGGGCGGGGCTTTAGATGCATCTCAGAAGATAATTGGCTAATGTGCTGGTATCGAGTCTATTACTACATGTACGTGTGGGAAGGATCAGAACAGTTTATGGGGTAATGTCATTTTGTCTATTTTATGTTCACATTTATTCAATGTTAAGGATGGCATGGGAGCCATGGACTGCTTTTTGCAAAAAAACCCCAAAACAAAACAAAAACCCAGATGTGCACTCTACAATATGTATATATGCGTCGAGGCCCAAAATTGAATGTAGCCCAATTCTCAATCGGGCTGGCTCAAGATTGAATCCTATAGAGATGGCATTCTATTCTGTGCTGGCCCAATTCTGAATTGGGAAATAAATAAAATTGAATTGAATTGAATGACTATGATGTCATCGTGACTGCAGCTGGAGGCCAGGACCTAATTGTGTACTATGTTGTCATGGAGGGAACCATTGGAGAGTTCGCTTAATGTACGAATTTAGAACCAGTGTCGAAACAGAGATACATACAGTTTGTTAAAAAATGTATTGGGACGTGACCCGTATCTTAAGAAAATTAATGAATTTGACAGAACTCAATGATTTGCCAATAATCGAGGCTGTGGATATTAGTAATGACCTGGTCCTACAGACATCCTACTACACCAGCGCAGATGAAAGTGTATAAAAGTTTGGAGGCATAGAACTTTTTTGTCAGCGGGTGGGTGCACAACATCGTAACCAAAAGGCTCAGCGATAATTATCGTTTGGTCTTCACCAGGGTAAGCGTTTTATTTGTAAAGATGCTACGACAAAATGTATTGCATGTTTACATTTGTCACTGTTAGCTGCTAGCAGTAGCAACTAACATTTTCTAACTAAACACCAACTAGTTTTTTTTTTTCTGTTAAGCATATTTTAGCTGCTGCAGTTAAAATGGAACTATAAGAGAAGGAGTAAAGGGTAATGGGCTTCAATTGATTTTTGCTGGATTTAAATCACATTACAGGGAACTGCAAAGAGCGATGACAAAACACTAGCGGTGGCTGAGACATCCAGACCTGTAAATGTAGCAGCATGCAACAACTATAATTAATCATTATCTTCAACCCCCCCCACCACCACCACACACACAGTGGGGTCGCCCCTTAGTATCACTTGATATCCCTCAGGGGGATTCTCTCACCATGTCTTACCACCACACACATGCCAAGTAAAAGCAGAGGTCGCATTAACCGAAAATGTTCCCACAATGACAAAGTTTTTTTTTTTTTAAGACAATGGAAAATTCTGATGGTCGTCTATCATTTTGACTGAGGATAATTTACCAAATAAAGTTTCATATAGAACTGATCTGTTTGTAAACAGAACCTACAGCACTACTGCTCACTATTACACTGAATACAACACCACACAGTCCTGGACCAGGTCGGGTTTTATAACACCAGTACTTCTGTCACACAACTCAGTTCACTGGAGGTAGACCCTAATATTAATCAGTCATTGTCAACTCTTGTTTCATTGACTTTAGTTGAAATTAAATGCTACTTTGCTCGTGCAAAATGTTAAAACAGCAGAGTCTGTTCAGCTCTTTTCAATAGTCCAGTAGATGTGATGAACTGATAGAAGCAGTGAAAAAAAAATTTACAGGATGAGAATAACCATCCAGCAGAGATGGATGATTAAGATGTTTTAGACGCTAAGATGTTTCTAAGCATTAAATACTACTATTAACTTATTAAAAATGATGGATAATAATGTGTCATTATGGAGTTTTCACAAACATGTCCATCAAAATGAGGGACGACAAAAATGCGTAACAGTACATGTTATGGTTTTCACTTACAAACACCAGAAGCAATAATTACACACAAGATCCCACAAAATAATGCATTGGAGACAAACCATCAGTTGTGAAAACAGCTGTGTATTAGTTTGGTTTTATACTATACAAAGTTGTAAATTATTTATACATAGGGCATTTATTAACACAATTATTGACAAAAAAATAGACAAAAAAAAAGATTGTCCATCTATTATTATGGTACTAAAAGGGTCAAAGTTTGAAACAATAGTTAAAACCAACAGAAAATCCCAATGGAGATGTAACAGTATAGACCGGGGGTCTGCAACCCTGGTCCTAGAGAGCCGCTATCCTGCATGTTTTAGATGTTTCCCTCTTCCAACACACTTGACAGACATTATCAGTCTTCCACACAGCTTGATGATAGGCTGATCATCTGAATCAAGTGTGTTGGAAGAGGGAAACATCTAAAACATGCAGGATAGCGGCTCTCTAGGACCAGGGTTGCAGACCCCTGGTATAGACTAATGGGTGTGGATGGAGGAAATCCACTGGTTTTAACAATAATTAAAAACTGCTTCGTCACATCCTCCACTGTGTTGAAACACTCATACACCCTTAATGATAGACTCCATTTTCCTGAGGCATCTTTCAACTTTCAGTTTGATTGATATTACGAAAGAAAAGTGGGGGGAAAAAAACCCTGTAGTGTCACATTTCTGTGTGTGGTTTGATGCATAACATCAACCACTAACCTTTTATATATTATACTTGTATGAATGACTGTTAGGACGTCTTTTCTTTGGTGTGAATAGTGAAGTAAAGTCTCTATCCTCTCGTCTCTCTTCACTTCAGAATGTCGTGAATATGATGTGCAGCGTTATATTTACCTCCATTTTACACACTGTACCTTTAACTCCTGAAAGATCATTTCAATGAAACAGGCTGCTGTGAGTATGTGCTTGTGTTCCTTTTCTACAGTGGCTGTGATTTATTGTGTATTTTAGGGTCAAAACAGGGTGGAATAAAAGAAAAACATAAAGAGAGGAATTTTTTCGTTTGTTTGTTTTGTTTTACTAAATACGACTTTCGGAATGTACATCACTAAATAAACAATGAAGAGATTTATAATATTGAACAAAAATTGTGAACTGGAACAAAAGCAGTATTTGAATGTCGACACCGTAGTTTTTATGTTGGAGCTCGTTGTTAAATATTTTACTTTATTGTCATCATACAAAATGTACAACGAAATGTGTCATCTGCATTCAGCAGTGGGCAGCCATGGGCGGCACTCGGGGACCCATCTCCAAACATGGAACCAGGCTCATGGTCAGTTACCTGGCTGGAGGATTTTTACCCTAACAAACATGTTTTTGGGCGATGGGGGGGAAACACGAGCACCCGGAGAAAACCCATCCAGACACGGGGAGAGAAACATGTAAACTCCACACAGAAGGGTCCACGCGGTCCAGGAATCGAACCTGGGTCTTCTTGCTGTGAGAGCGCTAACGGCTCCACCACCATGGCTGAATTCAGTTCAGCTGCTTTTTGACACTTAAGTGGAGCTTAAAGCAGCAGAATGCAGCCAGTGAGAGAGAGGGGGAAAGTTTGTATTACTTTCAGCAGAATTTTACTCAGGTTTTAGCTGTGTTTGTGTGTCGAATTCTTTTAAATAATTGTACCCAATAGCGATAGTGTTGATTTAGTGTGTTCTGCTAGTGTGTTTTTGTCAAGTTTTGCAGATTTTTTTCCTCCACTGTTAATCTGCATTTTTTTTTCCAGTTTATACAGTTCTTTAATGAAAGACTAGAAAAAACTAAAAAATAAGATGCTGGAACATGGACGCAGAGTGGTCTAGACAAACAAAAATGTCTGAGCACATGTAAAATAGTGGAAAGTCTCCTTCAATATTCTCATAAAATGTCATTATTGACAGAGTTGTTTTTCATAGTAAATATAATAAAAGTTCATGTCTGTTTTATTTTTTATTAGAAAAAAACATTTTAATTAATTTTCATATATTAAATGTTAGGTTCTTGCTGAAAAAAGGTTAAAAAGAAATGGCAAAGACGACATTTTCTGATGCCGTTATTGTGCAAAGGACAGAAACCTAGGCAGCCTGTTACAATGATAGTCATTAAAGGGATTAAAAAAAAAAAAAGAGTGTATGTTAAGATATTGCTTTGACTGTGTAAAACACAGATGAACCGAAAAACAACACAAACGACTGCAGGTGTGACATGTAATATAATTGTCTTTCTACTGAACTGGGAAATAAGCAGAGAAAGCGTCTCATTAAGGAACCATCACCGTGTTAACAGAAGCAAACCTGTGTGCAGGATACGTACGCTTCATAAAGCAGAGAGTCAAACTAATGAGTCCTTACCTCAACACTGTGGGTTCTGGCATTCCTGGATCTGCGCCTCTTTTAAAACCTGGACAACATGGAAATCACAATGAGTTCAAGTCATCAAAAAATAAGTTGCAATCATAATGTATAGAAAAACATCCAGCAACACATATCTGCTTCTGCGCTGTTTACCATATTCGTGCTAAGTTTAAGGTGCTTTTATTGACTTTTATTGGAGCAGCACCTTCTTATTTAAATTACCAGGTCACATTGTATGCACCTTCTCAGGCCCTGTCCTGCTGACGGTGCCTAAAGTCAGGAAAAAGACGGTTGGTGAACGAGTTTAAGGCAGACATGCTCTGTGGATGTTTTTAAAGCAAAGCTCAAAACCCACTTGTTCACATTGTGTTATATGTCTTGATTTGTTTTATTGTGTTAATGTTTTATGCTTTACGCCGTATTGTTTGTGACTGATTTTATTTTTATTACCTGTACAGCACTTTGAAAGCGCTTTACAAATAAAACATTATTATTATTATTATTACATGAGGACAATTGCAAGTGAAAATGACAAAATATTTTATCGGAAGTGCCTTTCGTTTACATGAAACAAAAAAATCTGAAGACCCCTTCTAGAGTGGGGAATTTTGAGGATGAGCTGGGTTGTGTCTCTGTCTAAACTGCAAGAAATGCATAATGTGTTCATGTCTCATTCACCTTTACGTCACACTCAAAGCGTCGAGCCGCTAAAACAACAAACACGTTTGTCTACCTCGATCGCACGCTCGCAAACATGTACGTTCATGTACATGTACATGTACGCAAACATTCTACGTATCCAATTGAATTTCGCCCACTGTTGCAGCTTCATTTCAATAAAGATTTCCTCCTGAAAACGCTCATCTAAACATTGATGAAAAATTTAAGACGAGACGCCACTTTTGCGTCTTCCGTTTTCATCGTCACCGTATAAACATAGCCTACAACAGATCCCAAGCATGAGGTTAAATGCACTTTACTTTTAGATTTGTGAAATATCTGACGAATTTCTTTGGCTGTTTCCAAGTATAACTCAGAGCCTGGTTTCATGAGAGAACATTAGTACATTACAACATTACGACACCAGTGAAAGGGGCCTGCAGATTTATCTGGAATGTAACGGAGTCACTGCTGCTGCCTCACACACAGACACAAAGAACATCACATTTCCTATTTTCTCACACACAGGTCAACGATACGATGAACAATGACGCAGCAAATTCACAAGAAAAGGGTGTGAGACGGAAGCCCAAATATATCCTGCACATCCAGCAGACTTCTGTACATTATAGCACATGCTGCAAAGTTTTTCCCTTCCGTCAGTTATTTTCTAATTCAGTTCAAATACTATACAGATTCTTCAAATTACTCCTTAGCTAAAAAAACTTTTCTCTTGACTGTAAAAATATTGAGCTAACAATTATGCACACATGCATTCATTTTAATCAACAGCAACAAAAAGCTAAAGCACTTAAACTTCTCGAAAACTAGGTTTAATCTATTTCAAGACTTGTTTTCAGTGTCATCCTTATACATCAGGATTTCCAGTCTTACTGTTAGATATCTTTAAAATTTGTATTTCCTTCAAACTTGCTCAAAAATTCATTTATACAACCTCTACTAAAATAGTGTAGTGATTTATTTTACTGAAATGTTTGATTCCAACACTTGCCCCAATGCATTAATATGATGTAATATGATGACTGAACAACGTTTTGTTTTTATCTGAATGTAAGTTTTATTATGGGAACTGTTATTACCTGTTCTACTTTTCATTTCTCCTTTTTATTTAACTAGCAGTTTAATATTAAGTTTAGTTCATAAAATGTTTGCTTAAAAAGATATTTCTGACATTTGATATTTGACGGAGATAAAAAAAAAAAAAGATTGACTCGGCTACAAATATTGGCTTAGAAATATCTGTGAGGCTTATGTAAAAAAAAAAAAAAATAAAATAAAAATTATTTAAGTAAAGCAAAACAGTATTGGGCCCCCAAAAATGCATATCGTTCATTCACCAATTAGATTCTCTTTGTGTAAAACTTATTGTTACATATTCTTTTCTTTATCTATATTCAAAAGTACTCAGATTTTAACCGCACAAGGCCATTGGATTAAAAAAAAAAAAAAAAAAGGTCAAGGTTACCGATGTTCGATAGGCTTCTGCTCCACACCAAGATGCATCCACAGTATACATTTGGTGCAGATATCTCAGTGCATTTGTCAGATAATGTGATGTTTAATTGATAGATGATAAAACGATTATTGTAATCTGCTAGAATTTGTCTTAAGGGTAAAAACTGAATAATGTGACTTTTCCAAAACTTTTGACAAGTTACATTACATTGAATTTTCTGACTTTTCCTATCCTATAAAATGGGATTTTTATCAATTCTATTTAAAGTGTGTGGAAACCCCCTGAGTCATTATTATTATTAATCTATTTAATTGAAAAGTATCAGATTGATCATCACAAAACAAAGCAAATAGCCAGTATTTATTTTACAATGTGAGGCATATGTCTAAAGGTTAAACGCCCAATAGCCATTTTGTGATAATTTTCTAAACAGATTAAATCAATTTCTTGTATTCATGGGAATTTTATAGATATAGATAGACTGGCTGGGTACACACCATCAGGTAACCCAGAACATCCCAGATGATATGAATAAAAAGTCTCTCACAACTACTTCAGTAAAATGTCTTTTTTAAACTTTCATATTCTAAACGCCTGAATGCCCGGGCTGCTCTTCAGAAATAAACATGACGCAAGACAGAAACTCATGCAGACAAATTATGAGGGAAAGTATTAGCTCAATTTCGGTGTTTCCAATATGCTGAAGGTTAAGAAGATTCATTAGCAAAGGGCAATTCCACAAACTGTGATGTCATATGCAAAAATGTTAACTTCCCTATCTCTGCTTCAAACCACATCCAGGTATTTTAGTGTCACAGAACAGCCATGCATTAGCATACAAGGAAGCAGATTCAAGGGGAAAGTCTCTGAGTCCTAAAAACAAGAGCTTTGACTTTAGTGGAAATGATTATCACTGATTGCATTTACCATTATTTTTTCCTATTTAAAGTACAATTCATATTTAAAGAAAATTTTAAACTCCTGCAAAACCACCTGAAAAAAGGTTATTTGTTTGAACCATTATCTAACTAAAAGGTAAATTTGTTTGTTTGAGTTTATTTGAGCAGATTACATATCTTGTAACAGTAGAAGTTATAGTGATTAGATAATGACATCTCAAAAGGAGTAGGCTGAAGCAGAGTTGCTTATTTTTGCCTACCCCCATTCCATAGTCACAACCCATACATTCATACTTAAACAAAAATATATAAACGGAAAAATAAGTAACTTGTTTGAAATGCATGGTTCCAGTCACAAATGTTCCTTGTTCTGATTGATTCATTGCTCTCATCTCTGTACATTTTAAATAATTAACAAGGTTCTCTATAATTATATATTATTTATCGGTTTGTTTGTTTTTTGTTCCATATTTGATGGTTCAAGTTTACATAATTCAATTTAAACACTTGAAAAAAAAATTTAAATTAAAAAGACTTGATGTTTTCCCAGATTTTTTCTTCTTATCGTGTTTCAGAAAATACCCTAACACCTTTGGAAAAGAGCTTTGCATTTGTACAGTCAAGACAAAGTCTCGTTCTTACACCAGGGTTGACTCTGGTGTAAGAACCAGAGTCCCCGCTCACATAATATATGACTTTCACTTCAACATGCTTATGTAACTCTGTTTTTTCAGCTGAAGATTTCACTTACACCATCTATAACTCACTAATATAAATCACTTACACTAGCTATAATTTCAATTTGACTTTATGACACTAAACTAAAGCTTGAACGATTACTGCCACAATTTTGTAGTAATGCTTATTTCTTAAAGGTTTCAAAAACTTGGTTATATTATTTTGAGGTCAAAGAATTAATAGACTCAATACAATTATAAAAAGTATAGCTACAATTACAATGTTCCTGAATCAAAGCTTCAATTCAATAATTGCTTAAGCACAAGTTTGATTATGGATGCTTATTGTAGCACATAATACCAGGATTACCACAAAGTTGTATGTTCATTACATCTTGAGTTGTTAGTAAGTTCTATATACATTTATTGAAGACTGCAGTGCCCATATTATATCATTTGAGTATCCTTTTAGTATTATACCTTTCATAGATGCTGTTTCAGCTTGTTCTGGAATAAAGGACAAGTTGTTTGTCATTTTCAGGCATGCTTTTTTCCCCACAATTGTACTTTTTTGGGGGGTTTGTTTGGTTTATTTGGTTCATGGTTTAGCTACATCACAGACAGTAGATTCCCCGTAATAAGGATTTGCATGTTTTGTACCTGCAAACTATAACTTCTCTGACAAATCAATAATTTAGTTCAGAGTAGGATTAGATGTTATCGGCTGGAAAAGGTGATTAAGGTCATCACAGAGCACATCTGATTATTATGAAACCAACAATTTTGGTTTATTTGTTTAACTGAGGCACGTCTCTCTGGTCTTCCTTCAAAGACGCCAAAGCCATCACGTGCTTTCATCGGGACAATCTTCAGTCTTTTTTTTTTATCTGCGTGTGAGATTACTGACATCTAATGATGATTATAAACATTTACTGTTAAAGCGACTTTTTTGTCTGATTAATACTGAGATACAGTTGTTGACAGTTATCCACTTTAAGTTTACATGCAAACACGTATGAACAAGAAGTGACAAATGTGTCACGTGCTGCTGCAGAAACATGGCCACCCCCACGAAAAGTGTCCCACTCTGTACATACAAACGCGTCATTCCAAGATGACAACGAACAAACTAATAAAATTATCGAGTCACTTGGAGATAAAACGCAACATGGTTCTAAATAATATATCCAAAATGTACGGTTAGACACCATCACTTCCACAAGATCTTCCACGTTGGACCTTTAATATGGGTTTACGGTTGGGGGCTAACAAGCTAACCGGCTAACATTCACCACAGAACCAGCGCAGTAGACCCTTTAACCCTGTGACATACTGACCAAGGTACAGCACAGTTGGAATAAAGCCCCATCGGATGACGAACTGTCCGCACTGGAACAGCTGCTGAAGCCGTTGTTTGGTCTCTTTGCTTAGTTTAGCCATGTGTTTATCCCGCACGGCAAAGGTGCTGCTGCTACCAAGGGCAAGGAAGAGGAAGTGACGTAAGGAAGCAGCATTGTAAAGCCAAACACTTTGTGGGAGGTCGCCATCTTCTGGATAAATGTGTAACTGCAACGGAAGAATGAAAAGCAGGTAACACCAACATATATTATTCAGTCCAATCTTATAATGAATCAAGTATGTCAGGTTTTTTTGTTTTTTTTTTTAAAAGTACTATTACAGGTTACGTGATGCTTCTGTATTGGTAAATTATATATATATATATATATATATATATATATATATATATATATATATATATATATATATATATATATATATATATATATAATCTTGAATATTTAATCTTGAAATTAGTCTAAAAAGCAGTTTTGTCAGAAATGTTTGAAGAAATTATTATCCAAGACAACAGCAGATTCACAACAGCTCAGGACTTCTTGGCTGTTGAGCTAAAAAGACTTCACTTCCATTACCTCTGAGGAGCTGACATCAAGTGCTGCATTATTAATCTTGCCAAACATTGGTTGGGAGAGATTATTGTAATCACTGTGTGTGTGAGAGAGACAGAGACATATCATGCCATATAACTCAATGAATACTTGAGATATCACAATGAAGTTACATGAGGATCATATACATATACCTAATGCACATCAGATACAATGATCCACTTGAGTAAAGGTCAAAGGTCAAGGCCACAATGAACTAAAAGGTCAAAATCACATTATCAGTTGTAACTCAAAAACGGAGTGTCACAGAACTTTCAGATTGGCACCAAACGATGCAGAATGAAAATCTCTACACTTCTCGTAATTGACAAATAGTTTTTGAGATCTCTGGAGGTCAAAGGTAACATGTCGCAAAATTTACTTCTGTATCACCGTGTGTGTATAGCATAGACATATTACACTATAACTCAATCAATACTGGATATGTTATAATATTACATGCACTGATGCATATATACCTATAATGAAATTATCAATTTTGCAAAAGGTCAAGTTGGCCTTTAGCAGAAAGGTCAAAATCACATTATTGTTTGTAATTCAAGAACGAGTTGTCATAGAAACTTGAGATTGGCACAAAATAGGAGCAAGATTGGTATTCTCTGAATACTTGTGATAGTTTAGACTGACTTCTGAAGGTATCTGTAGAAATATATCAAAAGAGGAAACTTGAAATATAGAAACACTTTATTCCCAGAAGACATAGCAGTGAGTTACTGTCAGACATAGAAAGGCCAATATAAACCAACTTTAGTACATAACAGTATGATGTACAACAAGAGCATACCCATTCACATTCTGTAAACCCACATACAGAAACACAATGATTGTTATTTTCCCAGTAAGCCATGAACACTCAACAGCTTTAGTACACAGACAACAGGATACTTGAATGGTGGGGCAGCATCGATGCTTAATTTACGACATCAAATGTTGAGGATGGGTCCGGATTTCTTATTTTCATCCAACAGAATATCGCTGTATCCTTTGATGAAATGATGTAGTGAATGACAAGTAGAGAGACAGGAAACACCAACATCACCAAAGTACTAACAACATCTGCAATGGTGGGTGGATCAGAAAGGAAGGATGCCTTGTTGCTCGATGAGTGTTCGAAGTTACTAAACGATGCACAGGAATCAATTCGGTTACAGTTTTGGTCAGGAGAGCTTGAATAACCGTACTCTGAGGTACCGGATTCTACGACGTCTGTGCCGATACTGTAAGTTTGAGATACTTCTGGATCATTAGGTTTTTGTTGTGACCATCATAGGAATCTGAACCGAGCAACCAAGCAGAGCGATCTCGTAGGAAAATACCACAGTCGAGAGTCAAACCTCTCATGTTCAATAAGAAAATACCAAAGTTGAAAACACAACTCTTTGCTCTTTGAAGTGCAAAATTCAATACTTTACAAATCATCACACACCCATCATCTCCAAAATCAAAACCTCCTATTTGTTGATGGATTTTTTTTTCCAGTTTTGTCATTAAATACAGAGCGGTTTATGAAGGTGCCAGAGGAACCAGTGGGAAGGGAAAAATATTGCTTCTCCATTATGATAAAAATACTGTGTGATTGTAAACATAAAAAGCGAATTTGTCAAGTTGTTTGATTATTTAGTGGCTGTTATTCTTTGTATTTTTAGGGAAGAAGTACAGCTGTATCTGCTGACAAGTACAGAAAGAAGAGAAAGGAATAATCATGTGAATCATGTTTCTAAAAAGATGGAAATGCAGATTTGTATTGCCATTGGATCTTCCATTAAAAAAGGGAGTAGAAACATTTAAACTGGGAGAATGATACCTTGTTCATTGTATCAATCAGCAGCCTCGATTCTAAAAACATCTGTACATACACTCATACCATACACACACATGCATGCTCACGCATACTCCGCCCACTGACGAACCTGGGGAAGGTTGAGATGGGTGTATGGAAAAGCCATGCAGGGCAACAGATTCTTCAAATACTTGTCCACAGTTCCTTTTCTTTTTTAGTAGTAGTTATAAATTTCAAGTGCGCCCATTTACAACAGGCAGCTCTGCAAGTAGGAGTGCAGTTTGTTTCCTGGCACAATTTGACGGCAGTGCACCAACAAACACCAGTGAAGCTGGAAGTGGTTTCCCACCGACATCAAGACCCACAATGCACCACTGGGAGGGTGGAGCAGGCGGGGTTCTGTAGGTCTGAACAGAGAGTCAGTTTAAAGTCAAAGACACCAAGATGGAGTGACAGAGGACAGGGAAGCAGGAGTGTTTGTTCAGGTCTTGGTGGTCCTTTTACTGTTGGCATGGCTTGCAGTTCCAGGTTCACAGGTAAAGGGTCACGGGGTCAGAGGCAAAGGTTCGGGTAGTCTGGAAGGGCTTCAAAGGTCAGAGCCTAGGTGGACGCTGATGCTGGGAGATCGTCGAGTATGGTTCGGCCCGGGACTCAGATAACCCAAGCCCTCCTCCTGTAGGCTGCAAGAATAGCGGCCGGCTTCGGCAGCGTTGTGATTGCTGGAGGGAGGGGCGTTCCCGCTGGCCACCTGCTCAAAGGAGCGGGAGAATACAGCGCTGGCGGTACGCGTCAGGCTGGTGAGGGCTCCGGCCTTGGGCACCGACTGACTGGAGGTGAGGGTCAGTCGTTTGACGGACAGCTCTGCGCTCTCGCTAGCGGCCCGGGCGGCTAATAGTGGGCCGGCCTCTTTGTCCTTGTCTTTGCTGGTGCGCCCACCGAGCCGACACTTCTTCATGGCCTTTGCCCCGAGATTTAATGTAGTCACACTGTTGCTGATAGTGATGGTAGGCGGAGTTACTTCGGGCCCAACCCCACCTGGCCACACCCCTTCATCCACCTCTGAAATATCCATCAGCTCATCCGGGGAACCCAAATCCACCGCATCTATGAGACAGATAGAGGGGCACACAGCAAATACTGGAATGAAAAACAGGAAAAAGAACAAACAAAATCTCTTCTGTCATTCAGCCCGGTCTGATGTCATGATATTGAATCGAAATGAACTGCATGTTAATGATGTATTATTAGCTTAGCTTTGACAAAGGTCACAGGTACAGTGCATGAGGTAACAAATTATGGTTCCTACAATTCAATCTTTACTTGCAATAAATGTATGCCACAAATTATGGGACTACTCTGCCAATGGGTGAGAGAACAAGCTACAAGAACAAAGGTGCTGACTAGATTCAGAGTAACATTTGAAAATAATTCAAACTTTTTTTTATGTTTAACCTTGGTGCTTGGAGCATTGTCTCTCTTTGGTTCAGAGTATTTGACATGTTTAAAATGGAAACATACTACAAGTTTTAGAACTCTTAACTACCTTAATACATGGTAGTTATTTCAGCACTGTAGGAAGAAAAATAACTAGTTTGTTACCATTACAATGTCTGCTTGGCCATTATTCATCTGAATCAAATGAAAACTCTGAGTCTTGCATCATTGTGTTGGGGTTTTACAACTATTTATTATTAAAATTATTATATGGATATAATATGTCCAGATGTTTTGAATGAATGAAGGGCTGCATGACAGAGGAGTTCTACCACCATCTTCCAGCAGGTGGCACTTTCGCACTGCAACAGGAGCATCAAGCTACCTGTCACCAGACAATACAAGTTGTGTATTCCACTCAGCACACAGGTTAGGTTGACCAGCACTGCTGCGAAACAGCGGTCAATGGTTTATTGGCAGAGGAGTGCATGTTTTGTCCAAGAAGGCAGGAGAGGACAGCATCTAAGAGCATAAGCCTAGGAAAGACCACAGGGGAAAGTAAAGGAAGGAGAACAAAGTCATATACTCCCTAAGTACACAGTTTGTCTTCACTAATTCTAGAAACACATGGTACACACACACACACACCTTTCCTGCTTTCTTCAAGACATGCATCCACGCCTGTGGAAGGTGACAACCTGCCCATTTTGGTGCACGTAAGACACTTCAGATCTGAGGCTAAGACTGAAACACAACACCAGTGAACAGCTGGTAAACAGACGGATAGACAGGTCTTGGTAAGATATTTTATGGTCAGGCGAGTTTAACCTGTTCTAAACAGGTCAGGGGTCATGTAATTCACATGTACATTGACCATATCTAATGTATAGGACAAGGTGTCGAAATCCCTATTTTTGCCTTGCCGAGACTGGGAGAAAGACCTGTGTATCTTTCTCCAGCTCCTAATCAGAAGGAAGTAATCTGTGTCCAGGTGCAACCCAGTAATGATGTGTTGAGGCGTACCGAGTTGTGCTGTGGATAACCAAAACCTTACTGATAGAAAACTGGAGGAATTAACTGCAGTTTCCATTAATTGCCCAAACATATGAATGTTTTCAAGACTTAGAATGAGAGATTTGTACACAAGGAGTGGATCACTGCTCGTGCAGTTGGTCATGACGCACCTCCATGTTTCCAGGCTAGCGCCATTTCTTTTTTTTGTTTTGTTTTAAGTGCTCGTTGATCAGAATAAGTTGCACCATCTGCCACATCTGAATGAGGGTCAGAGTAAATTTGGCCTCAAGAAAGAGTCCAAAATGGACAAAGAAAACAATGGTTGTAATGGAAAAACGTCAGTGTTTAGATCACTGTGTAAACCTTCAGCTTTACCCATTGACCATTTAAGGTCAATGAGCTGTGTTATCATTATTCTGCGTTTTCAGTGACATTCTGACTCTGAGTTGTCGCATTTGTATCTATTCAACTACTAACCCATGTGAAAGCTCATTTGATATGCTTGTTTTCATGTTCGTAAACTTCAACCTAAATGTCATGACCTTTATCAAACTTCAACCTGTTTTTAATTGTTATTTAATTCTGTTGAATCTTTTTTCTATTTATGCAAAGCGCATGAGTTTGACATTTAAATCAGGTTATTGATTATTGATTTGTTATGGCTTTGCGATAGAGTTAGATTGCAAATATTTGGTTTTTAAGAAATTTTGACAGATTTATGAGGAAGCTCTGGCCACAAAGGAGAGAGTACAGTGAATGAAGAAAAGATGTTGAACAAACAGATGAGAGGAGTAGAGGCATTAAGCGAAAAAGGGTGGTGGAGCCCAGCACAAGAGGTAAAGGGGGAAGTCATGCAGCTTTTTAGACCACGCCCCCACACATGGTTACCTAGGTTACCCCAGGGCGGGGGCAGGGGGAAGGAGGGGCAGGACCTTAGTACTGGCTCCTCCCTGTGGAGGCCGCCCCAGAACCCTCATTCTCCACCATTCGCCTCACAGACTTCTGCCTCCTGACCTCCTGACTCCGTGTGCCGGAGTCATGACCTCGGGGGTCCAGGCTGACCTCGGAGGCGCCACACAGTGTTTCGCCATCGGACTGGGCGCGGCCATCGGGGCGTGGCCGCATGGAATCTCCGTTGGGCATTCGCTCGCCGCTCACGCCTGTCACACTGATCTCAGGAATGGCCATGCCCCCCAGCGCAGCCTCATTGTCTATACTCACTTCCTGGGACTCTGGTTGGGGGAGCATGGGGGGTAGTGGAACAATACAGACATATATATATGTATACACAAACAAACACACAGATGGACAGACACAATCATGCACAC
The DNA here is from genome assembly GCA_020466265.1 of Siphamia tubifer. Classification (NCBI taxonomy): domain Eukaryota; kingdom Metazoa; phylum Chordata; class Actinopteri; order Kurtiformes; family Apogonidae; genus Siphamia; species Siphamia tubifer. The sequence goes on along the minus strand of CM035793.1, from coordinate 17,040,569 downwards.
GTACATGAAAAACAGAAAGACGGCCATGTGCACAGACACACGTGGCCACAGTAACACAAGACACACAGAGGTAGTCAATGTAATGGCAGAAAAATAAAAGGACAAAAATCATAGTGATCAGAACATAACACATGATCAAAGTGCATGCTATATGGGGATGAATATGATACGTATAGAACAAAAATAAAAAGAACTGCATTTCATACTGGGTCACCCCTACATACAAAGTCATAATTAATATTTCCTTCAAGTGCGTGTTCCTAACTATAGCTCTATGAATAAACAAGCAGCTCTGATTAGGGTCTCAATGGGCAGAATCCATGAGATGAAATGGGGGCAACGAGCTTGAGATGAAACATACTTATTAAACTGCTGAAGGCTACAATTTACCTGCCTTATCTGTTCTATGGGGGTGGAGGGCCTGCTCTATTTCACATTTGCAGTTTTCAACCACATAAAAACAACTAATTTATTTGACAAGCACAAAATAAAAGATACACTACTGCTGCACTTCATTGCTGTTGTTCTAGAATTCCTGTGGGGGTTTATGTGTTGCTTTGAGTCAGTTAGTCTGATGGCATCTTTTATTGTAACACTACCTTCTGGTTTTCACTAACTCAATCTTTGAATCATTGTCTATCCCTATGTTACCGCAAACTTCGGGTACATGTTGCCAGATCAGACAGGAAACCATGACTTGGATTGAAGCGAGACTATAAGAGACTAGAAAGACTCACTTGCAAGAGGATGAGGGGTGACCTACAGGCCTGGAGACTCAAGGATGATGCAAACATTTATATACAATGACTGTTGGACAGCGACATTGACATGATAGGGAATACAGAGATCTAAATGTTGCTCTCTCCTTCGACATAAATATTGAATAACTGTATTTACAGAACTAATATTCTTCTTCTTAAGTGTCCACAGTAATGTACCTAAACCTAAAGAGGCTTTTTTGTGTGACTCACCGTGTCTCTTCCAGCGGTGACCCCTGATGGAGAGGGAAGTGACAGCATTGCGGGAAATCCTAGAAGACGTAGGTGTAATTTCCACCTGGATGCTCCTTGCGCCCTCCTTGTTGTTGCTCTTTAGAGCTGCACCATGCAGTGAAGACTTGATGGCATTACCCACCTGAAAGGAAAAGTGCCCACAAATGTCATTAGTCATGATTAGAGCTTAAAGAGGATTTCCAAGTGATACCATTGATCCACAACAGGACTGCGGTGGTCTGGTGCTGCAGGGAGGCAATGTGGCTTACGTACACTGGAAGAACAACTCACCAGGAAACTCAGGATGTGAGGTTCTGCTCAGATCTAACATTAACCTTGGTCATGACACATCTGAGCCCCGCTTTAATCTCAAATCTGACACCTTTGGAAGTGGTCTGAGAAACACTAGCTCACATTGTCTCAGAAGTACAAATAGGACAGTTTCTAAGGACAGACCAAAGAACTGACATCTGTGTCTGTATAAGTCAAACCACAGCACAGAAACATGTGAAAATGTACAAAGAAAAGTCCAACAAAACATTCTGAGGGTATCAAATGCATTATCTGGCTTCTACCCCTGAGAGGAGGTACAATACCTATGGTTCAGAATTTTTGAAAGAAATTTATTAAAATGTTTTAATCACTTGATAAATCCATCAAACCAATAAACCAAATGGCGAATGTTAGATGATCATTTATATTATATATAGGATATATTCTATGATAGATATTTTAGGTGTATTGATCCATTCATGATGTGACCTCATGCAGTGAGTAACAGGTGTAAATGCTTCTCAAAAACCATCTTTAAATAGGTCTACAGTCGCCCTTCAACCAGCAATTTATAACAAAAAGGAAACTTGTGTTTTTGGCTATAAATTACGTTTATTTGCATTTAGAAGTAAGTCAGGTCTAATTTCTACACACACACACACACACACACACACACACACACACACACACACACACACACACACTAATGCTTTGTACCAACAGATGTACTTGGAGCTGTCCACTTGTGTTAATATATTTCAGGATGGATGCTAGTGTCAGGCTTGACCAGGCAGATGCAGTACCTGTGTTGTCAGAGTACTTAATGAATAGGGAAAAATTGTGAGGGTTGACGTTTGCTTTCGTTAAGAAAATGTGCAATGCCTAAAAGGCTTAGGACAAACTGAGTTTCAGAGCTTCGTGACATTAAGAATATGACATAACAAACCATGTTTTCATTTCACTCACTTTCACAACTCCGTTCTGTCCTGACACAAATTCTTTGTAATTCTTCTAATTCTGAACATGTAACAGTTGAGTATGAAAGATGAAGAAGAAAGCACCCACATCTCAACACAACACATCTTTTGTCTGTGTTGATCTCGTGAGAAACACGTTGTAAAGTAGTTCCGCTAAGCTAGGAACCACCTGCTGCATGCCACCTCTGGCAGTAAACACACTCATGTACACAAAATGCAGATATCTGAACAGTAATTGAATAATGCAGTGAGTGCACTAAAGCAATTTATCCACATAATTGATTTATTTATTCTACAAGCCTCTTGTAATACCTCAATTCCATTCTTGCTAATGTAAATCCAAAGGTATATTTATATTTTGTTGTGGAGAAGCATGCACCTTAGCTTGTGTAGTAATACTGTGAGCTTAGGTTCAATCCTCTGCTCCCTGGGCCTCAAGGATTACAGCTTAGCAGAGCAGAGTGGAAAGCATGTAAATAATCTAGTGGGATTACACTCTGCAGTCTGTGACACACACAGACTAACAATACAGCATAGTGTGCCATGGATGAATCAAACCACAGGCGGTCATGTGCATCTACATCACATGGTCTGTCTTGGAGACACACTGCAGGTTGAGAAGTGTACAACCTAGGGGGTGAAGGGGTGATAGTGGCAAAAAATACAATTGCACCCACCAACAGAGCTTCAGGGAACAACTCTAGCTGGGCGCGATACAGGACGTCATCCAGTGCTTTGGATCCCAGTTCCACCTCACCATTACACCTACACAGGTACAGACATGGAGTCAAAGGCACAGATGAACAGTTTCAATTTTAGATTAAAGGTGAAACATGACTAAATATATCAAACAGACTAGAACTGTATGAGAAACTGAATGTTCGCCACTCCACCTGTAATAGAATATAGAGTGGAGCAGTGAGGCCGTGCTTTGTGTACACTTACAAAGCATAGTGGATCCCAGTGATGAGCTGAACCAGGAACTCTGATGTAACGGTCAGCCGCGTGCTAATGCCTTTATAGCGTCGCATCTGTTGCCGTGGGTAACCACATATACATACCCTGGAGGACAACAAATAAAAGCGATAAAATTAAGAAACTTCAATCAGACAGAACACTCCACTGAGCCACTTGGCTGCATTTTCATTAATGCAATTTACCTCCCTGAGGTACACTGAAGTGCAGAGCCATAAAAAGCACATCAGCAAAACACATACATACTGTATTTGCACACAAATAATTTGTCTGATATGCTGCATTACCCAGAATCTTAAAAATACAGACTATTTTCAAAGCATTACTTGTAGGTGGTTAATGAATATCAAGTAAGTAATTAAGAGGAACATTTCAAACCTCAAATGTTACCGAAGTATACAAGCTACAGACGTTGTTTTCTATGGACATAGAGGAAACTGTCAAGGGGAAGCTGATTACTTCTTTTTTGCTTTGCATTTATCAGGGCAATGTGCTCAGCTACTGTTGGCAGATTACCAAAAACACTAAGCTGGGGTGTGTGTACATCCCAGATCTTTGCTGAATAGCAGTATCTTGGCTTTATGGGGAAGTGGAGTCTGTAAGAGGATCAGATAAGCAACAGCCTGTAACACAGTGAAAGTTTGTGTGAATGTGTGAAGTCTTTGCTTCTTGTGCATCTGTTTTACCGGGAGCTTAGCTGGCAGAGGGACTGGAGGGACGTGGATGTCATGTAGCTGAGGGCAGCATTGTAGCACAGCAGCAAGAAGGTCAACACCTCAAACCTAAACAGCACAAACACAACCTTAGTATTGCATATGTTCTCACTAATCACAAACAATATCTAACAGAATAAAATCTGATGAATACAGATATGTGTCTAAAGCTAAAAAATAACATGAGTTTAAAATATTTCAAAAGAAATCTGTCAGTGAAAGAAGATGGCATTGAAAGGTCTTATATTGTGACCTCTTGTAGTTTAGGTTGATGATGGAACCCGGTAATCTCCTGTACTCCAGTGCACGTTTTAGATGAACCCCCTTCCAACACACCTGATTCAAATGATAAACCTCTCATCAAGCTCTGCAGAAGCCTGATAATGACCGTCAGGTGTGTTGGAAAAGAGATACATCTAAAACATGCAGGACAGTAGCTCTCGAAGACCAGAATTGAGCATCTCTGGTATAAATGAACAAACAGCAAATTGAGAGAAGTCTAAACTGTTGCTTAATAAAGAGAACATGCTGAAAACCAGATCAGCAGGAATGAGTTTGAGTGGACACGACTTACTACAGTAATTCAGGGAGTTACTGGGGCCTGCTGAGTTTTTATTCAAATAAGACAAAGGCCACCTTCCCACCTGAGGTTTACAGACACCATGCAAAAACCCTGTAAACAATTGGTTTCATCAAATTTATTTAAGAAAACCTAAAAATAATATAACTTCAAATTAAGGTGCTTCACAATAGTTTTTGAGGGGCAGAGTTCTCCTGTGTTAGACAACTGCTTCACCCCATGTATGCTTCTTGGCTAGTGGTTGTTGCCAGTTTTAATCAGGTTTCCTGGCAGCAGCTTCCTGGACAGCCTACTTAAAAAAGAAGCACAATTTCACCCTGTTGCTACATCACCATTTACACCCAAAATCCAGCCTCTTACCTGTTCTGTGCTGTAAAGTTTTCCCTCTGGAGGTGTGGCCCACTGTACACCACCCTGCTCAGCCCATGATTGGCTAAAGCCCCTTCTGTCAGGGCCATGGAGCCGATAGCTGAAGGCTAAAAAGTGGAGGAAGAAGAGTTTTAAATCACCATTTCTGCAAATGAAGACTTGAAGCAAATGTGTGGTAATGGTCTCACCTCGTGATACACTGAGGGTTTAGAGAGCGAAGGGACAGTAAAAGATAATACTTTACTTTGTCCATCTTTATCAACTATTTCCTGTGAAAAAGAAAGACGGGAAGAGAAAAGAGAAAATGTTTCTGGGGGTGAGGGAACTTTTTTCCCCCACTGCATGCCACAAATCTATAAAAAGCGCGTGTTCATCTCTTTTAGTACACTCATCTGTGATCTGTGGGTGTTTGTGTGAGGACCTCAGGGTCTTGGTTTACCCACTCAGTTTGTTAGTGTGTGTTCGCCTCCTTATTTGTGTGTCATGATGAAGACATGTAAAGAGACCCCAGGGTTTTGCTGTCCCCTACATGCATGCTAATGTCAAATAAATTAATGGGAACCAGACAGACAGTGGAGTGACAGCTGACCTACTCTGCTATTCAAACAGGAAGTTAGGAAACACTGCACTTTGCTGATAAACAATCAAGAGAAAAGGATAAAAATGGGATTTGTTGATCATAACCATTACAGCCCAGCCTCTATATTGAATATTTGCTAGTTTCCATCCGTGTGTTTAACCCATATTTGCAGTTGCTCTTTATGTTGTCAAACAAGGAAAAAAGCACAACTGTATACTTTCAGATTACAAATCTCAACAACATTTGTGTGGCCACTCGCTAAGGATTTTAGTATTTATATTTCACTATACTAAAAGAAATGTCTTCTCTAAACACTCAGCTGTCATCTAAAAATGTAACAGTCACTTTATCCTCTCCCCTACCAGGTTGTAAATGCCCAACAGCAGGGCCTCGATGCAGCCAGAGGTGTGTGGGTCCCTGGCTGCGCTGACGGACAGGAGGCTCCACAGGAGCTCTGGCAGGAACTGTAGCGTGAAACGCTGCAGCTGCGGTTCACCACTCCGGTAAAACTCAAACAACTGGTGGCACACTGGCTCCAGTAACTGTCAACGACACACACAAAAATCAAAAACATGGTGACATAGACGGTTACATCAGCCTGCAAAGAACAGACAATGATCATGTCTGTGATGAAATCATTGTTACATTTGCCATTTCCTCTTTCTGAACACTGTCAGCATGAAGAAACTACTTTCTGGAGATAATAGGATATGATCATATGTGTAGGCCAATAGAATGAGAGGAATGATGAATAATCATGACTAGGGCTAGGGATCACAGCCAATTTCCTTAAGCAAATCGATTGATAACGAATAGAATTTATCCAATCCAATTCAGTGTTAATTGATTCAGAATTATTTAGTGATACCAAAGTAAAACTTTGAGATGAAACATGAAACTTTGACTATCATGTTACACAACACATTCAATACTACATACATCCATACTGGTTTCGATATATTGACATAGAAAGGAAATAAATTTGACACTACAGCAGTAATAAGCTGAATATGTTCTTAAATAATGAATGGGACAGAAACAATGCCATGTTTCTATATTGCCTCTGAAAGGACTTTGTCATCTTTATTCTATTTTATGGTTGGTGGCTTCTAGCATCAAGGCTCATTACTATCACCTATGGCTGAGTGTGGATCCAACTTAATATTCCTAGAATTCCACAATCTGCCTTGGAGAGCCTCCGATGAAAAGATAGTCCATGCAGCCAGTTCCTCTGCAGTGTGGGTTTGAGGTCGTGGCAAAGAGGACCTCCTGAGGAGGGGTTTTCCCCACGGTCCTCCCATACCAGAATCATTGTGAGCAAGATTGGGATGCCCCGTAGCATGCTCTCATGCCCATAGGGGCATACTAGATGGAGCTGGCCATGCCTCACTGGTACCCAGTATTTGCCATGCTGCTTTGAAAAATTTATCTCATCTACTATTACTCATTAATACAAAAAGAAAATCAAAATCAATCCAAAATCAATCAAATTGTTGTTGGGTTTTTTTTGTTCTCCAGCCCAAACCATAACATAATTACTATGTGAAAAGTATGGGTTTGAGTTGCTTGGTCTAATTTTTTGCATAAAACAAAGTATTAGAATTACAAAGTGTTTGTGTCCATACATCACTGTAGTTCTCTCTGATGACTTTGTAAAGAGCAGGGACGAGGACACCTTTGTCCTTTAGCGAGGCAGCGTAGGTGGACACGGCACTATCAGGGAGGGTCTGAAACACATAAACATGTGAAGACAATAACATAACAGTAACAGATTTAAGACTTTTCAATTTCATTATGAGAGCAATTCAACACTTATTTGAAGCCAAAGTACTACAGTAGTCAATCCCTGGAATGTATTAGATAAGTATTAGACTATGGGGTTCTTTACCATTTTGTCAACAGACATTGTGATTATAAAGTATATTGTCTTTTTATACAACAACTAAATAAGTATTTTATAATATTCAACTGTCTGCAAACAGACACAGAAAAGATGTGTAAACAAAGCTTTAGTTTGCATTATTGTGTCAGAGCTCTCCCTCCAAATTCTTAGCAAGGAGATGCACTGGACCACCCCTGATGTCAGGGGATGATAATTATTCGATAAACTCATAGAAATGACCATTTGAATATTCAAGAAGTTCCATCCATATTTATTTCACATCAACAGCTTAGTTATGTTTGTTTAATTTAAACTTCCAATGAAGTTTATTAATGAAATCTGCAGCTCCAAATAAAGGTTATGGTGACATCCAAATCAGAGAACATGACTCATTTGTGTCAATAATATGGCCTTTATATGACGAAGGATATGCTATAGTGTTCCTCTACTTCTAATGGACACTCAAATCGAATCACTGTCTAAATAATACAAGTTTAATACAGCTTTAAAATAGGGTTGTGCAAAATAACATTATATCATGAAAGATTAGAATGTATCAACGATCCAACAAAGCAGAGAAATCATGGAATTGTCTATATGACAGAGTCAGAGCCGTAGAGTGTTCAATGACTGTGGATGGAGTTATCTTGACATACAGATGCTCATGACCATGAATTTCACATTGTGTAACTGGAGTATGTATTGGATGTATTCTGTACATGCTCAAAATGAACAAACAAATACATTATTAAAAATAATATCATAATAGTAATAATAATGGGTCATGGCCAACAGAGAAATGGACAAGATGCTTCCTAAAACAATCTCCATTTCCATCATAATGAATGGGTTTGGCTTTTCCCCAAATGACAACACCCATTTGCCAAATTTGCACATATATGGTTAACAAGTCAGATGGCAACACTACAAACCTGTGACCCCCCATATTACTGGTCTCCTCTGTACTACAAAGAAAATGAAAATGTACTGACCTTGGCCTGTACTGAAAAAAAGAAGTTGTGTTACACCCCTAATGCACAACACTTTTAATAGGTTGGTTTTACATGCAGTCACATTGCTATGTAGTCAGCGGGTGACTTTCAAATGGAGGGCAGAAAGTGAAACCAAGTGAGTTTATGGCTGCGCCAATCGTTCATATTTAGTAATAAGAAAAAAAAAAACAAAAAACAATTTTTACTAAAGGCACTCTTTATGAGAAGAGCAGCAAATGGTGGAAAGAGGTAACAGAAGCAGTGACCGTTTTACCTCTCAAAGATATGCAAATTAGTTTCAAACATCAATGTAAAGAATCATGATAAAAATCAAGATTGTGATTTTATTTGTTTTTAAATTGTGGTATGATACTTTTGCTATGTCATCCACCTCTACATCACAATAATACAACTCTTTTAAAAAGCAAATTGATCAAATTCTTATTCCGTAAACACCTTTAATTATAATTCAAAAGGTATAAAATTCAGATTATTGGATTTTAGACTGAGTCAATCCAACTGTTGCAGCTGTATTAAGAGGTCAAAGTTACCAAGAGCAGACAAAAATGTGATCAACGTGTCTTTTCAGCTTTTATTGCAGTCACGAAGCAGTGGCAGAAAAAACAAAAACAAACACTACAAGTGCGTGTAATAAGAGGTAGACGTATAATACAGTTCTGATGTCTGAGTGCTTTTTACACCAATACTAAATGAGTACCTTAAATTCTGACAGCCATTCCTCCACCACTCCTTGGTCCATAGCCAACATGTTCCCTCATCTGCAGTGGAGTCACCTCTACCTACAAGAGGAAAAAATACAGTTAAAAAAAAACCTAAAACTAGAACACACATACATCAGAACGTTATTGACACAGAAAACATGTGAGCCATCTTCACATACACACACAGAATAAGGACAAATAAAGCCACACTGTCTGCAAGTGTTCTATGAATTGGTATTAGGATGAGCATGTTCTAATATACAACCCGTAATAAATAGTGACTGCGCATACTCCAGGTGTCAATTCAGGACTCTGGCACCCTCTAAAGAAAAAGTCTTTCCTCTCCTCCAATATTCCTCTCATTGCTCTCCAGAATCTCACACCACTGCAGCATGCACCGAACCTATTCTCAACTCAGAAAAAAAAATAAATAAATCACCCACACAGAGAAGCCTGTTTGGATCCTATGTTACTAAAGAGAATTTAGCTCCACCATGCTTTCAGTACAGGCTGTACACTGTGGAAAGTGTTCTGATGGAGACAGACAGGAAAAGATGCCCTTACCTGCTTCGGCTAACGGCTATTCGCGGTGAATCAAATGTAACACTCCCTCCATTTCTGCCTCCATCCATCTGTTAATTCCTGCTCGCTCTTGCAATCACTCACAGCATTTCCACGGTCTGTGCCCTAACCCCTCTCTTCCACTGAACTTGCATGCAGCTCCTTTCCTGTTAAAGCTCCAGTGTCACGTCTTACCCAGTCCTCTTTCACTTATTCCGTCTACTGTATTTTCTTCCTCTCGCATTGTCATTTCACTTCCCTCTCACGCTTTCATTAAGCATCTAGCGGCTCCTATGTGACACTTCTGGGAATAAATGTGTTACAGAAATATGACTGAATAACTAAACAAAATACAACTAAACTGAAATAAATTCTATACACACACGTAAATATATATATATATATATATATATATATATATATATATATATATATACACACACACACACTATTATTATTATTATTTTTTACATACAACTTGGGGCATTCTTGTGACACTGATAATCAGTATGTTTAATATGTGTTTAGACTGCTCTTGCAAAAGGACATATAGGGCAGTTTTGTAACCTTCTGAAATACTAGGGACAAATGTAAACATAAGCATGTGAGATAATCTGGTATGACATGGAATAATAAAAAAAAAAGCTTCAGTTTTCAGTTATTGAACTATGGACATTACACTATGACTTTTCACACTTTGCCTACTGAGATGGACATGATGCCATCAGAGAATGGTATCATTACTTTTGCTAGGTCGAGCGGTGCCATAGGGAAGTATAGTGTCACATCACATTATGCATAATTTCAAAAAGGAAGCAATAACTATGAATGCTTTGTCCAGCTGAAATTTAAACATTATAGTTAATCAGATTATGTTCTACTTGCATAGTCAAATGTTTGCTTTGGCTTCAGCAGCAATTTTCTTTCAGGCTTGAACAAAACAAGCAATGGGAATAAGCTCATTACCAAAGCTGACACTCACATTTTTCCAATTATTAGTATCAGTATTGTTTTTAACCAACATCAGCTAAAAATATATTTGTTTAGTACAGTGTTTCCCAACCCTGGTCCTCGAGGCACACTATCCTACATGTTTTAGATGTTTCTCTCTCCAACCACACCTGATTCAAGTGATCAACCTATCATCCAGCTCTGCAGAAGAATGATAATGACCGTCAGGTGAGTTCAAAGTTTAATTTTGCTTGCTTATTTTTCACAGGACAGACATAAAACATACATGTCCTTGTTCCTAAGAACCCCCCGCCACTCATGATTAACTTTGTTTTCACCAATTATTTACAGTTTTCCCCAAAATCGTAGGAGTTTGGCAGTATGTACACACCTATTTTTTACATGTAACAAAGAGTGGAGCTCTCTCTATGCGACTGTGGGCGGGGCTTTAACATGACTGACAGACTAACAGATCTGCTTCATTTTGGTGAGTTCAGTGGTTGTAAAACTGCTGTATTTCACTTATTTTTCACAGTACAGGAAAAAAATTAAATCTACTTGTTCTTCAGACCCTCCTGCCACTCATGATGACCTGTGTTTTCACTAATTATTTACAGTTTTCCTAATAATTGCAGGAGTTCAGAGGCATGGGTTACCATTCAGATAGGCTTTACTCAAGTCAGCTCTCTGTGTGCATCTGTATGTGTAACTACAGGCCGGTTTCCCAGGTAACAGGGCAAAGTCCCTTCCTCACAGAAAATGGGAGGAGCTTTAATTGAACTGACACAGTCCTCAAACACTGACAAACAGATTCCACATATGGAGTGAACAGTAGATATTTCCTCCTTTTACGACACACCAGCCACAACTCCACCAATCCGGCAAGAGACAAGCACACAGGTTACATTTCCTTCAGGAAATGTATGAAAGTCTAGTTGGTTACTGAAATGCTCTTTTGATGCCAGTACCTCACAACTGGGATGTCATGATGTTGGGTTTAGGAGTGAGAAATGCTTTTTGACAATAGAATCAGAATTGCTGTATTGTCATTTGGCATGTCACGAAAACACATCAAACAAAATTATGTTGCACAGTTCCTCTAAAACTAGTGCAGGCAGCAGCCAAATTGAAGACAGAATTTAGCCACCGGCAAGAAGACTTAATGATAAATGCTAACTCACTGTCTCTTTAAAACTGAAAAATTCATCAAGCACTGTCAATTTTTATAGTGTTGTTGGTGTAACCTAAACCTACAAACCACATCTCCAGTCTACATCTGTGACTTCCTGCCCAATAGCAAGACCAAAAACTGAAAAATAGCAACGGGTCTCTAAACCAAAACATACTGATGAATGATATGGAAACTATTACAGGTTTCGTCTGTATTGTGTGTGTGTTTTTTTTTTTTCTAAGAATAGTGTACTTTGGCTTTGAGTTACATTTTTGATACCAGTACTCATACCTTGGCTTTAAGATAAGATTACCAATGCTATATTTTAATAATAAAGCTTCAAATTCAGGAAGTGACATTCGTGTACGACACTAAATTTTGAAAAAAAAACATCAAGGCAGTCAAAACCAGCCTACTATCACCTTAAGATCATCTCAAGGATAAAAGGTCTGATGTCTCACCAGGACCTGGGAAAACTAGTCCATGCAGTCATCTTCATTCAGCTTGATTATTGTAGCAGTGTCTTTACAGATATCTACCTAAAAATGAAAAAAGTCATTTATACAACTGCAGCTCATTCAAAATTCTCCTACTAGAATTCTCACAAAGACAAAAAAAAAACAGACCACATTAGTCCAACTCTGAGGTCCTTACACTGATTGCCTGTCCATCAGAGGATAGACTTTAAAGTTCTGTTGCTGGTCCATAAAGGACCAAAATGCATCAGTAACTTCTTAACTTGGTATAAAGAATTCAGTCCCCTCAGGTCATCTGGATCAGGTCTTCTGTCAACCCCCAGACTCAGAACCAGACCGGGAGAAGCTGTGTTCAGCTTCTATGCTCCAGATGTCTGGAACAAACTCCCAGAAATCCTCACATCAGCTGAAACACACACTAAAGACCCACTTATTCTCAGTGGCTTTTGACCATTTTTTTATTCATCAGTTCAGATCTGCATTCTCTTTTAAGCTCCTAATTAGCTTATCAGGATGAAGTCGCGATGAGCTATTGCCATTGTGCTTCGTCCGTCGTCATCGTCCACAATTCACCAAAATTGCTTCTCCTCCCTCAATTCTCAATGGATTTCAATTCTGATTGATTCATTACCGGTAGATAGATCTAAGCATTAGGTACAAGACTTATCACTTTGTTGAAATTTAAAATTGTAAACAATTTGTTTACAACTTTGTATATTTTTCCAGTCTGGCACTAAAATCACTTCTCCTCCCTCAATTCTCAACAGATTTAAATTCTGATTTTATGATATATTGAATGACTCCCTTTTGTTGATAGAAAGACATCACAGCTGTGAGGTCCGGATGAGCACAGGACCATTGGTGCTATTTTTATTTGTTTAACTGTTTTAGCCATTTGTGGCTTGTGTTTTTGTTAGTTTGTTCTTATTTCATGTCTATACTTTTTATTGCTTGCCCTGAACCCTGCTGTAATGCTTTTAATGTTTTTTGTAAAGCACTTTGGTTTGTGTTGTACATGATATGTGCTATATAAATAAACCTGCTTTGCCTTGCCTATTATTCCTTAATGGCATGTGAAAGTACTTGCTTAGGCCTACAATTTGAGATATTGTGGTTGTTACTACATTTATTACTGCACAGTGCAGCAATAATGTAGCAACAGTAACACAGTGCTGCACAGTACTTTCTCACATTGTTACTTGCTTAGTCACAGCCATAACACGATATAAAACTTTACTTAGGATCATCATATAAGTGACTAACAGTACTGTTAATGTTACACTATTATTGAATGTAAAGTTTAAAAAAAAAGTGTATATATGTATACAGAAGTGACAAAAAAATAAGCTGTTTTTCTTGGTACAAACATTTTTAAACACAACATTAAATATATTTCTGTGTCCTGAATTTTTGCTTGAACATAATGCACATGTAGAATGAGATGATCTTCTTTACTGAAATGAAACTAGTGTAAACCTGTCTGTTATTATTTTTAAGCTAAATGAGGACCATTAATGCAAAAATATAAAACTGCATTACAAGTTATGCAATATTTGGTGCTGGGACGAATGACACTGGGCTTTTAATTTTTGGTACGAGCTTGTCAGTGTAATTCAGTGCCATAAACACACTGATGCTCAGTATCTGGGTGTTCTCCAAACATCTCTACATAAGGACTGTCCAGGGCCCTGCCCATGTCCCCTAATGAGCAGGAGGACACCATCTACAATGTCTCAGTGACTGATAATCTGCTTTTTTTCCCCAATAGCAGCCTGTTTTCACTGCGGGGTATATCATGTCTATTCTCTGTCGTGTCTACACTGCAAAAGCACAAAGCCAAATTGGCTCTAAAAATGCAGTCCTTGTTTGGTATGTCTGATAATAGAGGCTGAGGAGGGAGGAAAGGAGTCCTTCTATGTGCACACCGTCATGCAGAAACATGTGTTCCTCTCCTTAAAACACCCTTTTCCAACATATCAGTGGGTGGATGACATTCAGTCTTCTAAAGTAAGTAACTTCCGTCATATAAAAGTAGGCTGGTTGTGAGCATCAATATTAGTAAGACATAGCAGCTTCTCACAAACACCGAAGACATGAATTCATGTCACAGCGTGTTTTTCTGTTTGCATAAGCAGCAGTTGAGGTTCACTTCACTTGCATGAGGGGTTTGTAGGCCACTTCCAAAAGCGCCACTTAAGCAGTTATTAAAATGTGAATATAACAACACAAATATAGATGTTCTTTGTAGAAGCACCTTTTTGTTTGCGAGTTCTTTCTTTTGCTTCCTCCATCTCCATTCTCATCCTCCTACATGATACCACACCACTCTTTCCCCATCGTCTTCCTTGCTTCATAATCCGTCTTTCATACAAACAGATTTTTTTATTTTTTGCATTTTTCTAGTGTTCGGTCCCTCCATGGCAGCCAGGTGCCTATTTATGGACTGTACCAATGACAGGAATGACAAAGGGGGAGGGGAGCTAGTGACTCATGAAATGGGGAAGGATTATATAGCAGAATAGCCTCCATTTAGAGAAATTAGTCCTTTGTGACCGTTTGTGGTTCTGCTCTACAAAGCTGGTGAAGACAACAAGGAGGGCAGCGTTATCTAAAACCAGCCATGTGCATTTTAATGACATGCATGCCGACCAAAATAATAAAGGCTGTGATTACAAAGTGGATGAGTCAGTCATTTAAGAGGACAAATTCTGCTCCTATATATTCACTTCTAAGTAACCCATAAACTCTGTCCATTTTGCTGTCTGGGGCATGCCATCCACATTCTCTGCATCCACAAAAAGAATCTTTGAAACCCAAATCAACCACTGCCTGTGATGCCGCCGCCTACCTATATGATATATTTGCTTTGGATTAAGTGGAGAAGCAACTGCAACGACAGAAAGAACAGGCTGTGGGCGGACACTGGGGTACAAAGTTATGATACCACAATGGAACTATAAATAAAAGACTGTCAGGAAACAAAGTGAACAAGTCAGATGTGTATGCATGTAAAATGTCCAGGATCAATAGTGTTAAATCAGCTGAAAACTGACTTTTTTTCCACATAGGCTTTACACACTACAAGCTTTCCTCTTGTTTCAGGTCTTACCGAGAGTGCATTATATGGAGAAATCACTTTATCAAAAATAAACAGATTAAAAAAAACATGTATCTCCTCACCCACATAAATGGATTTAAATCACAAAAAAAAAAAAAAAAAAAAAAAAAAATCAGAGTGCTCTCAGATCATCACAGTATATTGAGACAACACAGACGGGTGGAGGAAAGTGAATGTCCTTGGAGTTCAATATAATGTTATTAGGCAGACGTTTCGTTTTCTATCCTCTCAATTGTTCTGTCATTACCAACTTTCAGATCCTGACAGAAATCATTAGAATACAGGGAGACAGGGAGAGAGAGACAGAGAGACACACAGAGAGAGAGAGAGAGAGAGAGAGAGAGAGAGAGAGAGAGAGAATACATTGGTGCAAATGATGCAGCAGCTGGTAAGTGTTTTCTGCACCATTCAACCAGACTGACTTCCACTTGCAGAAACACACACATGAATTAACCAGTGTAAAGAATAGGTGGCTGAACAGGCTTGACAAGTCCTGGTAACAAACCAATGAAATGATGATTGCATGGAGAGAGAGGCCAGGCAGAAGCATGAAACACACACAGATCAATGGTTAAGTGAATACATTAAAGAAGACAGAGAGATGTACAGAAAGACTGAGGATTAAAGGCCTATATGACAGCCTGAGGGTTAGATAACTCAACAAGAAAGAAATAGTCTGCTTAATAAAAGGAGGGAGTTCATTGGGTTTCTGAAAAGACTGCCGTCGGCAACCTCCTGGACACAAGAACACAAGATAGGTAAGGACACTGAAACCTACACCACTATCAGATCAGCCTGGAGAAATGTGTTAAACCAGCATGTGCAGTTGCCTTGCTGTAGGTTATTGCGTATTCCACCAAAGCGCCAACAGACACAACTCCATGCCAAGGAGTGACGGAGAATGTGTCACGAATTGCACAAGTGTGTATTTCCAAATGTGTTTATTCAACTCTTCAAAACCTGTTCCTGTGAGCTAGCTAACTCAGTTGACAGATCTCTCCCTACACCCACGCCTCTGTCTTAAAAGTGTCTCACTTACAGACACACACCAACACAGAGACACACAGAGTGCTGGCAGCCCAAATGAGCTTATTGTGACTCCTCCTCCTAAAGGTTTGCCTCAACACAACAGGTCTCTCTTGAGTTTACATTCCTAATCCTTGTTGCAAGTGTGCTGGCATGTTCTGACAGAGTTACTGTGAAAACATCTGATGTAAACACACAAAGCATCACAGAGGCTTTCACGACACAGATTAGGCCAATTCAGAAAATGCCTATGATTATAAAAAACAAAGCCTCTGGTGTGTATTTTTACGTCATAGAATGTAGTACCTGTCTGTGACAGCTGGACAACAAAGAACTGTAGAATTGCCAAGTGAGAAAGAATCAAAGGAACACCCACGGACATCCAGAACATCCCTCTCTGACAGATTGCTTCATTTCCTATTACACACATGGCTTGGAACCCCTTTTTGTTTTTTTTCAGGAAATGAATTTGCAAATAAGAATGCAGTCTTCAATAGAAGGAAGAAAGGAAACCGTGAGAAAGACGAAGTGGTTGGTTTTGAAAGAGACAGAACTACCCCAGCTGCTTTTTCTTGTGGTACAGGGTGTAAACCATACAAACTTGATAGGTGATTCAAATGACACACAATACTCATGCTAGCCCTTCACGAATCAATGATATAGACATCAACAGAAATGATCAAAGGACCTGTAGATGTATTCAGTCCTAGATCCAGTATTCCCCGATGACTTCATCTCTCTTTGACACACCCAAACCACCAATAAAACGTTAAATTGTACTAACCAGGAACTGCAGCAACTCTAGAATCTCCCCTTAGAAAGATACAAACTAGGTCGGTCGGAAATAATCAACAAAGTGTGGCAACCAATGATTTCTTGCTTGAAGCAAAAGTCGTCAAGACACTATTTTGAAGTGTTGTGAGGTGTCTAAAAAAAACAGGTGGAGGCAGTCTTACATAACTGTGGTCATTAGGGGCAGATCTTCTAACATGTCCTACACACTGCCAGAGCTCACAGCTTGACCTGACCTTTTGTTGGTCCTCGCTGCTAAGAGCTGTTCACACCATTTATCCATTTCTTTTGTTTGACAGTTTGCTTTCCCCAGTTTATATACCTCGCTTTGTTTATACTGTCTGTTTCTGTTTTCTTTATTTGGACTCTCTTGGCCTGTTGTTAACCCGGTTGCATCACCACCTCCCCCTCAGGTTCACTTCGGTAGCAGGTGGCTTAAAGCTCAGAAGAAAGTGGGGGGCTTCTGCTTTTCTGCTTTATTTTTTTGTTCACTTATACTAAAGAGAACTGCCTGCAGCGAAGTACACATGACAACAGTCTGTGGTTTGGGTGTGTGGTTTTTGCTGCCGAGGGAGATGGATAGAGAGATCTGACAGGGAGGAATCCTCTTATAGCAGCCTACGCTCTCTCCGTTGCCTCTAAGCCAGTGATGCATCTTCATCCCATCTCTTGCCCCTCCCATAACCTATCTTTCTTTAAGTAAGCAAGCCTGAAAAGACTGCCGATTAACATAAGACATTTTTGGATTTTTACATTTTCTTTTATCTTCCCTGCTCTCTCCCTAAGCTCCCTTATAATGTATTAATGTTCAACACTTTGAATTCACATCTAAATACAAGCTTTGGTGCAGTTAATTAGTGTGACTCCATTATTAATTTCTATAAAAGGCTATAACTCATCTCTACATAATTTATCTGTGCAAAATTTGGTCTACAAGAAAGAAGAATTGCAACAGTTTTCAATGTTCAAACAGGGTGACGATCTGTGATGCTGGATGACAGCAGAAACTGTGCAGCACTCCTGCCCCATGACCTGCCAGGCTTTACTGTCAAAAAGTATTAAGGAATCTGAAACACTAGCAGGCATAGATGCAGCACATTACCAAGCATGGTCATACTTTAACGTGCATCAGCATCGTAATGGCACCACTGTTAACCATGAACAATGACGCACCCCTCACCCTGTCCATTGCTGAAGGGCAAGCCTTCCCTTAACAACAAAGTCAAACACACACACACTATAAAAAGTAAATGACAACCTGCAGATCAAGCTGCAAATAGCATCATATTTACACAATAACTGGAATAGGACCAGGAGCACAGTCCTTGTAAAGGACATGGACTGTAAAGCAAACACTCTTCAACTTTTGTTAGCATGTACACTAGGGCTGGAGCTCATTTCACACACCACTGCCTTGGGCTGTGCAGCACTTTCACACTCTTCCCCCTCCTCCAGGAAACTCTAGGACTGCCTGAATGGCACGGAGGAAAGCTACATCACATGATAGTTATTTCAAAAATCCTAATAACGTATTATCTAGCATGCCAGCCTGTAATGATAAAAATAATAACAGTTGTGTTTATGACGGTCCTTTCTTCTGCCAGAAATACACATTAAGAGATGAAGCATCAGATGTAGCTCAGGAATCACAAGTATCATAACAAGGTGCACGCGCGCGCGCACACACACTCACTTAATAGAGCAACCTTAGGTTCAAAGTCTGTCACTGTACTTTTGCTGCACAAATGTTGGTTAAAATTAAAACATTCTTCCATCATTAGCATTTTTTCACTTGGTGATCTCGTTTAAATGCTATCGGGGTAAACTAAACTCACGAAACACTGCTAACTAGCTAGTTTGTCACACTGAAACTGGAAATAGGAGCTTGCTTTTTATCATAACTGATGTTCTGTCTCGTGGGCTACTGGTAGTTAAAAACAAGCATTAGCTTTACCAGTTAGATAGTCCTGAGTATTTGTTGACCGGTGTACAACAGAAACTGTAAATGAATCCTTCGCTGTCACATACTCTAACTGGGTTTGCTGAATGACTTCGAGCTGTCAGTGCAGTTGCTTACAGATTAGCTAGTTAGCTAGCTCGGCGAAGGCGCAACCCAAGTCAACTAGGGAAGTTAAATGTTTACTTACTGGCATGCTATCTGTCAATTTTCCGGTATCGCTGTCCTCTGTCGTCCAGACTCCGCCGGCAAACGCCTACCGCTTCGCTACTCCATAAATCTTCTCAATAATTCAACAACAGCAACCCCTTCCATCTTCATTACTTTCTCCACTCAAACTACCTTAAACGCGAGGTCTCGGCACCTTCTGAGTGACAAGAGTCTGAGCCAATGAGGAAGCGGCCTTTCATTCAAGCACCGCGCCCCCTGAAAACAACACCCTATCACACTAGACGCTGTGTCCATGCTAATAATTTCCACGATCATGCTAGGTTGCTTCTGTCAGTGCTTTTTGACAGTATTGTGATCTATCAAAGGTTCTTTTAACCAGTCATTAATAATTAATTTACTGGCAGTTGACATTTAACTCAATGAGCGATTGACTGTTAAATTGTAGCTAAATAACATCTAATCAATAAAAATATAGTTATCCATTGTAATAACTGATTCTGAGAACATGTTTTTCTCACTAAATTGGCAAAATGACAGAGAATCGAATTCACAAGGTCATAATTTACAAGGATGGGTATATTATAAATACAGTATTGATTAAAATACATTTTATGTTAGGCTGATCATATGAATAACCAAACAAATTGATTGAACAGTAAAACATTCTCAGATTTTCCACCACGTGTTGAGTTTACTTGGTTATTAAATTCATGCAAAGCTTAATAAATCGGAAGCACCAGCGTCTTTCTCAGATAAATGATGCATGATTGTTTGACAGTGACCTCTAGAACAATGGACATTTTCAAATTAATTATCTAGATGGGATATGACCATGTGTTTGTCTGCTTTCACACACACAGCAGCTGGATGTGTGCAGTTTTTAATCAATTAATATTCCAGTGGGGTTGCTGTAGATAGCAAACAGAAGATCTGCTGCCTCTCAACATAACCCAGCGTGATAACAGCACATGTCATATTCCTTGTTCTGTTTGGACACACACACACACACACACACACACACACACACACACACACACACACACACACACACACACACACACACACACACACACACACACACACACACACACACACACACACACACGCACACTGTTTCTGGCTTTCTAATGCCATAAGAATGATGTGTCAGTTGTAATGTAAGTCATATAATAAGCTAGTGCAAGTTGAAAACATCTATCCTCTCTCTAAAAGGTATGAGTTGCCACCGATTGGTGAGTGAGAGTAATAAAACAGTTATTTTTTACATTTGAATTTCAGATACCAAATGTCTGAGATTAGGAATAATTATAAGAAGAAAGAAAGAAAGAAAGAAAGAAAGAAAGAAAGAAAGAAAGAAAGAAAGAAAGAAAGAAAGAAAGAAAGAAAGAAAGAAAGAAAGAAAGAAAGAAAGAAAGAAAGAAAGAAAGAAAGAAAGAAAGAAAGAAAGTATTGAAATGGGTGCATTTCTGTCACTTGAGTGCCACCCAGTGTTAGACAGTAAAACTATACACGGAAAAGCATGCACGTCTTGGAATAGGCTATTTGAAAAGATTAAAAACAACCCAATTGTTATAACCTTTTTTTAAAAAAAAAGTTAAACATACTATTATGAACAAATACTGCTCAGTGTCGTCTGTTCGTCTCTGGTTTTGATTTTTTTTGCTGATGAAACTTTTCGATTCCACATTTGTCTTATTGTTTGATTTTGTTTGGTTGTTTGCTTTGTGTTTTTTCTTTTTTGACCTTTTTTGACACTGACCTCTGTAATATTTTTCTTATAATCTAGTATTGTATAGTGTGGCACATAAGCTTTTAACTTCAGCCTATGCCTTTGATCAACATCAGAAATACCAATGTTGGCATATGTGGTATATCCCATGTTTCTTATGTTCTGTTTATTTTGAAGATGAGCAATATACTAACTAACTACAGATAGATATATAGGTATCTATAGATAGGTACGTACTACGTAGGTAGATATAATAATAATAATAATAATAATAATAATAATAATAATAATAATAATAATAATAATAATAATAATAATAATAATAATAATAATAATAATAATAATAATAATAATAATAATAATAATAATAATAATAATAATGAAAGCACACAGAATTACATCTGGTGGGGAAATGTAGCTCTTTACCATGTATTTCACAAGTTTATTCTAATGTATGTTGTGCAAAATCATAAACTAACTATTGTAAAGTAAGTGCATTGGACTGAAAAGTGTAATATTTCTATCTGAAGTGCTTGACTTTTCTACTGCAGCTCCCTCTATTTTCTTTGTTGCCTTCTTCACTTCTTCTGTTTCAAAGATAGACCCCCAAAAAGAAATAAAGAAAAAATGAAAGAGTAAACCTTGAAGGTACTGTCAAAGGTGAGGAAAGCAAATTTTTCAGTTTATTGAAGTGCAGTTCTGGCATGTAATATAATTTCTACTTTTTCTACCTACATTTTAATACACATATGTGTATTAAAATTGACTTTTCAATTTAAAAATTAAAATTGACTTTTCAAAACATTAAGTTTTAATACATTTAAAGGTGATATGGATTTAGCCAACACTGTGATAACACATACAATGTTAGATTGTTATGATTATTTAATTTATTTAACATAACATTTCGTGTTTAAAGTATGATATCTTGGTATACCATCACAACAAATGGAAATGAACATAAAATCAATGACACAAAGAACAAAGGGAGAAAGAACCTCAAAGAAAATTCATCATAGTGCATTGAGTTCTGTTGCTTACGTGGCATGCACATGGGAGGTAATTAGTTTCAGTCTAGTTTTTTTGAATTTGAGGTTAGAATGGTTCAACAATTTTCACATTAGATTCATATGATGTGAGCTTCAGTTCACTTTTCTGCTAGAAATGTCCTTCAATGACCCACTTTCTAATTTTAGAGACTGGAGCACATTCACATCCTTTATGTTCTCACTTTTTGTGCAGTAGAGAAGTTGAATCAGTTTTTCGCTCTGCTTTATTTATTTATTTAATTTTTTTTACATATGTATTTATTCTGTTGGAATGAATATTGTGTGTTTTATGTCACCTGTGCCCTGCAGCGTACATGGTCCTTGATCTGTATATACATCTGACTACTTTTTCTCCCATTCCTTGTCCTTTTGAACTGTCTGATGTAAGGAATTCCTCAGAGCTTCCTTCCTGTTTCTTCAAGGGCTTCAGATGAACTCTTCAGGTTTCAAATGACATTTTCTAGACTTGATTTTTCCTTGTCCTTGACCTCATTAATAGATGAGTTGAGATCATCCTTTATAACAGAACTAGGGGGAAGCTGCAGGTTGCAAAGTCATGTGCTTCCCAGTATTATAGAATTTAAAGCCTGGGCTAACCACAGATTTTCAATATTATAATGTACAATTCAGCAACAACTACAAAACCTTTCAATAGCCTTCACTTCCTGATTTCATGTCAGACTATTTAGGCTTAGTTCCTACTAGAAAAAAAGCCTAAACACAAATAAGATAAATACTGAAAAAAATCTACACAACCTTGAACACATTTTTATGACACAAAATGTATTGTGTTTATTTATTTAGAGCTCTGACATGTATGAAAAAAGTTCTTAGATCTTCACTACAAAAAGTATACAAATAAAGTAAAATTGTAGTTAAATGGCAGCAAAGTTAGTATTAGATATGTTATGTTATAGATAATCAGTGTTGTACCTGAACGCGTTCATTGAACGATCGTTCACGAACTATATCATATTTTAACGAACGTGAACGACTCGTTCACTTTCGCCAAATGAATGGGAAGTTGTTAACGCGGTTATTCTGGCATTTATTGAACTGCGCTCTTATGTAGTTCACATTTCGTTCTCATCACGTTGTAATTATTGAGTCATATAAGGTATAAAATGGGATCAAAACACAGCATTATCATAGATGTCATTTTTGTATTATTCGACGGGCGGTGGGGGGGGGGGGGGTGTGAGCAAGAGCGAGAGAGGGGTGCAGAGTTTTTGGGAGCGGAGAAAAAGAGTTAACTGTACAGAGTGTGACCGGCGACCAGAGCAGGTGTTGTCCCGTTCTTGGAAATGAACATTGAAAACGAAGCTCACTGAAACCACTCCTTGTGTTCTAAGAACCTGCAGAGGGAAGTTAACCCTCGGGTAAGGTATTTACTTCCGCCCTCCTGGGGCGGCATTTCCCCTGATTTTTTGACTACAGGATAACGCCAGAAACGGTTAATAATACGTTTACAATAATAACACAAAAAGAACGAAAAAGTTCATTTTGGGATCCATGAACTTCTAGTTCATAATTTGGAAGAATGAACGATGAACTGAACTAATTCATATTGAGTAACTTGAACTGAACTTTGAACTAGTTCCTAATCAAGGTGAACTTTCCCAACACTGTAGATAATATATAGAAGTAGAAGACCATTTGAATGATATGGGGAGGCTAAGTCACGCCCTTCTACTTCCGGTAGACACGTCCGTTTGACAAGTGCTCTGAAATTCGCATATGATAGCAGTTAAGCAAGGGATAATGTATAATACATTGTCTCGCTTATTCTATGGGTTATTACAGCTTATTACTGTCACTACTCTAACAGATTGGATAAAATAGCGGTTACAACAGGACGAAAATTTACTTTAAAAGTGGCCGAACTACCTGCGGAGTGATATGGTACCGTGAATCTAAAGTGACAAAACTCGTTGCCATTGGCAGCGGGCGTTCACGGCGCAGCGGGCGGTTAAAGGAAAAAAAATCCGCCCGCAGAAGGCTGGGAACGTCAATTCAAATTGAACGGGAACCTTCGCAACGTTCTAGAAGGCCATAGAATAATATGAAATATTTGATATGGCATAGGCAGACCACCCGTTTTTGATGGGAAGCAAATGTCACCTTAGGTTATATGTGGGCTTGGTAAGAGACTACAATGTGTCGCATATGTGACGTCACTGTAGTCCAAATTATTAACGGGTTTTACTCGCAAATTAACCAGCCGTTAGTTACAGAAGCAGTTGAAACGTACCAATAATTATAATTTATCATGACGTACAACATATGTGTGACTCAGGGCACATGACAAACCAGATACCATTTTAGCATTTTATTTCCCATTGAATACCATTCATTAATTTTCTGATCTCAGGCCCCATGAACCTCCCTGAAGGGACAGAGACTTAAGCTCCCCATTTGAACTTACTGGGTAGTTTCAAGGGGGTGTCAAGGTTATTTTATATTTTCTCCCACGCCCACTCAGGTCGAAGACTACCCACATGGGCACGTGTATAATTGTGATGTCCCACGATGCAATGCTCTGTACAATTTATTAGTCTCACTTAATTGATTGAATGTAGGTGATATTAACTTTTTTTAGGGCAGTGCTTTATTTACAGAAATATATAACTCACTATCCTAATAGGCTGCCATTAGTGAAAAGGTTGAGAAACACTCATCTGAACAAATAATCCTCTTACATTTTTGCGTTAATAAACTCAAATGTTACATTGCAGTTGGTTTCCTCAAATGGTTTTAACTGAACTGAGTTGTCAGATTTCACAATAGAACAGTAACACTACGCCTTTGATCCCTGTGATCATGGCAACAAGTAATCAGATGCACAGGTTTTAAATAACAGTAGAAAAACATGTTTTGCCTTTTGTTTTTCTTCATGATTGTTTTCTTATGTGGCTAAAAAAAATGACAATATAAAAGTTAGGATGCCATCATTCTAGTGTCTGATGATAAAACTATAGTTAATGGGGAAAATTCAACTCTGCACTCACATAATACACCTTCGTATGGGGAACATTAGTTCACTGGAAAAAATCTCAATCTTAACATTTACAATAAGACATAATCACAGAAGGAGAAACTTTTCGGGGAGATATAAAACATTTTTCTAACTTGTTCCACTGGCAAATTTGTTAGTATATATTTTTTTAGCTTGAATTTAAAAATAAATTCTTATATCTCACAAAAAGTTTCTCTTTATGTCTTATTTTAGGTGTGATAAGATATTTTTTCTACAAATGAGAAAATACACTTGGTAAGATTAGGATTTCTTATGTTGGATGAAGCACATCTAGACAGTAGTGTATTTGTTTTCATGTTATCTGTAGCAGGTAGGTTTCAGTGGCATCAGTGATCTTTTACTTCTGGTCGTTGATCTTATGTTTCTTTGTTCGATACACAACATTGAGTTGTGTTTGATTTAACAGGCTCCCAATGTGGTGGTGCACCATCTACCTGTAAAATGCTGGATGGTTGAAGGTCATGCAGTTGTAGTGACACATATTCAGTCCAAAAGTCAAGGTGAACATTTGCAGAAATTAATCTGTCACATGATCCATAATGTGATTAAAAATTTTGACAATCACTGAGTACATAGAACAAATCTGATTAACATACAGTATCTCATCAGTTGCTTTTATAATATTTTCTTGTGACTTTGTGAATACATCTTCATTTCTTATTTACTTTAAAATTATCTCATACATGTTCACATTCTGACAATAGTACCGGTAGGTTAAAAAGTGACAATAAATGTACTTAAATTGTGTGTGTGTGTAAGTCTGCAGTAGTGGATTGTTCTGTTAACCCAGAAGTTGTTAATAAGCACATTTCCTAAGTAAGGTTTAATTAAAAAATACATTTTGTTGGGTTAGTCAAACTATACAAGTGAAGTTTACTTATAAAATGTGATAATAGAGCAATGTAAACTTATATCAAGTTTTAAACCGTTCACTAAAAATGTTTAGTTTAAAACTTTTTCATGCAATGTCTTTTTGGCCTATGCAAAGCTACTTTTTATTTGGCAATGTTAAATAAAATCATTCATTTAAATCCTTGAATTTTGTTTTTATTAAATGTTTTTATTAACCCAAATTACAATTTTGATTAGAGAAGATTTTGAGTTTGATTAACTTAGAAAATGTTGTTTAATAAATATTAAATTCATGTGATTGAATTTGAAAAATTATTTTACCTTTAAATCTGTTCTAAAATCAATCCTGATATCCAGACATTCAATGGGAATTCCGAGTACAAATAACTTGTCTTTTCAAGTATAATTGACTTGTCTTTTCTAGTACAAATAACTTGTCTTTTAGTCTTTTCTTCTTAATAAATGTAAGTCCGATACATTTAGCATTAAAGTTTAGCCTACTTAAACCAATTAATTAGTTGACCATTACTCAAATAATTTAAGTGCAATCACTTGCCTCAAGTGTTTTAAGTCATCTCTACTCATCCAGCCTTACAAACCTTTAAAACATCTATTAGCTACAGCAGAGCCCCTGCTATCTGTGCAGCCTCAGTGAGAACCTCCCCCGCTCGCTGTCTGTACTCCATAGACAACTCCTTTGCCCTTGTGCCTTCCTTCATGTTCTCCTTCAGGTTCTCATCCAGTCTCTGTTGCTCCTGGTAAGTTTGTACTACTGCCTGGATTTGGTCTGACATCTGATCTTTGCTGCGGAGGAGCCAGGCGATCATCTCTTGAAGAGTCGTACCCTTTGAGATGGTTGCCTTGGCGCACTCTGAAATAGTCTTCAGTTCATCAAGAGCCATTTGTAGGTGGGAGGGCAGTGGCTCATATTCATCATAGGTGCTTTCAGACTCAACTGGAGCTACACAGACGAAGAAGTCGTAGCCCTTCATCTTTAGGGTAACTCTGTATTTGGACCCTGTAATTGCAGTGAGTTGAAGCACAGGATTAAAAAAAAGGGAAACAGGAAATACAGGCATGTTCTTCTACTGCTATGACGTGTGTATTTGCTGCTGACCATGCTCGTCTCTGATCTTTCTCATACATTCAGCTAAAGCCAGCGGCCCACTGTGTACACAACCACATCTCTGCTGCAGGTTGGAAATGAGTCGGACCATGGTCTCATAGCGATGTTGCTGCTCGTTAAAGGCCTCAGCCACATCCAAAAACCTCTTGTCCAGCTCTGGTACACCTACCCGCCTCATCACCAACCTGCCAGTCCGTCTCACAGTCTCAGTACCTCAGAGGAAAAAAAAAAACATAAGCACAACACAAAAGATTCACACACAAAAAAGCACCTGCTGGGTTGTTGTAATGAAGGTTTTTAATTTTTTTTTTTTTACTGTACAATATTTAAAAAAGAAGTCTTACAAATATCATAATTTTTCTGATGTTGTGTCAAAGCTGTCAGTGTAGTGAAATGTATAAATGTGAGCTGAATTTATTAATGATAAATGTCACTCTCCCATGGTGAAAAAAAATTAACGCCACAAAGAAAATGACCCAGTGACAAAAACAAAAAGCACAGTTGTTTTCACCACTGGACACAGCTCTAAATTAAAAGAGTGGATTTAGAGTTTTGCTTTCTATGTGTGGGTTTGATTATGAGGCTTATGAAGGTATAACATTTTATGTAATATTATTATCTTTGTGACTGATGATCCACAGTTCAGAATAAACTGTGAGAATTCTGACAGGGTTTGGATGATTCCAAACAGATACAGTTGTGTTAATACCTTTACATACCCTGACTGAAAGCACATGGGGCAGTCTTAGATGTTCCAACATGATAATGGCCCAAAACATAAGGACAAATCGACCTGTCATTGGTTACAGCAGTAAAAAGTGAAGGTGAAAGAGTGTCCATCTCACTCTGCTGACCTCAATATCATTGTAGAAGCCATACATTGTCAATGGAGAATTCTTCTTTGTTGGATTTATTTAGACTGGTTACCATGGTGATATGTAGGTTTTGGGTCACATGGGCATAGGGATGACACCCACATGTTATATAGGGAAGTAAATCACCTGCACGGCTGGGAGAAAAAGCCAGTCGAAGTTACTTTCTTTTTACACATTCACAAACAGTGCACGTTTTACCATCATGTGTGTGTGTGTGTGTGTGTGCGTGTGTGTGTGTGCAACATGAGGCCGCCTTAGAAGCTGTACATTAAATTGGATGAAATGTACCTGGACTAAGTGGGTGCTTCTTGGAAAGTGCTGTAGTGCATCACCAATATGCAGGACCTTAACTAGTCTGCCACTCAAGGGACTTTTTAAAAGATCAGGTCACAATAATCACTGAACGTGTTGTTCATACAAGAAAACCCACAATATGAAAGGAACTGAAGGTGTTTTACCAAGAAGAATGAGCAGCTTTAGCATCTGAAAAAATAAAGTGTCTGATCCACAACTACCACAAAAGACTAACATCTGTCACTGATGTTAAAGGAGCCAATACAGAGGATGAAGAACGAGGGTATATAAAATTATGATCAGGGTCATTTGGATAGTTTCTGTTGACAGTGTGATTTAAAAAGAGCAAACATTTGTTTGTTAACAAATAGCTTCATGAAAACAGTAGCCGTGAATTTAAAAAAAACCTTTTCGTATTTGTCATTCAAATTATCTGAAAAAATTACTAAAGAATCAAACATTCTACTAGGGTATGTAAACTTATGAGCACAACTGTATTTAGTTCAACTACTGGCAACACAAATTATACTGAAAATAGAGGTGATTTGTGATTTAACATTGACATGAGTGATATAGCTAAAACGGTCAGTGTAGAGGTACTGTAAGTGAGTGATAAAGTACTGTTCTGTGACCGGGTCTGTCTGGCAGATTCAGCTCCATTCACTTCAGATGGACGAGGCTGCAAGAGGGGCTGCCTCTAAAATAACAACAAGTTATGGAGGAAAATCAGTGTAAAAAACAAAAGCTTCAAAAGGGGGCAAGGCAAGATAAAAACCAAAAAGAATTTGTATGATATTATCCTATTACTATAATATGTAGGACATACTTTTACACCCAAGGCTAAAATGACACAAAAGCTGTTTCAAGAAAAAAACATAATTAAGTAACATGATGGAAGAATACAAAGCATAAATGTAACTTAAAAGGAAACTTTATTGGTGTTTAAACAGTGGA